>OY365809.1:17130414-17440454 GCA_959347315.1 Bimastos eiseni
CGTCGATAGCAAGTTTAAACTGTGCGTAGCATCGTCGGTGAAAGCGCACCGTCATTATTTTGAATCAACGTAATTTTGAGGAGCTTGCGTTTGCTCGCCTGATAGGGGGCATCTCCAGGACTGGCCGCGTGCCCGCTTGTACGCGGGATATTTTACATTGGTTACCCATTCCCCCAGCGCATTGCATTTAGGATTTCTTCCCTTGTCTGTCGCTGCCTTTGTGGTGCAGTACCTACATACCTAAGGGAGCTTTGCTATCCTGTTGCCGGTAATAGAAATACTGGCAGGACGCTGCACTCTGCCTCACAGAGTCTTCTTCATGTCCCTTGCTCTAGGACCTCTACGATACTGTATCGTGCTTTTTTGGTTGTGGGCACAACTGCTTGGAAGAGCCTTCCATTGCATCTTCGACTCTTACCTAAGAACTATCTACTACATTTTTTATTCCACTCTGAAAACTGTCTTATAGGCTTATGGCCGAGGTTGGACCGGAAGCGCCTCTGAGTTTATTTCCTGAAGAGGCGCTATATTAAGTTCCATTGATCGATTGATTGATTGACAATGAATCGACGCAGGTTCTTACGGAATAGGCTTGTTATCTTATATCTGTCAAGTTACATATAATTATATTCCGCACTGTTTCCTATAGAACTAACTACAGATGATGAGTTCATGAAAGACAGCTTCGCGTGGAGAGATAGGTGAGTCTAAGAAGTCTATAGCCTTTGCAAGTAAATCATTGCTTCCACTAGGCTGTCAACTGGGACTCACCATGACTTAGATGCTGGAGTCATAGAGTTGTCGAAAACTCACGGCAATCGACATTCCGTCATTCACTATGTCTATATGTCTATCTGCCTGTCTCTGTCTTTGTAAGCGTCAGTTTCGTCCTTGTAATTGCTCCCTTTTCCCGCAATTGGAGACGTTGTTATCTGAATTGGCCCGTTCTACTCGATCTCTTACTTACATCAGACCCCTCGTTTCTAATGTCCTCGCGAAGACAAGATTTTGATTGCCTTCCGAGCCCGCCCATTTGGCCACCCGATGCTAATAGACACCCCATCGCTGCTTCCTCTGTCTCTTGTCTGCTCGTCTCTTCCCCTCTTTTGTGTTTTTGTTTGCACTTCCACTTAATGGATATAAAGCGCTGCCCTACGGACATTTAATTCAGCCCAATAGATGGCGTCTAATGCGTCAACAAACTCTTCCATACAATAAACCGTCGCTCATACGCAGACGAAGCCAAATATTGATCTGTACAGTCATCTACGCTTATAATAGACACGTGCACCTATTGCAATTTGCACTGCATATAGGCCTATATCAATTTCATATACTTGGTAAGTCAGTAAGTAAGACCTGATTGCATTGCAAGCGTCTGAAATGTTTACTCACAGGTTATGGCTTACCTTACATACCGTCTTAGGCGTGTATGATGCAGGGCATTGCGCACCGCGCGCATGGCAAGATAGAGAATAAAAATAAAAATTATTTGTCGTCTAATAACTCTAGTCTCCATTGGTCGTCAATTTAAGTCACTTGGTTAGCAGAAGAATCGGATACAGATAATAATACCAATTCGATCATCCTCATTCGATCCTCAGTATTTAATCTTGTAGGTGATACGCCAATATGAGTCGTTCCTCTCCAAGCATTCAGAGCGATGGCTGTTTACTACTATAGCCTTGCAGGCAGGTACAGCATACGTGATGAAAGTGAAATTCTTAAAGAATCCATCAAACTGGCTTCAAGTGACCTCGTTTATAGATTTCTCCACCAGACTTTGGTCAACAAACAACCAACTGAAAGTTACATTATAGGCTACTTATCGCCCTGTGGCGGACAGGCCACAAGGCTTGAATGAATGATTTATTTAAATAATCGGCTCGCCATAGTGTTATTTTACGTCTATTTTTTTACAGTGTTGCGCATAGGAAGGAAGACCGATCGGCGGTTTTTAATTGAGTGCATAGCTTGCAAACGCATGAATTGGCTTGAGTATAGCCTGACATGCGGTGCATCGCTATATATGTGAAGCAGTGGTTCGTACTGCTTCATACGTAGAGTGGTTCTCGTACCGCTCCAGGGATCGTTGAGTGTTGCCATATAAATACGACCTCTAGTGACAGCCGCTCTCGCGGTCAGGCTGGTGCTGCTTTTCGCTGATCTGGCGGGGTGGGCCCCTCTGCCGTCGATCGCAAGACGGACCGTGCCCTGATCGTAGGAGTCAACAGGCTGACAGAGAAAGACCGATCGTGAGAAATGCTCACAGGTCTGGTTACCGTTCGAGAGTGCGTAAAGACCCGATCGAGAGAAATAAATGAATGAATGACAGGTCTGTTCGGAAATACGGGGATGATGGTGACCCCGTTGGTGGCCGTGAGTGATACAGACTGGGTGAGTCCCAGAAGGGACCGACGCATATATCGAGAGAGACCTCGGCGGCCGACCGAGAGATAGACTGGGAAAAATCCCCGACCGTGCAGACCGTGGGAGTTCTGGTGGCCGAGAAATAGTCTTGTTGGCTACCTAGATCGGTCATAGTTACTCCTCGAGAATACCAGCCGGTTGTCGGATACGTGACCCCGTCGGTGGCCGTGAGAAATAGAGATCGGGTAAAGCCCCGAGCAACCGAACGCTGCATCGAGACAGATTTATGGCGACTGTTGAGACAATTTACGGGAAGAATTCCCCAGTGTACACGTTGGTTAAAAGACGGGGAGGGCGGACCCGTGAAGCCGTTGGAAACTGACTGAGAGATACCGGAGAAGCCGTTGACAAATACTGGAAAACATGAATACATTCGATAAATACGGGGAGGGTGACCCCATTGGTGCGTTCGATACAGGGAATGTTCCCTTTGGTGCCGAAAACCTGATCAATTGTGGGCGTCTCTGCATATTCTTTTCTATTTACGGTTTTCCGTAAATATCTATACTTGGCTACCTAGCGTGGTCATACTTACTCCTCCCGTGTACCAGCAATCTGTAGATTTGCGTGTCTGATCGCAATGTCTTAGGTCGCGGTTTCCCCGCGTATCTTTACTTGAGTTACTAAACGTAATATCTGTACTTGCGGTGTCCCCGCAGTATGTCTTCTTTATTGTCTTGCGATCTTTCGGTAAATCTTCTTACTGGCTACCTATGTTGGTCACAGTTACTCCTCTCGGTTTTCCAGAAATCTATTCACTTGTCTGTCTAGTTGCAATATCTTGGCTCGCGGTTTCCCCGCGAGGCGTCTATTAATTTCTTCTTGTAGATCTAACTACATAATCTCTTTTCGAGGACTTCCTCGAAAGATCTGCCAGTGGTTCGTTCCAGTGTATAAGAGACAGAGTACAATTGCTTCAGAGAAAGTGATTATAATAATACAGGTCTGTGTGAAACATAGAGGTAACGTGGTGACACTTACCTCAGTTGGCTGTGAGAGAATCGAGTCTGAGAAACGAGAGTTGGTGCATTACCGTTGGTCAGATCTCTAGGTGACGAATACAAATATGTTCCTACGATGGGGTGAATAAACGCAGTCGATGAGAGTTAAAGACATGTGAGAGTCTGGGTGATCGGATATTAAAGTATATGACAGATGCAAGCAGGCCGAGGAATATACTTGTTGGCTACCTAGTTCGGTCATAGATACTCCTCCCGTTTTCCCCAGGTTGTCGGAGACATGAAAAGTCGGGTGGCCGCAAGAGATACAAGCCGAGTAGATTCCCGCAGTAGCAGCCGTACAAACCGAGAGAGCTGCCGGTGGAGAGTTGGCACATACGGGGAAAGTTCCCCAGTGAATACGTTCGATAGAAATATCGGGGAAATTCCCGAAGGACCCGCTGGAATTACACGTGGAGGGTGAACACGTTAGAAGAGCACGTGACAAACAAGTGAAAACACTGGTGCCGATTGATACCTTCAGGTTACTAGTCAAGTAACTCTTCTTGATGGCTTTATAGTCGTTCGATAGATACTCTTGTTTGTTACCTACGTTGGTCATAGTTACTCCTCCCGGTTTTCCGAGTATCAGAATATATTACGGTTTTGGCGGACAAATGCCAACGCAGAGGCCGGTCAATCGTGTGCATGATAACTTATGCGTGTGAGGCCGGTATGCCACACACGGAAATGGGCCAAGAGGCCGACGTGAAAGTCTGGGCAGTCGGAACCCAGGGTAAAGATAGTAAGCAGACCAAGAATTGATCGATGCGTAAATATTACTGTTGGCTACCTACGTTGGTCATAGATACTCCTCCCGTTTTCCCGAAGTGTATCTACTTGCGTGTCTGATCGAAGTGATCGATACGAGTACGTTTGGGTAATCGGGTACCCAGGTGAATACATGGTTGCTTGTCGTTACACACAGTTCTGAGAGCTGACTGAAGTGCGAGGTCGGGCCCCCTCGTGCGTAGGTCGGATCGAAGATCTGTGTGCAGATAGCGAAGTTTATAGACAGAAGACCTTCACTATCAGTGTCCGTGAATACCATGCCAGTGTCATTTTTATCGAAGCAGAATATATCAGTGTTGGTGGGTAACTGCTAACACAGAGGACGGGAACTTAGTCCGTCAATGGTGCATGACAAAATATACGTGTGCGGCCGTTTATGCCATATACGGAAATAGACCGAGAGAGATACGTGTTGAGCAGAAGGCGTGATAGATAAGTGTCGGAGATGACATGACTAAGAGCTGTGAGACTGGTGTGTTAGAGGCTACCCACAGAGGTTAGAGAGTTGGGACAGTAATGTCTAAGAGTACAAGACGTTGGATTTAGCTACCGATAATTGTATAGGCCGAAATGGCTTATGGACTTGTTTCAAATATGTCTGAACCTCGTAACTTAAGAGAACGTTTGGTGTCCCTAAATGGCGATAGTTTCAGAGTCACAAGATGCTGAACGGTACGACATCAGGTAGAGGAAGACGAGGCTAGTAGCTTGGAAGGTATGCAAGGCGAGGAAGACTCCTGCCGGTATGATTATGAACCCTGTTTTGAGTACGGCCATCCTCAGAACGTTGCCCATCCGGCGACCGCGGAATAGGCAGAGTCAGACCTCGTTACTAATTCGAGCCGTGTTACCTTTCTTGGAGAAGAGACCCGTCCCTAATCTTGCCTGGTGATAGTGAACATCCTGGTAGATATAGAGAGTAACCGTTTGGCATTGAGATTTGGTAAGAAAGTGATTCGGGCGACTTCAGACGTGTTCGCAAGCTGGAGTCGACACCGTCCGTTAGCGTTAGGCAGGCGCTCGGGCGGCAGAACGCCACAGCCCGATTATATTTTTTTGACAACTTCTTCCATTAGAACTTCTAGTCACAGGTTGCCAAGGTTGGTATATACATATTTCGGTTAAATGCTTAGTTTGTAAACAATGTCCTACAACATCTTCTTCAGTTGTTTTACGCACAGAGCGAATGTTTAATAGCTCGTACGCAGATGGCATTAAGCCGCGTTTCAATGTAGAGCATCGAACAAATTCTGGATGCGACGTTGTTGTCAGTTGAAAGCAGAGCAGTTTGAAGAATAACTGAGCTAGGTACAATTGTACATTGTACCTGAGTGCAAACTATCATAAATGATGTCATAGGAGTCTGACCATGAAAGTATCTAGCAATGCGAGGAAGAATCATTGACCATGCATAGTAGTCAGATCCAAGCATCATATTTAGAGACGTTGACCGACGATGGAAGTCTTAATATTCGTTCAGTCATTACGAAGATTAATATAGTGCCCCTTCAAAGCTACTTATCAGGAGTGCTCCCGACTAAACATCGGTTGAAAAGAACGGTCATATGGTAGCAATAAAACGCATTATAAATTAACCCTATTGGGATAAGGAGTAGGCCTGATGGGAGCCCGCTCCATACCAAAGGACCAACAACAGAGCAAGCGCGATATTGTCGAATTGCCTTTTGGACACGGAGAACTAGATGTTAACCCAACCTAAGTGAAAGAATTAACGGAGAGCATGCACAACGGCCCTGCACGACCACGCATGCGGAGCAGATGGACATTGAAATAGCTATATATATATATATATATATATATATATATATATATATATATATATATATATATATCATTATCATCATCATCACCAATAGGCATCGCCTGCAATCTGTATCAGCGTCAGCATCATCGTCGTCATCATCGTTAATGCTTCGTGCTGCTAATCGTGCATTTATTAATCGTAACAGCATAATACTGACCAAGGCATCAATCAAAGGCATATATTAACACAATTAATATACGATGAACCTTTTACTTAAAGCCCAAGGTTTGAGAGGCGTGGTCTAATGACTACCTGCCGCCTGCTAGCTATCAATCAGATCTCCCCAAAGCATCTCATCCTCCTGGGGTACAATCTTAACCAAATGGACCACTGGGGTCAGTCTATCTGAATAGGCTCAAATGGGTCAAGTAGACAGCTGAGGGAAATGCACTGGAAATAACAATTGATCGTGCTTCATAGTAGTCCTTATAATTATATGCATCTACACACCTGTACTTGATATGCCACTCATATGCCTTCGTGCCTGCATTCGTGCCTGTCCTCGTTGTGGAACAGATATAATATTATTATAGTTTAATCCCTCTGGGGTCACGCCGACTACACTAAGCAGATCTCTCGCTCTCTCACTCTATATATATATGAACGTTTATATATGTATATGTGTATATATATGCGGCGTTTGATAAAATTCATCTAGTATTCTTTTCAATCTATTTCTGACTTACACGCATATCTGTCGTTATTACGTAACTTTTAAATCAGTCTGAAGTCAAAGCCTTGTGACCGCCCACAAAACTTCTCCTTTAATCTTCGCTTTTTATCCGGATTAATTGTTCATAATTATGTTTGCTGTCATTTGTTCCCGTTTTGCCTGTTGCTGTTCTCTCAACGTCGGTTGATGACTCTGTGTTCTCTTTCATTTTAATATCTTTTGATTTCGTTTCATTCCAGGTTCTGTTCCATTTCATTCCTTGTGGAATACATTTGACGATTCCTATGTGTCGTCGTCGTCATTGTCGTCGTTATGGTCGCCTCGTGATGACCGAGTGCCTTGAGAGCCATGCAGTCGTTTGCGGCGGTCGATGTCTGCCACTGCTGAGACTGAAGACTGAGACTGAAGACTGAGACTGAAGACTGAGACTGAAGGCTGAGGCTGAAGGCTGAGGTTGATGAGCCGGCGACGGTCGAGTAATCCACGGCGCCGGATTAACGGAGGCATAAAGTGTCTAAAGTCGTTATCCGCCACGACTGGACCTACAGCATTTGAAGCCTTAGAGTAAGGGGAGGAGAATGAGGAGGAGGAGGAAGAGGAAGAGGAGGAGAAAGAGGAGGTGGAGTGGGACGAGGAAGGGGAAGAGGAGAAGGTAGAGAAATCCGTCCATTGACATCACGGCTTTAAGAGTCGTTCCTTGTGGAACTGCCCCTCTCTGCCTCCTTCTAAGTGTAGAGGACCATTGATGGAAAGGAGACGTACTTCGCGACCATCCGTCCGTCCTTTGGGGTCTGCTTGCCTGTTTACCTGCTTAGGAGGCTTAGATGAGGGTCGATGGGAGGAGGCGCTTATCTCCCTTTCCCCGACTCAACCAGGGTCTGTGGATTCATCCCTGGCGAGTCGTAAGTGCCTGGCGACACCAAGCGACCAAGTCTCGACCGAAACCGAGACGTTCATTTCTCATCCCAGAGGTTAGCACAAGAGTCGTAACCCGTGAACGCTCACGTTGTATGCCGCGTATAGAACAACTTGTATAGCCACAAAGCAGTCTACTAAGCTCTCCAGGGCATACACGAGTAGAGACTGCAATTCCGGACCATAATTTTTCCTGAATTTTGAGATTTTTTCGGTCAAATTCCGGAACTTTTCTCATTGTGAACATATTGACCGAGTCAATATTCAATGACAATGGTCAAAGAAACAGATAAAAAGTTACAAACTTAATGAACAAAGATACATAGTCCACGGTGTAAATGAATCCGTGACCGTAATGCATTAGGTATGCATGAGTCCAAGGTTTCATCACCGAGACTGCATGGCTCGCAACCTGGAGCAGATGAAGCAGGCAGCAGAAAACGCACGTTCAGCTTCAGCACAGTCTACTTGCTATAGTTGTTCATTTATTGTTCGGTCAGAAATAATGCCAACAGACGCCTTCATCATAAACCTTTCTGTCGTGGCGCTTGTATCTTTGTAAAGAGTTTGGAGTTATTCTGAAAGCTTTATCCAGCATTCTCGGAATAGCGGTAGAAATGCAGAAACTTATTAACACAGTTCAGAAATTTAATAGCGCAATTATTCAAACTCACATGTAATATATGGGCCATATATACCTGCTATATCATATTCATACATATACACATAAAATTATGTAAATAAAGTAAAGTTCTATATCTTATGTTTCATGAATTATGATAATATTAATGATAACAACTGCTATTCAGACCGATAATTTCACTTCAGAAATCCCGGATTTCGTGTTTTAAAAATTCTGGAATTTCGGTATTTATAAAAGACTGAATTTTCCGAAATTCCGGAATTCGGAAATTCCGGAATTGCAGTCACTATACACGAGGTTAACCTACACGAGTGGTGAAACAGGGATACAGTATACAGTTACTTCAGTTCTGCAAGTAATGAATTCATAGATTAGGCTTGGAAGATAGCGTAGAAAATCTAAATCTTCAAGAGCATCTTAATGACAATAAACAATGGTAACATTGTTGTGGCCCTTGTGGTTTTCATGTCTGGCAGCTTCATCAGTCACTCTAGCGCCACCAGAGTAAAACAGGGAGGTGACCTGACCAAGGACTCCAAGGACCGTAGACTCGGAACCGACCTGGGCTGGTGAATCAAAGTCCACCATGCCCACCTTTACGTGGTGCACACCGTTAGTACCCCATTTAATGGCAAGGCGAACGAACCTGGGAAGGCCATGACAAACCACTTCAGTCAATGTGCCAAGAAAATCGTCAAAAAACACACCAATAAGGAAAAACCGATAGTTGAAGGTAGGACGGGGATAGACAATTGTCCCACGCACCAATTGCTCCCCGGACAACAACCCCCGGACAATTGTCCCCGGACAATTGCCCCTCCCAACTAGGACATTTGCCCCGGTTAGACCATAAGTTCGCCCAAACTATATATATGCGTACATACATACATACATACATACATACATACATACATAATTACATACATTCATACATACAATGTCATACATACATACATACATAAATACATACATTCATACATACATACATACATACATACATACATACATACATACATACATACATACATACAATGTCATACATATATACATACATACATAATTACATGCATTCATGCATACATACATACATACATTATTTACATACATTCATACATACAATGTCAAACATACCTACATACATACATACATACATACATACATACATACATACATACATAATGACATACATTCATGCATACAATGTCGTACATACATACATACATACAATGTCATGCATAAATACATACATGCATATATACATGCATACATACATACATACATACATACATATACATACATACATACATACATGCCTACATACATACATACATACATACATACATACATACATACATACATACATACATACATACATACATACATACATACATACATACATACATACATACATGCATACATACAATGTCATACATACCTACATACATACATACATAGTTACATACATTCATACATACATACATACATACATAATAACATACATTCATACATAAAATGTCGTACATACATACATACATACATACATACATACATACATACAATGTCATGCATACATACATACATGCATACATGCATACATACATGCATGCATACATACATACATACATACGTGCATACCAGCGTATGTGCGCGCGCATTCGTATATATGTATGTATGTATGTTTTTATATGCATGTTTATACATACATATACAATGTACATACATGTTAGCATGCATAGTTTGCATATATATGTACAACATGCATGTATGCATGCATGCGTATATACATGCACACATACATACATAGATACCCGTACATATATACATGCATGTTCACATACATACATGTATGATGTATACATACGCAGGTACATACATACAGTCATACATATATATGAACATATAGGGGACAATTGTCCTGGGAAAATATCATGGACGGAGAAAAGTCAGACGAAGGGGTGCGCAGGGAGATTTAGTTGAGAATAATGAGACGTTACAACGAACAGCGTTGACAAGGAAGCTTATAGGTTACAGTTTTCGCGCAGCCTTAATTAATATGGTCACTTGCTCATCACACTCAAGAACATTACGATAAGTCATTTGTCACGAAAAGTCATTGTTCGGCTTATTATTTAAGCGCTGAATCTACAGGTAATACTCATAAAATTTACATCGCATCAGAGGTGTAACAAGATTTAGAAAAGTGGGGACCATCATTTCCAAAATGTTGCGCGAAACGCAAAAAAATTTTTTGCCCCCACTTTTTGAATTCCCCAAATCTTGGAAATGGGGGGGGGGGGCGCACAAATTATCTTAACAAAAGTCATCTTAAAGAGTCATTGGAGAAACATTAAAAAGAACCGATTTGGGGAGAACATGGGGAGCACTGAGCACTAAAACTGGGGGCTTTGCCCCCCCCCCCAGTTTTGAAACTGGGGGCCGGTTTCCCCCTGCTCCCAGCTTGTTACACCCCTGCATCATACATTTTTTCTGACTGCATTTTATATCTCTTGTAATGTATTCAAATATAATCAAGAATTTATATTATAGCGCCCATTCGATTATCGCTAGATTTGTTGTGGACCATGATTTAAAGCGAATAGCGTCACTTAGGCTAACCGTTGGCCTGTCTCATAATTAACTTTACGTTATCATGACGTCGTCATATTAAGACGTCATTGCAGCTACAGTGTATAGATTAAACGGTTTGTCACGATAAGTCGTTATTTGGCTTATTTAAACGCTGATTATACAGGTAATACTCATAACATTTACATCGCATACATTATATCTAATTGCATTCTCTATTGGATTCAACGGATGTTTAATCGTAAAAGATTAATTTGTTTCTGATACAATTCACACGTTTTAACTTGGAAGCTGGGCCTATGTTATAGTAAGGACCTGCGAATGAACTGACTTTCATCTTGACTGTCGTGCTTCGTACTTTCGACATGTCGACCCCCTACCCTAATGGTAATAATTCGGATGTAGGCTTTTTCAGCTATTTAACCAGCACAATTGTGTGCTATTTGAACCTGACTGCTGGACCACCGTTCAGGTTAAGACCGGTGATTCGTCCTTGGGTCCAAGAAGAAACGAGCGTTAAATGACTGACACTTTCAGCTAAGAATGGGTCTGGCCAATAGCCTAACAATAATATGATACGAATTCATACTGAAAGTGGAATATTGTGGAGAAAGATTTGTTGCAATTCTGATACAATTGCATCACGCAACACTGTATCGATAGTGCTGATGAGCGAGAGTGATAGGGTAACATACACGCAGTAAAACAGTTTTTCTTCTCCTATCCCTGCTCCTCTCCCGAGGTACCCACTGAGAAGTGGGGGACAGGTTTATTGTCATCTATATCTGATCTCGCCATCTCGCCATGCCACAACTGCGTCAATGGGTGTATTTGAATTTTTCAAGGACGTGGTATCGCCACTCACCATCCCACTGCACCCGGTGGAGCTGCCGCTGTTGGCCCACGACTGCTTATTCGTTAAGGACAGCCCCGCTTATTTCGCAGCAACCCTTCATACAGACGGGCATTCCACTATCCGCCACCTGTGGACGCGCTCGGTTGCTGTGCAGCTCTGCTCAATCTCAGTCGATCACTCACTATCTACGCTATTATAGAAACATTGCTGACATGTCGAAATTAGAGCCTTATAACGTTGAGCCCATATAGGATCCATTTTTCCATATTTAGTCCATAAGGGTCCAGAGTTGTCCACGGGTCAGGTCGACCCGAGAGTTGGGTCGGGTCGGATTGGGCCGGGTATATAATGATACGAAATGTAGGATCCAGGGTTAAAGAATATGCCCGCTGAGGAAACAGCCAGTGGCCGGCGGGTTGACCAGAAGTCGCTGGCTGGCTGGCTGAACAGTGGGGCTGAACATATGAATGGACAGGGTGGAGAGAGAGGGAAGGCAACGTATAGTTAGAACTCTGGATAACATTTATTATTGTGTATGATGATGATGAGTTCTCTGACCGAAGGCAGTTCCATTGGATTTATACCATCTGGGTATGAGTTGAACATGATAGTTTCCCATTACCTTCCTCTCAGACAATTTTGGGTGATAAACTTGTCCCATGTCGCTACGCTGTGACTTGAGGCGGGTTTGAACCTGCGACCCTTCGGTTGCAAGGAACAGAACATCCGCTACGCCATCGATTCCCATTGTGTGTATTTATCATTAAAAGAGTAAATTATAGTAATAATATCCAATCGCTTGCATTTGCAGGGGCATATGGGCCGGACCCTTAAGTGCCTAGTCATATCTGGATTTCTTTTGCATGAAGTTATAAGTTTAGGCTAAATGGAAGAAACGAAGAGTATCCTTCTTAATACGTTTAATAATTATGAGCTTACAATATTAAAATTATTATTCTATGTTCGACCATGTTGTGTTTTACCGACATTAGAATTTCACGATAACTAATATTAGTAAAATTGGAACTTAAGGCGGATCGGGTTGGGTCGGATTGGGTCGGGTCTTGGACTTCACGGGTCGGTGGATCAGATATTTGCCTTCGTAAGTCTGGTCGGGTCCATTTTAAATGGGTCGCGTTGAATCTGGTTATGAAAATTGGACCCATTGACAACTCTGTATGGGTCCCATCTATTACCTGAAAGGGTAAGGCCTAGAGGGAATGTGGTGACGCGGATGGTTCTATAAGTAGAGTGTTAGGCTCGTGATGGCAATCGCATATTCTAAACTTTAAACCCAAGCGCATGGCACCACTTATGCGCTAGAGATCGATTCAGCATAGCATCCAGTGGCCCATAAATAGTTCCTTATAGACTTATAGTTAGTCTGCTTCTGTATCCAGCATGCTGATTAACGTACAAAGTAATTCCAATGTAGGCAGAAGATACCCCTCGACTTGACTCGTCCAATGATCGCCACGGATGTCTGCGCGCTGCCTCCGTACCACTCTCAATGGACGGTAATGATGCTGAAGATGTCATTGATCCTGTTCGTCTTCCGGTGTTGGACAGCAGAGGCCACCTACGACATGAACTTAGGCGAGATGCAATACATTGCTGACCATCTGACGATGAAGCAGTGTCGCCAGCTGATCGAGGCTCTCGACTCCGACACTGTGTTGCTCGGCAGAGAGATGACCGGTGCTGACGTACCCGACGTATCCTGCATCCGTCTGCTGATGCGTTGGGACCGAATGGACGGCAGAGGTCAGTCGTTCACCGAGCTGTCGATCCGCCTGAAGCAGATCGGACGCAAGGACGTGGCCGACGCTCTCTCTTCTAGCGTCTACGGCGAGAAGATCAACGCCATCGACAATGAGATGTCCAAAATCAACCATCTCAGCGTGCCCTCTCGCACGGGCCTTCTCTCGCAGAGGGATCAGTCGGCACCTAATGTCGCGCTTCATCACGACGACCATCAACGCCCATTCGCCATCTTTAGCCTGACGGCAATCATCCTCGGAATTGTAGCCTTAGTTCTGGTTGTGGCATATTTCGTGCTCAGACGCCGCTGCAATGATTGCAAAGTGCCGAAATTCTGCGTCTTTCTAAAGGAAAACGTTCCCATTTACCTATTCGGTGCATCGCCTAAGCACGTGGCGCGAGAGCTGGTCGAGAGAAATGAATTACTGTTGGCCGAGGGACGAGCCGCTGGAAACCCCTACATCGTCTAAACTGTGTGAACCACTTTGGTAGACATTATATGCACTATCTATAGGGTCACTGTCTCCCACTTCTATTTGACAACCAGACTAAGGCGAACAGACAGAGTGCTAGGAGACACGAGAGGTGTTGGTATACAGGTCACAAAAATCTATGATTGCATAGAGTGGCAATCAGTCTACTGTTAAGGCATATAGCTTGTGTAGGCGTTCGTACATGTGAGCGTATTATGCAGGTTCAGTTAATCTATTCTTCATTCTTGTTCCACAAAAATATAAGGGGCCGTTCACATATTATATAAGGCTCAAGGGGTAGGTCGGTGGGTTCCGGTGTTGTTAGCGTTATATTGTGTAGGGTGGGGTGGGGGTAGGTTGAAGGTTTTGTTATATAACAAACGTTTTTTCAGCTTATGCTATTTTGCCTTTTTGCCACCCAATTGGAAATTCCATGTACTACGGACCTTCATTGTTTAATCGAAGTTCACAATACGTTGTGAACCAAAACTAGCATCATTAGCTGCCACCTGGTGAATTGATTTGACGTTCTTAGTTATTATTTTATAAATCCACTTTTAACAATTTGCTTTTAATGTGCTTATAGGCTGGGGTGGGGTAGGGAGTGGGGAGCATATGTGTTTTAACAATTTCATGTGCATAGCTCTAAACGCTCTAAAATTCAATTCTGTGTGCTTTGTTTTGATTCTGGTTTAAACTTAAATTAATTCACTTGAAATAATTATTTTGGTAGGTATTATCATGATGTTTGACTTCATTTTCTATAGTATGTGTAAATAGTTTATTTGTTTAAATACCCCATTGCAGTTGTAGTACGCACTCCGTATACATCATACGCTATTAAATAGGTAGAGTTGTACCGCGAACTTATCGATAAATACCTGATAGGGCAATATTAAACCAATCCATTCTGTGTGACACTGTAATGCTCATTTCTTGTGCAAAATACGAGGGAAAACTAAAATGGTGTTTTTAAATAGTATGTACATCACTACCATGTGTTATCATGCTGTATTATAGTAGGCTTACATGTAGATACATGGTGACAATCGTCGACTACCCAGTTACTTACCGTAATTAATACAAGTGAATTTAGTGCCATTAAAAGTGCGATTATTAAGATGCAGAGGAGCTCCATACATGCGGTCTAATCACCATTGGCAGGAGGGAGTACACAATTTTAAGGTACCTTTTGTTACATAGCTAATTGGGCATATGATGATTTTTACTGCAGTTCTAGAATTGGATAAAGGCAATTATCAGTTGAATCACTACTATTAAAGTTCGAACTAACATCGTATTGTTATAAAAGTGTCAAATTGTGCAATACAATTATGTCGATTGTATGTCTTTTAATGTGCTTATAGGCTGGGGTGGGGTAGGGGTGGGAAGCATATCTGTTATATAATATAGGGGTTGGGGTCAGTTCCGGATTACCCATTAGGCAGAGTAGGCAACTGCCTATGGGCCCCGCGACTTTTAGGTGCCCCATGAGATCGTGACGAAAGAATGTTTTTACTTACTTAATTACTTATTCTTAAGAATAGAGGTACGTGACGACGCTGACGTCATACAATAATGTTTACACTTCAACTTCTTCAAGTTAGTCTAGTAGTTAACTTAGTTAAATAAAATAAAATAATTATAAATAAAATTAATACGGTATTATAATGACATTTTATACCTATAAAAGGACATTGTCACATTTTATGTCTTGCCAGCCTTGGCACTGGTAGGCTGATATAAAAGAGTGAAATCGACTGGGTACTGGCGTTCTAGTAGGCACTAGGCCGACTAGGGGTCTGGGGCGTGGGCCCCAAAAGTTTCACTGCCTATGGGCCTCCACGGTGCTTAATCCGGCACTGGTTGGGGGGTCACAGCTGCTGCTATATAACTTTATTAGGGGTAGGGGTGGGTGAAAAATTGGGATTTTATGCGTTATATAATATGTGAATGGCCCCTAAGAACTTTCTCGTTGTTTCGTTTCTTTGGGAATTTCGAACTCAATTCATTTCTTGGCCGCGGTTGACTGACGTCCAACTGAGACCAGAACGAGGTCGGTGCTTGTGGCAAATTTGAGGTGAGAACAAAGATCTTCCTTCATCTGACGCTGAAAGCTAAGTATTGTATTGTATTTTATATTCGTTTATTGAAATAACTTGTTGTCAAAACGCAACAGTTTACAATAGATAGCACACGCAAGATATGGCGGCATTTGGTTGCAATAGGCTAACCAATAGGCTACGTATTGCCCCTATACGTCATTTCCGCCTCAGCGGCTGTTTATGGGAATCATGGAGTCTGTAAAAGGTGGAGGTGGTCAAAATATAAAATACTTTTCCGCTATCTCTTTCGGCAAAAATATATCTATGGGGGCCTATTTTCATAAATTCTTCTTCATGAAAGCCGGTCCAATACACGGGAAAGCACGACCTGATTGTAATCATTGCACGCATCGTCGTATTAGCAGGGCTATACCGAAGGGGGCAGCGGGACCGTGGCCCGGGGTGCAAATATGGAAAGGGTGCAAATTTCAGGATGGAATAATTTATTATTCCATGAAATTCACTATTTTCAAATTATGAAGGCGCCAGATTGATGCTAGGCTCAGGGCGTAATCATAGCTCGGTACGGCCCTGCGTATTAGGTCGTTTTACTGCTGCTTCGTTCGGTAGATGACACCGATTACTCGTTGATAGTCAACAAAACGTTATCCAAGCGATGAGCTCTAAACGAAAAATATAATTCAACGGGGCGGACCGTAGCCTACTTAAACTCTTTAATGAATTAACCTAATACAGGAATTTCTGTAGTTCACCTATTATCGTCACTAACATTAGATAGCCTACAAGCCAACTACTTCGCTTAACCCGCATCCTCTTCGTCCCACACAGTTTTCTGCCCTAGCGTCACTCATAAAAATTTGTCATTGGGTCAATTTAATAGAGTTTGAGTCAAGTCGATAAAATTAAAAGTCAAGTCATTAGAGTTAGTAGTGAAGTCGATGCAGTCTGGATTCTGGAGTAATGCCAAAAACTGAGTTGTGAAGTCGATGGTGTTAGGAGTCAAGACGATCAAGTAGGCCTTGCCTAAGGAGTCAATTGTAACTGTCATTGTAATTATGACCATTTATATAGCGCAGACAATTGCCAGTCAGTAGCAATTGCATAGAGTTAGGGCCTAGTCTATAGTAGTGAAACCGATAGAATTAGAAGTAAATAGGAGAGAGTAATGAGTAAAATCGATCAAATTAGGAATCAATTCAATAGAGTTTGAGTCAAGAAGATAGAGTGAGAAGTCAAATTTGTCGAGTCAGGATCGAGTCGACTCAAAAGAGCTATAAGCCAAGACGTAAGAATTAGGAGTCAAGTCGATAGAGTTAGGCGTCGAGAAGTTCGATAGATTTACTATAGGAGTCAAGAAGATGGAATTTGTAGTAAATTCGACAGAGCCAGGACTCGAGCTAGCTCGATAGAGTCAAGATCATTGAGTTTGGCGTCATGTCAATAGAGATCGCAGTGAAAGTAAAGTCGATGGTTTTATGGGGACATGTCAGTTATTTTCATCCATGTTTTATCATTGTCAATAATATTTAACTGATTATTGTTGTTATGATTAATATTGTGTTGCAATTGTTATTCTTGTAGTTACTGTTATTACTAATATTGCCACAATTTATCAACCAAGGAGCAAAATTTATTTATCTTTTGACAACCTTGGCACTTCCCTTGGGTTATCAATAGGCCTATACTTACTTTCTAGCTATGATTTTATTTTTCAGTTCGAACCTGCGTACAAAGTATCAACCATTTATAAAATGCTGTGCACATAATATTTCTTGCGCACACTATCTCCACAAATTAGATGGAACATTTGATGTGCAAATAGTGCATTATGTTGGGGTAAAAATTGAACTCGTAAGCCTAAGTAAAAGGCCATCGGTGTTTAGTAGTGTATAAAATTCGACTTGTTTTATTCAGAATAAGTCTGCTGGAGAGATCTAGAGAGATAGAAGAGAGAACGGTCTTGATCGTTGATTTCTAGCCATGATAAGCATGGCTCATGCAAAACTTCACTGAGTATTCTACCAGTAGGGCCTATGTGATAACCTCTCAGTTCAGCAGCAGCAGCAGATAATAATCGACAAGTTCGCCAATGTGAATTTCTCTAACTATCAACACCACTCAGCATCACAATCTCTCCTATTTGCACTATTTCCCCAGTCCATGGCGGGGAGGGGACACAGGTAGCAAGCCCCTGGGGAATTCTACGGCGAGTCCCTAGAGGACGCACGGCCAAGCCTTCGGCAGCAGCAGCCATAGTCGGCCATGGAGGGGAGGGGACGCAGGTAGCAAGTCCCCGGGGCCCACTACGGCGAATCCCCAGGGGACGCACGGCCAAGCCCTCAGCAGCAGCGGCCATATTTGGCCAAGGAAAAATACGGGCGACGCCGGTCATTCCGTAACAGCACAGTAGGATTCCACGAGTTGCTGTTCGAAGCTGACTCTGCCACTGCAAGTTGTGAATGAACTTATTATCGAATTCGAACTGTGTGGACGACTTGGTGTTCCGTTAGTTAGTTAAACTTTATCGATCGGCTGTCTACCTGCCAGCTGTTGTGTGCAAAACGTCTTTGTCTAAACGCAGGAGTACAGGGCTCAGTCGTCATTTATCAACCTTGACCAGCCTGCCTCCGAGGGGTCCGAGAACAATATTCTACCCGACTATGGCCCAAGTCTCCAGTGCCACGAATGGAAGGAGGAAACGTCACATCATAATCATTATTTATGATATTGACAATTTATTGTAATTAGTATATCCCAGCGCCGCTGTTAATCTCACTAATCGCCGGTTCCTCCCCCTCGTCGTTGTTGCTACTGTTGCTGCTCAAAAAAAATTTTGACTGCCTTTGAATAGGATACATTATATATAGGCCTATATTGCAGTCTGCGGGAATAGGAAATTGCTTGAAATTGAAAGTTCGCGTGACGAAAGGAAACAGATAATAGTCGTAGATTATAGGTCTGAAGGCCATATTGGCAAATTTATTTATCTAGATCCCGGTTCGCACGTCACCTGAATTATGATGCGATCGGCGCTCCTTCCCGCACTCACCCTAATAACGACACGACACCCGCCTTAACACCAACTCTGCACCGTTCAACCTCCATGGCAATGGGAACTGGTCATCATCTGCAGACAACCCTTTGACACTCCTCTGATTAGACGCAGCGCTCATGAATAAGCTGATGTCTTGCGCTTCATTTTCGAATAGCGCTTTAGAAGTTTGGAGTTTACGGTAACGGTTAATTACGAAGATGTCATCTTGGGTTTTGACTTTTTCTGAGCATGTGAAGACAGTAGGTCTACGTCTATCTCCAACGTGCTTTCATCGCCAGATTAGCACTACACAATGTACGTGTAAGAAGATGACGATGAATTGTAAAGAATGCGAAGAAGAAATTAAGAATGCGAAGAGAAAGATGAAGAAGCAGAAGAAGAGAGAAAAGATGCTTGCTCTAGGCATAAAGTATTAATTAGGCCTAATTACCCCATTTTTAGCATCAGCGTTAAAGAGAGGGCGACCAATCCTCTACTTTGCTGTATCATCTTCCTACTTCCTACCAATAATGTGCGGCAAGTGTAGGCTACTCATTAAATCTGAATTGGCTAAGTGAGCAAGTCGAGCAGAACTCTCGAGATAAATATTTTACTCTGTATTTAATTTTTATCCCAAATAGTCCCTCCGACACCATCGACCACAACCTCCTTCTTCATCGACTATCTACTTGGTTTGGCATCCTGCCCTAATTTGGCACAAGCCTTAATTACTTGTCTTCCAAATCCTACTCTGTTAGCGCTTCAAGCCACTGTTCACAACCCTTCCACTCACTTACGGTAGCCTCCAGTGCTCCTTCCTGGGTCCAATCCTTTTCATTCTTTACACCACATCACTCTGTCACCTCATGGAATCCTCCTCTGTTGACCACCATCTGTATGCAGATTACACACAACTCTACATATCCTTCCACTAAGCTCTTTGTCCATAATCATTGCACAGTTACTGAACGTGGTCAACCTAGTCTCCCAATTTACAACTCCGTACAATGCTCCCAGCCCAAATATCTTCGCGAACTCTTCATCCAGCGAACCCGTTCTACCCGATCGTCCTCTCGTCTCACTCTTGCTCGACCCCCGATTAGGCCTACTTCTCATCTCAAGTTCTCCAACCGAGCCATAGGCCTATCCAACTCCGCACCACGTCTATGGAACGACCTTCCTCCTATATTCCGTAGGGGGCCAACACTATTCGGTTCCTCCATCATCACTGCACGCCATCCATCGTCAGCTGTCCCAAGCTCCCCTATTCATCCCCCGGGCTTTCCATTCTAAGCTTAGGTCTCACCTTTTCAAGAGCTCTTACCGAGACTCCATTTGATTTTCCATCTGTCATTTCTCGACCAAATACGACACCCTCTTAAACAGCCACTCTGCCTCTCTACCGTCGCTGCCGACCCTCTGGAAACTAGACTCTGACCTGAGACCTCCCACGGACTCTCCTTTGGACAGCCCCTCTGATTTGATGCAACGCTGGTGAATAAGGTGGTTCCCTGCGCTTAGCTTCAGAAGTCTGGAGATTACGATTAACGATCAGGTTTTGCAGCATGATATCGTCGTGCACAATAATGAAGCTACAAATTTTGCCTGAGGGTTTAAGTAACTTAGGCTGGCCATCGACGTCATATAATCGCTACAGAAAGTGTGTTGACTAGATCCACATTTTCACATTTAGGACCTACTAATTTATGGCTTTGCGCTAATTCCACCGAACCGTAGTTCAGAAACAGGCTTAGCGAGCATCGACTGCGGGTCGCCCTAAAATCAACCCGTTTCAGAACTGCGCGGTGGGCCTAGCATAGGCAAGGACTGTAACCTTGTTGACCACGGTGCGCATGCGCTACTAGCCCAATGCCTAAGCGTCTTTTATAGAAAGGTACGTAGCTGACGACCGCGACTCGGCGAGTTATTTGTATTGGGTGATTTGTGCTGGTTTTTTTTAGCTTAATCATGTTAAGATGTTGAGTTATCGTAATAGTTCGGCCTTCGTTATTTGGAATAATTGACACTCTTGTCAAGATTGAATCGCTGAGAGAAGATGAGCACGTTTCTCCTTTTCGCCTCTTTCTTTTGGACTGTCGTGATCACAGACGGTATGTTTTTGTTTTCTTGTCATTATGTTTCTCGGCATTTGTGTTACCTTTAACGAAAAGCATATATGGTTATCTGCCGACTCATAAAATCTGAAGACTTGTTGCCTTTTTCTGTGCCTTTGCAGTTTATGCCTATGTATACGTTATCGCCGTCAACTTTCCCGTCATCTCCCTTGTGTTGCTGAACGACTCTGCATGTTGTGGGCAAGGTTATAAAATAAATCAGCTGAAACTGCAGATGAACAGTTTCCCATGATTCATATAGCCTACGAAGCCTTTTTGTAGCAAGCATGGTCGCCAACGCACAGGCCGAATGATTGCTCGCATCCCTACAGTAGGGCCCTGGAGGCCCCACTGTTGCTCGCATCTTTACATTTTTTGACCACTTCAGGCTGGGTCGATGTAGGTGTTCCGTTTCATACTATGGCCACTCTGACACAGATTCGTTTGGGCATCCATCCAGAGCTGCCCATTTGAAAATTGAAGCTGTTGGAAAATCGACCAATCTTGGCACTAGATGACTGCCCTGGCAATAAATGACTGCAGTAACTGTATTACTGTATTCTCAGCCATGCAGGCCCAGAAGTTTAGCAAAGGAAGTCAGTTCTTTCAATATTTTGTTGTAAATTAAACTGAAAAAACTAAGTTTCATGAAATTTTCCCAATAACAACGAATTTGAAAATCAAATTTATACTGTAACATTTTTCTCTAGACTTCTCGCATCATACTGACACATTAAATGTCGGTGGGTGGCATTATGGATGGCATAATATTTTATTTTGCCATGTCAATGTCGCCTGCACCAAAATCATCAGCACTTGAGTCTGAGTAAAGTGTCATAATAAGAACTGCCATTGGCATCCTCATCATGGGGTGACAGCCTGCCAACATGATTGGTCTTAACAACCATGTTTCTCTTAAGAAAATTGACCTGTTTTGGTTCTCTTCCTGTTGACATTCTTTCTTTTTAAGAGAAGAGCACTGCTGTGGACCTGATTGTCTCTTGTCCACTCAGACCAATGCCACATCCTTCATTACCTTCTCCCTCCCCATAAGGTCACCCCATTCAACATGCGATTCAGGCCACATGACCTTACCCTGCCACGAGTTGATGCCTTTGCCAGAAAACTTTTATTAGGCAAATGTTATATGTCTTTGTTTAAAATTCATGCTATTTTTTATACCTCATAGAAGCTTTTATGTATTTGCTTGCAGTCTAATAAAGAATATTCTTATATACTAACTTACTTACTTGTATATGCAGCTTCACAGTGCTCTGATACAATGATCAATGTGCCTTCAACTGCATTCAGTTGCTACTGTGACCAATGAATGATCTGATAACATGGCAAGAAGTTGGCTTGGCTCTAGTAAACCATTCCTCACAATCTGATCCCATTGACTAATTGATCTTGATATAAATGGACTCCATTGGACTATAACTGTTCAAACGAAGGCTTTGGAAACTATAAATGTACATCATTTGGGTAAACAGAACTGTACATGGAGGCTAGAACAATTTTCTGACATCTTTGATTAGGCCTTCTTTCGTTGCGCTGTTTGCCAGTGGAGGACTATGTTGACTGTTTTACACAGAAAGATTTACAGCTGGTCCTCTCTGGCTGACTTAAACATGCCACTTTCTAGTTCTCCAACAAGCTGTGGCTAGCTGGTGAGTATCCTTGACTGGTTGTAAATATTCCAAAGTGCGGGCTAATGAGAGAAGACCAATATATAGTGCACCAGTGATTGTCCAGATGTGGTGATGTCTATGGGATGTCGCCATACTGCTCCACTGCTTAGCATCGTTGCTGCTGCTGCTGTTGTATGCTTAAAAACTGGAAGGCTTCGTGGTTGATCTGACACCAGAGGATGCTTTTCAGCTCATTTCCAAGCAGAAAGGTGGCCGATTGTTTGCCTTTCCCATCAACGAAGCTGTAACGTGAACACTCGGCGGTTACAGAATAATCTGGTGATGATTTATTCATGATTACAGTCACTATGAGATTATTAACAACATCAATTGAATAATAGTGACTGTAATCACCACTTGTGTGAAAATTTGCATAGGAGCTGAGTTTGCCATAATTGTACAATCGCCTTGTTGTGACATGTAGAATGCAAATTCACAGATGGGTTCTGGTGGACTTTTAAAAGTTTATCGACGAGCTGCATTGGTTTTTCAGTCACTTTTGGTACCTGGTCCTCTGTATTAAAGTGCTGAATTGAATTCAAAATAATTCATCTATCGTTACTCAAACAGAACCTTAACAAGACATGCTGTGATTATATTGCTGTGATATTTCTAGCTCAGCCAAATTATCCTCATTTTTGTGAAGTTTCTTCTTAGGCGTTTAAACAAGTAACATATAACTTCTGTCTTTCAAAATTGGAGTCCTGAGTGCAGTTTGAAATGTTAAAGGTTAAAGTTTGGTACTCATGGCATTATATTGACTCTATGATATTAGTAATACCTTGCTTATAATAGGCCTACCATTATCTAAACCTCTACCTCTACCTTTCATACTGATCTGTACAGAATGCTTCATAGCTGGCTGATGAGAATATTGGTCTTTGCATCTCTGACGAGTCTGTCCTAAAAAGGCGCTATATAAAGCTGTGATTGAATTGCACTTTATCTTGCTTTACCTTTACCTCTTGCCTTTTAACAGTTGGCCTTTGAGGACTATGCATATGTAGTATACCTGATGAGAATGATAACAGCCCAGCATTGCCTACTCTACTGTTCTTATTACTCTTAATAGTTAATGGCCACCCTGATCCTTGTTTGATTTGGCCAGAAAGATCTTGGACCTTTGTACATGTTAGCTAATGGCTGTTGGTGGCTAATACCTGTCCAGTATACCTTATGTCATAGGTTGTGGTTTATATTGCTGTTCTTGTGTTGGCAATGTGTAGGTTTGTCGGTGCAGAACTCTTCAGAAACTCATTGAGTTTAATTCTGTGTATACATGGCTCTTCGTTTACCCATAAGCCCTTCCTCAGGTATTGAAACTGAACTTGAGGACAGGCTTGCATTGGAGGCAAAAAATTGTCTGGCAGATTGGGGGTAATTGTGCTCAGTACTCTTAGAGTTGTAGGGCATTTGATGCAGGGCAGGTGGTCTGTAGGCAGCCAATTGTCATGCCCTTACCGTGGAGTACTTCTCATTGTTTGTATCTGACCTCTCCTCACTGCCCTATTGACCCTGTGACCTGTAGTGGAGTTGCTTTAATGGCTGAAGCCATCCATTTCCATTTAGCATCATGTCATACTTCAGTGACTTCTCAAGCTGTCTTCATGCATAATGAGGGCAATGGGCATGGGGTAGATCGTATTGTAATGGGTGGGGCAATTAAATTACTGCTTCCACTTGGGTGGTAGGTTATCCTAATGACAAACTAATGACACATTTAATTAATACCCTATCATGCATGGATCATGAAGGCTGTTTTTATTAATTCACTGTGTGGCATGGGTTGCTTGACTGTCACATATTATTAGGTCTGAATTGTATTCAGTTAGAAGTTTTACTCTTACATATTAAGTTATTAACTATGAATTATATTCAGCTAGAAGAGTTATGAGTGGAGACAATAAACAGGTATCTATAATTAAAAATTCTGCTAGGTGATGACACTGATGACACTGGATGTTTTATGTTTGTGTACTAATTGGTGATGTCATTACTTTCAGCAACAGCCTTTGTGCTGGACAGCAGAAGAGAAGCCTAGGCTGACTATTTTAGCTTATTAAGATCATTTATACATTCTGTCTTTCTATACTATTTCATTGCATATTGCATACTATTCCTTTTTCATTCATTACAGGTTTTAATTTGTTGTTGTTTAATGTGTTCCTGCATTTTTGGGAAGACATATTAAGCTGAAATGTTCTTTTCACTCTATCTAGATTGTAATTGTAATTAGAATGGTGGTCTTCCAGCTTTAAAAGATGTCAATAATTACAAGCAAGAGAAATGTAAGTAAGGCAAAAATTTTCTAAGTTAGTCGAAACAAGAGCAAGTTGCAGTAGCTGATGCAAGGAAGGAGACCTTTGAGTATAATGGTTATAAAGGCTGTTGTTTTCCATCGTTGACACATGAACACCTTTTCAGGTTACTCGCCTAGTGTAGAGCACCAGTATGCCCATACTATCGCATAGTCAACTGTTTTTGGTTATCCATCAGATGTTTAAATGTCAGTATTCTTAAATCTTATTAATCAGAGGTGACAGAGTAAAGAAAAGACTTAATTATTATGTCATAAATCTGGCTGACCTTATAAGAATGTTAGTTTTATTAGGCTCTTCTCCTGCTTGGTATTTCAATAACAAGTCTCAGTTAGGTGATACCTGGTGGTCTTCATAAATCACATTCAAGGGGTTTATAACTACTTGTCATAAGTCATGTGGAACAATGCAACATAACTAATATCACAACATTAAAATTTGGTTTTAGCTGAATGCAAAATTGAAATTGGAAAGAGTGCTAAACAATTGCCACTGGAGAGAGTGACCTGATCGACCTATGCTTATCCTCTCAGTACTTCTGAGATGTGTTTGGCCTCTTGTATTATTGAATAATAGAACTTATTGGACATGTTATTGCTTCTTGACCAAAGAAGATATGTGTTCCTTATATCAGTTTGGTTTGTCCGGCTGTGACAAAGTTGACAAAGTCTCACGACAGCAGATTCACTTATGTGGACGATCCCTGACTTTTTGTTTCTTTACTTTTCTGTTTGGATTTAAGATGTAGTTGGGTGTGTGTGTGTGTTTGCATTTAATGCATAGCTGTGTTTTGTCAGTTTTAATGTTTATTTAAAATCTGATAAGAGACTGTTTATAGTTTATGCTGTGGAGATATTGTGGAAATGTTTGTAGAGGACAGGGTGTCAGGTTTCAGTCCTACAGTCATTTCAGCTGACAAGTTTACTTTTGTGTGCTCATGACACATTGTTTGAGCAGAACGGAGCATTGGAGGAAGCTGTATCCATTTCTCTTTTGCTCTGAATTTGCTCTTAATACAGGATTATTGTGGTTTAGGTTGTGTTTGAGTGAGTGGACAACTTGGATTAAATTTCTGTATGTAGCCTGAATGTCATCAGGCTATTATAGTCTGTTCATCATTTTTAAAGACAACCACAAATGCTGAAGCCAAGAGATCAGGAAGAAGGTTATAGATCTAAACTTGTGACTTATTTATCAGAGAAAACTTGAATCTCAGGCTAGCATGATCCACACGGAGACCATAAGAAGTGATGATGACCATTTAAACAAGCAGTAGTTGTGAAGGATCTCACTCGATCAGTTCATGTGAAAATGAACAAGGTCAAGGCCATATATGGTTATTGTATAAAAACGTGTATATAATTATGTACATTGACATGAAGCAAGTTACGAGTGGTAAATATACTGGTAGTGCAGTTTTAATGGAAGGGTATTTTGCAGTTTACCAATTGGGAAGGATAGTAGGTATGGGCATCAGGAAGCGAGAGGGAGTGTAGGACAAAAGCCCCCCTCCCGAACATAAGCCCCTCCCAGTGTAGACCATAAACTTGCCCAAATTATATATGCATGCTTGTATGTGTGTGCATATGATCCATGGTTGTATGCACAGTATGTGCGTGTGCATGGATGTGTCCATGTCGGCTAAGTGTTACTAAACCTGTAAGATATCTATTTTTAGTGGGTTGACACATTGCTTTGGTTCCAATACCTGCTAAGTTTGAAGACAAAATGGTTCGTAATATGAGGTGTGCATGTTAGCAATCTTCGTTTTATAGGCACACATTTATGAGATTTTCATTTATATAGATGAAAATCTCATAAATGATATATAGGGGTCTTCACCCACTCTCAGAGAGATGATTATTGCATGTCACTGACTGACTGTCACCAACTGTAAGCATACTTACTAGCTGACCTTCACCGCTTATAATCTTAGATTTTCATGTATATAGAGGTATTCACTCTCTCTTATTGAGGGGATATGATTATCGCGTGTCACTGACAGTTTTGCTAACCAACTGTAGGCTTAGCTGCTTACTAGCCGACGACCTTCACCGCTTATAAGGCGTGTCACGGACTGTATGCAGTATTTATGCATCCAGCAAGATAAATAAAGAATCAGAACTGGACTCATTTTGTCTCCTATACGACACGATAATTGGTTGCTTGTTTTCATATATTTTACTTAATGGCAGTTAATTATATAACTTGTCATCATCCGTTCATACTTCACGCTAGGGGGGCTTTTGTCCGGGGGGGGGGCAAATGTCCTATCCAAAATCGTTTTTTTTGTCCGGGGGCTTTAGTCCGTTCCCCAGTGAGAGGAGAAGTAGAGTGACAGTTTGACAGATCATCAGAGAGTAAGATGGTGTTTTCTCAAGATGAGAGACAGAGATGTGACAGACCGTAAGACTGATGTTGGAAGTATGATTGTGCCCAAGACTTCTACGAGTCCTTTAGAAGTATTATAGGCATATGGTATTAGGGACACAATTTATTCCATTTTATGACAAAATTCAATTAAGACTCTCAGTTCAAGAAGCAAGATGTTAATTGGAATGGGTTGAGATCCAGTGGAGGAGACCCATGGTATGACAGGCAGTGAGAGGAAGGAAGATTGATAAACTTGAGTTTGGTGGCTGAGATATTTTCTGAAATGATATCAGCAGCCAGTTGGCAAGGGAATAGAGTGTTGAGGAACTACTAGGGGGCTTAGCGATTTCGTTCCATATAAATTCCGTATGTTCATTTGACTGGTTTTTATTTAAATGTTTTCATTTGTAATTAAAAGAGGTGAAAATGTTTAGATAAAAATAAGTACTAAAATGGAACCATTAGGAATAGTTGCTTGACAGATAATGTAATTACCTATATTTCGAAACACCACCATGATAATGGGGATGGTGATGACAGCAGATATCATTAAAATTAATGATGCCACACCTAATGAATATGCAGAGCAGACTTTAATTTAAAGAAGACATTGAGAAGCAGATGTTTGGAATGACTTGTCAATAAGAAATGTTGAAGTGAGGTTGTGATGCATGAGTTAATTCATCATCAGGGATTAAATGTTTCACTCAGCCTTCAAGTTTTGTAAATATATTGTGATATGGTTAAAGTGGTCATATGCATGATAAAACTACAGGATTAAAAATATTTGCGTGTTATACGTTTAGTCAATCGATCGATCAATCTCATGAGGCTTCTCTTCTGACTGCGTCATTGAAACTGTCAGTGATTGGAAGTATCTATAGATATCAAAGGAATTGTTATGATAGTCGTCACTTATTTTTGTTAGCCTTAAATTTAATGGTCAACTTAAGGACCAGATGTACTGCAATCTTTTGAGTTCACTGGATCATCTTCAAAGATTTGAGAATCTCATTGGACTTACTCCATCAGGTGCAAGAAACCTTATCACTTCAGTGCATATTACACATCCAATCAACTTCCTCTTCCACGCAAAAATCAGAAAACTGCCTCTTCAGACAAATCTCTCTACCAAGATAAGGAATCATATATTTCTCACTTAAATCTGTGGAATTTGTAAATTCTTAGTGTAAATATAAATTTCAATTGATTAGTCATTTACAAAGCTCTTGTCTGAAGACTGAAGACTGCTGTCTTGGTGAACATAACTGCTTGATGTAATTGGCATTTCACTTCCTACACGGGTGGTGGATAAGCATTAGACAGCAGACATTATGTTGCATTGCGGGACCCTATTCACCACTTGCCGTAATGACCTTGGGGAAGAGGAGTGCTTAGAGACCGGCGGAGCAGTTTGAATACTAAGACAAGTCTACAGACAATGTTACCTAAGTAGAGCCTTAATTTAAGGAGATGGAATGGTACATTGGAGTGTCGTCAGCACCTCTAAGAGGCCGTCTGTGTGGCATCCTGGCAGGGACAATGTATGGTGAGAAAGGCCTGCAGCAACCCTCATTCACTTTAGCAGGGGGGTGGTGGTGCTTTTCTACAACTTCAGATAAGAGTAAATTTATCTGTAGGGCAACTCGGAAGCTGTGTTTGCTGGGCAGAGATACACGAAATGGCCAAGATCGTAGCTTTGTATTTTGAAACATTGAACATTTTCCTAGGTTGCAACTCTTGAAGATTGAATGCATATTTTGTTCAAAATTGGAAAGAAAGCCGTGAAGTAAATGCAGTATGGTGAAATGAATATGAAGGGAAGGAAAAAGGTGTCATTTGCGAAACAACTGGATTGGGTTTTAAGTTGGCTAGGGTTTTTGGGAATATTATTGTGAGTTTAGTAAGACGTTTTTAGCTGAAGAGGAGATCCGGGAATTTTGTTATAAGCATAGATGTTGCTAAAGTTGTTCAGAGTGTGTAAGTCTATGTTAGAGTCACCTGTTTTTAAATTAGAACTTTGCTAAAGAGAAGTAAGAGTGCACTGCATAAACGGCAATGAGAAAAATGAACGATCTAGTGTAGGTTAAAGCAAGCTAGTGATAATGAAGGAAATGGGAGGCTAGCCAAATCAGTTGAAGTAATACACGTTTGATAAGAGCAGCAGTAAGAGTCCGATACTCCCTTGATATAAACTAGATTAACTACTAAGCTTTATATTAGTTTATGAATTTAAGTTAATTTAAAGTGTGCATATTAACAAGTTTGATAAGAGGCATTTTTAATGTAAGAAGTTTATTTAAGTCCATCCTTTAAAATCTAGAGTCAGAAATTACTTTTCTAAAATGATGGTGCGAGTCCTTTAGGGTTTGGCTGAAAATATATAGCGTATGTGGTAGCGTATGTGTGAGTAACGATACAGCTGATTCAAGGTTATTTTTGCAAATTGTGGAATTATATCTGGTTTTAAATTGTGTGGTTTCGAATGTGTGTTTGAACATTGTGGACATGGTGTGTAACATGGAAGGCTAATTGTTTGAGCGAGGAGGAGATGTGAAGTGAAACGTGTTGTATGGACGGAATAGCATCAAGATGACGAGTATAAACAATAAACATGCATGGCCACTGTTGTGCCACAGCTGCTGTAACAGACAAAGCCCCCCCCCCAGGTAGTAGTTTATGTTCAGCATATGTTCATAGTTTATGTCTTGGAGCCACCAACCGATGGATGATGGCAGAAACTGGATACCAAATGAACTCTATCTAACCTCTTCATTGGTAGGAGTTCAGGAAATCATATCCACTTATTAATTCAATCAATGGCACATTCTGTTAGTTTATTTGTCTGACTCTTCTGTGCTTCATGTGCGAAAGCCCCTGACTGTTGGAGTGCTAATTGTTTGAAGAGAATTATCAACATGTAGTCATGGGAATTGGAGTAACAAGAGACAGATGTCTTGGACTTATGATACTCGAGTAGCGGATTTATAAAGAATTTATTGTTGTATTAAATGCACAGGAATTAAATTCCCTAAGTTTCCAATTAGATTCCTATAGTTTCTATCAGCAAACAATTTAGAATAGCTTAGATAGAATTTCAAATCAATTATTGTCACTGGCTTCCTGAGCAATTTTTGCTTCATTCAAAAATCAGCTATTTATTTAATATTCCTAGGTTTTTCTAAAATTAGTCCTAATGAATAAACTAATCAAAATGCTATTGTAAGTCTTCTTCCAGCATCTGCATGGTGAATATTTTAATCCTTTTTCTGATTTCAACCAAATCAAACATTATTTGTGAAGTTTTCCTCGCTTATTATTTAATGGGATGAGAATAAATTTATGCATAATGAATATTTATAAGCTTCTTTATGTTTGCTGGTTAGTAATTAATTTTATAGTCTTGCATATTGATCTTATGGCTCTGCAATAAAATATAAATGACACCCATTTGTGGTAATGTGATCAGAATTTGAATGCATACTGTAAATAGAATTGTCTGTAATAAATGGAGGCAGATTTCATGTTCTTCTAAATGTCTACAATTTCAGCTAATCTCCATTGATGTTAAATGTCACATTATCAGATATTTGTATGCTCATATATATATATATATATATATTATATAATGTTTCTCTTAAATCAACCACTGTCAGTATGCAAGCTGGCAACTGCATTACAGATGAGTTAACGAAATTTAGAAGTGAAAATGTACTTTAAATTCAGCTGATAGGTGGGTTACCTTGAATTGTAAGTTGAACTGTAGAGCTGTGGTACTTTGTTTATTTGATCATTTTTGCAGCTGTCCTTGATGGCTAAATTGGTCGGAGTGTTTGATCCATACACATCTGTGAGTGGAGTTGCCGGTTTGCATACTGATGGTGGTTGATTTAAGAGATTTTAATTTCAGGCTAGCGTGGGGCGTTATTTGTTGTGATACCCATTCAAATAAGCTGCATTGTTCTTGAAGGACCTCCTCAACTTATTGAGATTTTAGCATTATTGAGACTATGCTCAGTCCCTATAGAAAACAGGTACATTGTTATTTACATGACGTTGCTCAATGATTGCTGATAAGCTGAACATCCTTAAGACAACCAGTTCCAGATGATTACCTGAATGCAAACATCTTATTCACTTCTTTGGTTTACCCAATCATCCATTCTGTCTAATAAATACTTTCTAATTTAGTTATTATTGCTGTTCGCATTTAACATGTAACAAGAGCTTTGTAAATGACTAATCAATTCTAATTTATATTTACATAAAGAATTTACAAATTCCACTGATTTAAGTCATTGTCGATTATTGGTGATGGGTCTCCTTTTTAGTGGCAGATTTCATAGTTCATGAGCTGCAGATGGTGATCTCAAATGAGAGGTGCTGAGTCTCAGATCTAACTGAATTTGACCACCGGGTGCAATCGATGGGATAGCGTTGCTGGTTGATTTGTGGAACTTGTATGTTTTTTGCCACAAACTAATTTATAATTAGAGAGATTCTCAGACCTACAATGTATGTCTGTGAATGTGTATTAACGTATGCTATAGTATGGTACGTAAGTTTTAATTGGATCGATTGAGATGAACTACATCAGAATCAGAACTGGTTTTCAGATGAGTTGTGTTTGGAAGAGGGTTCTTGTAATCCAGCATATAGAAGAATAAGAAGAGTAATTCACTAATCTGCCCCGTTGATATGGTCTTGGGTCTGAGGTTTTACAAACTTCATTACTTCTAAGCATTGATATATGAAGGCAGATGGCATTTTCTCGCTCTCTCTCTCCCTTTGCTGCCGATTTTCCTACTGACAGTATGCAGTCAGTGTACTGATTATGGCTGAGTTAGTTGGAGGTGCAAGTGGAATTAAAATCTTGAAAGCAAATTCCTGCCTGGGTTTGGACTTTAACCTCTGACCTCTCAGTAGACACTCCAGCATGCTAATGAGTAGAATGTGACACATCCCATTCATGCAGGTTGTATGTACTATGTAGTAGGGGATAGTGAGATGTTATGTAAAATTTCATTGAGTTGTTGTGTTATCAAATGGATAAGGAAATTACTTCCTAAGTCAATTGTATAATGTGTTAAATTTGATGTGGTCCAATAATTTCGGAATTTCATGTTTTGTTTGATTATTATGGTTTTTTTTATCATATTATCATATGATGTTTTTTTTTATTACAACTACTGCTACAGCTGCTACTGTTGCTACTAGTAAGTACTACTACTCCTAATTAACTTGTTGTTTTTGTAGTGTTATTAGTTGTACTTGCCCTCAGATTCTAGATGGTGAACCCGCTATTCCCCCTTTGCTTTGTTTCTTCTCTGAGTGGCCTTGAACAGTTCATTCTGCAATAGATGCTTTATAAATGTTTCAATACAATGATTATTAGCCATTGTAGTAGTATTGGATTATATTATGATGTTTGTTGTTTGTTCTGTTTTTAGGTTCATCAAAGCTAATCTTTGCAAACCGCTACAACATCTGTACATTGGATGCTGAAGCCAGTCAGAAGAGCCCAAACCTTGTCATCACAGGCCTAGAAGATGTTGCAGCGCTTGATTTCATGTATGACGAACAAATGGTTTACTGGACGGATATTACCCAGGAAAAGATCCGAGCAGCTCGACTCAGTGGTTCTCTGAGCACTGTGGACATTGTCTCCACTGGACTTGTTTCCCCTGATGGCCTGGCCTGTGACTGGGTCACAAGGAAACTCTACTGGGTCGATTCAGAGACAAATCGAATTGAGGTCTGCAGTCTGAATGGGACCATACGGAAGGTCCTTGTCTGGCAGGAACTTGACCAACCAAGGGCGCTTGCTCTAGACCCACGAAACGGGTGAGAGAAGTTATTATGACATCTGATGTTGGTGCAATGATGAATGATGGTTAGAATATGTGCCTGGCACCACGTGGGTTTATGGTGAGCATGTAGGTGTGTAGGTGGCATGGTGGCTGAGCGATTAGACCGGTCAGCCCGTAACATTCAGTGTGCGCTGAGTGAGCGGATTCGACCCTTGTCCAGGGCGTCACTGTGTAGGAACCTTGAGCAAGTCCTTCGCACACAATTGCTCTGCATTACAACTGCAGTTGCGTCGTCAAGGCACATGCGTGCTTGAGAACCAGCCTATTCACCTGTGCTCAGTTGAAAACCAGCTCGGTGAGGTGGGTATGGTATGGTATGGTATGGTATGGTATGGTACCCACAGGCAGCGATAAGCAGGCATTGACAATGATTGAGAATAATGTTTGCAGAAGTGTGTGAAGTTTCTGCTAATTAAAATTTAGAGTAAGGATAGGAATGGAGCATGTGGCATGTTAAGGATAATCTGGTCACTCCAGGTATAAACTTGTCTGTGAGAGAATAATAATCATATTGACCTGTGTGTCTCAATGAGATTCATTCAGGGAGGAAATGCTAATGATGGTTGCTTCTCTCAGGTGTGGGGATTGACATCCCATGGAATAATGTATGACCTGTGCATTTTAAACAGCAGAGTCTACTTTATAGCCTTTATGAATGAGATGTACACTGGATCCATCTGACATCAACGTCTTTAATATTCATTGACATTTGTTAATGCAGACTTTCTCATTGTTTTCTTTGTTTGAACATCTCCTGTGCAATGTGGGAGTTTATTTATGTGCAATCAGCTTGTAATTCTACATTAACATAAAAGTAACATCTTCTGTGCATGTTACGTTACCTTCATATAGTTGGTTTATTGGCTCATGTCAAGAGTGGCATGCATCTATTTTCTGTGCTGGTTCTATAAAATGTACATGAACATTGTATTATGTTTAACATGTTGAGAGTGTGCTAAAGGCAACTGGGAAACTAATTCAGCTGATCATTAAATTGTTAAGAGGTCTCTATTATAAGGGCAGACTTTGGATCCGTGTTGGAAGGTTAGAGGTGCATTGATCTACTCTGTTATGGCTCACTCCCAATGATCCCTTAGAAGCTGTCTCTTATTCTATCACAGCACATGATTGCTGTAACCTGATCAATGATGTGGCAGGGTCTGTGGACACTATGTTCCCTGCTAGATACTTGGTACAACATGAAATGAAGATACTAGATACAGGATGGAATGATTCTACGAGTAAATGAGGTCTGGCTTTCATCTTAAAGGCTCTGCATTTTGAAGAAAGATTTGATTTCCTCGGATGTCCTGGACTGATTTGAGGCCTGGCAGATCTTAATTGCTAAATTGCCTTCTGTGGCTAATTTGTTTTAATTGAACTTCTGTTCCTGAGAGTTGTTTTACTCTCAGTTTTTGTTCCTCAGTGGTTGTCTTGTCAGCCTCTGTTGTCCTCTGTTGCCCTATGTTGCCGTCTGTTGCCCTGTGCCATGCAGCTATGAGTTTCCGATTTGTTATGGACATCTGAAAGACAAATAACAGCAATTAATCAGCTCATGACAAATTGTCTTTCATTGCTAATGGTTTTCTCCTTCTTTGCTGTGATAATATGGCTGACCTGGATGGATGATCATGTTCAGATATACAGATAGAGCTTTGTCCAGTCAGTTAATCACTCCTCTGAATAACAGCAGGGCATAACAGCAGGGCATAACAGCAGGGCATAACAGCAGGGCATAACAGCAGGGAATTTAAGGCAGGAGACTCACCTGAAATTATCTCATGTAGGGCCTACTGCCCAAATGCATGAAACAAGCCACTAACTATCAATGATTATCGGAATTTGACAGAGACGAATTTCTGCTTGGTGTCTTTAGAGCAACTGTTTCTTTCCAGGTGTTCTTCTGTTTAAGGCTGATCCTTCCCATGTAATTGAGTAAGAACTATTATTATTATTATTATTATTAAACGGACGATTTCTAAAGCGCCGTAACGCAGCCATGCCGCTACAAGGGCACTTTACAATGACACGATCAGCACACTAACAAGAAAAAACCGTACTATGTAGCATTATAGGATCTGCTTAATGGGTAGTTGTGCCATCTTGTTCCATCTCTTCAAGTATGCATCTGATATGTGTTGGAACATATTCTTTTTCTGATTAAAATCTAACCTGGTAATCTTTTAACAGTAGTGCAGAGTAATAATTATTCTTAGGAAGCAGAGGCGTCAAAGGTCAATTACCAAAAGCAGAGGCACAACTGTTGGTTAGTACCTGCAGTGGTCTGTAGGTCTGTACTCTGATCTACAATAGAGGAAGTGCACTGGTTATGGGAGTCTGTGTCATTATGGTTTAGAGTATTTGCAGGTCCTTGGGGAGTAAGGGGGAATGGGGGTGAAAGATGATTGGTTACCTCACTAATGTGAAGAACAGAACATTCAGAAGGAAGTGAGTGAGTTCGATGCCCACTACCTCCAAAGGGTAATTCAGTCTGTTGTTCACAAGGCGGGGTGGGTAAAATGAGCAGATGGACATGATGAGCACCTTGCATGGCTGCCTTACATTTAAATACAACTCCTGTAATAACTTGTAATCATTCGCTTATACTATGACTTGTATGTAGTCAGACTGCTCTCAGTTTGCATTAATAAAAAAATCCTAAAAGAAGACCCGAAATTTGAAAAATTATACCACCGACTGAAAGGTTTTAATTTGATATTACAATAAAACGTGTCATGATTCGTATAATATAAATTTTATAATGGTGGTTAAGTGCTTGTGAGCTAATTGTTTCTGTGGTTCGGACTTACTAACAGTCGGCTGGGTCTTCCGTTTACATGCAGCAGTGGAAGTCGTGTGGATGAGGTCCATTGAAGCTGAGAAGGCTTTCCGTTGATCAGATTGATGAGTGGCTGGCCTGATGGTTTGCCCAAGTCTCTTTGTTGGTTTCCTGTAATAAGAAACGCTGATTTATGATCGTCTCTTTACAGTAGAGCAAACATTTCTTCTGGCGAGCTGTCACTTCATAATGGGGTCCTAAATAATGTGGGTCCGTTTGGGTTGACTCAAGTGTAACAACCATTGATAATGTTTGCTTGTGGTACCTTCTAGCGTGGGTATATTGAAAAAAATATATGTCTTGCTTGTAATAGATCCTGATCTAAACACTTGAAATGCGGTGGGATGAAACTGCCGTGAGGAGCAGCGTGTTAGCATGTGAAAGCATAATCAATATCTCAGGAGGGACAGCCCTATGAAAGTTTTATTAATGGTTGCCACTCTCATGTCAGCATGATTGAGCCTGGCGACATTTGGGGGTTGGACTGTTGTTACATCCACTGAACAGTGGGTCCCTGTGTATGCTGATGGATCTTGCTTTATTACTCCGCATGATCTCGTACTGTGAGAAATTCTGTCCGTAGCTTCGATGATTTTTATCTTCCATTCACTACTGTGCGCATTATTCACTCGTAACCGCCACTCATGCTGCCAATCATAAATTTAACTGTGTTGCTTTGTAGGTCTTGTTATCCACAAACTACCTTTCATCCCTTCATCACTGGGCTATTTTATGCTCAGATTTAAATCATTTTTAGGTGAAACTGCTAGTAGATAGGTAAACTGTACAGAGGTGTAATATTGTAAGCCATAGGAGGGCAAATCTAGACTTCCACATCTGGTTTTGGCATCTGGTTTTACATATAGGATCAGGTTGTTTAAATGTAGATTGTGACCTTGATCATTATTAACCAACTGCTGATTGGCACCCGAAAATATTTTTAAAAGGATGTCTACTTTTAAATTATATTCATAATTTGCAGTAATTTTTTTTGTTGGAACAAAGACACACTATATCACTTGTCACATATATACTTACATATCTTACATATGTATGTATGTACTTGCATGCATATGCTCCTAACTACATACATACGTGCATACATACATAAATTCATACATACACATCCATCTATTCATACATACATACATATATACATTAATCAATCAATAGTTGCTTGTTCAGCAATCTGAAAAATTTAAACAGATGTACAGAAGACCCAATTAGGAACCAAACGGCCCTGCTAGTTAGGGCCACTCCGTTATGCGTAGAATTGAACAGTAACAAGTAATGACCATTCTAGTTGATAAGATAGCTCTGTTAGCTATTCATAACAGAAAATCATTAGCTTAACTATTCTTAACAAATATCCAATGAGACTTTTTCTCTACGCAAAACACATTAGAAATCAGTTTAGTTATGTTCATGAAATTAACACTGATCCATATAATTATGGAATGTTTACATGCATTCATACACACACACACACACACGCACTTACCCACATGCATACATACATGTGTGCATACCTATATTTTCCTGTGAATTTTGTATTGCTGCTGAAGTAATGTGCCGTACCGTAGTCTCTTGAATTTGAATTATTATAACTCACAAGCAGAATTCCAGTCGGTTTTCAAAGCAGGAAGGCTGAGAAGTGAATTGCTTTTATAAATCTAAATTCAGCAACCATATCAATTCAATGTGCATATATGTATCTGTACATTTGTGCAGCACGTATAGGGTACCTATCAAAGCTTGTTCACTACTTAAATTTTTCTCCTGGGGACATAAACTGTTGGTGTACACTAAATTTTAAATGTGATATGTGAAAAACCATATCGTTGATATCAAACTTTTCTTCAACCTATTCATTGTCTCATCTCATAAAGCCTGCGTCTGCTCGATTACCCAATCTTCAGCTAATCTTTGCATTTAACGTCGGACTATTGGTGCAGTGGATATGTTGACATGAACTACAGACCAGGCTGTAGTTCATGAAAACTAATCTTAGAAAAGTTATCCGTTTCTCACAGCCAATTGTGGAAATTGATACCAAATACTATTCAGAGTTTGCTGTAAATGTTGACATAGACTTAAGGTCTTTCTTTTGTCTGCTGAACTCCTTTGCACATCAGTCCTCAGAAACTGGAATTCAGGAATTGTATATTAAACTAGAGAGAAGCCGTGATTTCGGCATTCTATCTTTCTTGTAAAAAGTGTGATATTGACCAAAGCAATTTGTCCCTTTCCCCTCCATCTCCAGTTCTAAGCCGAATAGACTTTAACTGTCTGATTGTTTGTCTTCCTGACATTTTGACCTGGATCCAGACATGGCCTTATCTGTCTGACAAATTACCTGTCAAAATAATTGCTTTGACTGAGTATTTGTGAACGAGAGTTTATTCCCAAAACTTGCCTTTCATTGGCTTTATAGTAAGCATGAGATTACGATTCATTCATTCAGAAAATTTGTAAGGCATTCATTCAAGATTTCTACTCAGAAATGCCCACAACCCAGCCGTGGCAGAAAAGAACAGTTCAAACTGTTGCAAAAATGTGTCAGAAAGATCCCTAGGCAGAAATTGCAACTTTAGACAACCCATTCCAAAGTTGATCGAAGGACAGATAATTATTCGCAATGCTGCATAATGGAGAAAGCAATAAAAGGAAGCATTAGCTGACCATGAGTAGCAGAGATCTTTCTGTCTTTTACCTGGGCACTCCCAGGTGCCTACAGAACCTCTGTGTAAGCTGTTTGCACCCAGTTCCTGGAATGCATTTGGTTAATAGATGTTGGAGCTCATGATGGCTCGGCTGAGAGCAGTGTTTCCTTCCACAGGTTGTTTGAGTTTCAATGCAGTTGCATGATGTGATCTAGTGGAATTTAATCCAGTAACAGCGAATAATAAAGGAATCATTGTGTTGTGAATTTCATGTGAAATTACTCAGTTAATTATTCTTCAGCTATGAAATCATGTCTTAATAATAATACTTTTATTAACATCTGTAAACAGGAGTTTGTATATACGTGAAAATTTGAAAGTGAGACATTTACTTGGTTTTCCCAGGTGGGGCTGTAAAGTTTTACTTGTGGAATGTATTTGTGATATTATTTGTCGGATTTGCCTACATGTACACTATGTTGGCAGGAAATGCCCTTCATCCTACATGTATCCTATTGAATGTCCAAATGTATGTAACCCACTGGGCATACATGTAGAAGAATGGAGTCACTGTTGGATAATGACTGGCCAGAAACCCTGAAGCATCAGTTTAAATATTTTGGCATTAATCGTATCCTGTGTACATGGTGAGTCTGTGACTGTAGTTCCCTGGAGCTACCTGTCCTATGCGCTGATGTACCAGATGCAAAATAATAACCATTGGCTAACTAGCTGCTTCCAAACCGATTGTCTCAGGTGAATGCTGTTTTGAAGGACCCACCATGCCTTTCCCTCAGGTGTTTCTCGCCGTCACAGTGTGCATTGCATGGTTTACTGAGTTTGATGACTCTGTCTGTGAGAAGCTGTTTTTGTGGCCAACGACAACTTACATTGTTGCCTAACCTAGAATTAAATGCGTGTTAACCATAGGTTATGTTTATGCACAGACAGTGATTTGTCAAGTGATAATTATAAGTTCCAACAGAATAATTGTCATGGCTATACATCGTGCAACACAATGATGCACTATGTACTTCTGTGTTCCAGCTGCTGGGTCTCCTCCTCTTGTCTACCCAAAGAATAACATTGTGTTGGGTTTCTATGGGCTGAGAGTTTTAGATTCTAGCTGTATCAATCATGTCTACAGATTTGGTATTTGGACATAAACTATGGTTTTGTGTTTGGTTCTTTATTTCCCAAATATCACATTTACCAGCATCTGCCACTGTTATGTGATATATGTGAATGTTTGCCTGACTCAGTTCAAGTTACATTGTCTTCAAAATGTAAGGTACACCTCTATTAGACAACCATATTCACAGCATCTTTAGGCATACAGGTATTTGAAAACGAAAAGTACTATGTCAATGATCACATTAACATACTTGCATGAATTCTTGCATTCATGTATACTGTATTAGGTGTATACATATATAAATCCATAATAATTATAATATAATTATTATTATTAATGATAATTTATTAATATTAATAGGAATAAGAATAGTTGCAATATAAAAAAAAATAATACTAATGATGGTAACATTAAGAATGATAATTTCTATGGTGTCTAACACAGCCATGTTGTTACAAGGACAGCATGCAGGCAGAAGTAACAAAAATGTCAGCAGCCACATTGGTTATTGTTTCGCCCTCTGCTTTATTTTGACAGGTAATTTGTCTTCATTTCTGTCTGTTAGCCTATGCTTTAGTTTTAAACAGAAGGTAGGTTGAGCTGTTTGGGTTTCAAATTTTTCTTATTAAATAGGCTTTAAGCATGTTTTTCGAATTAATGAAATGCATAAAATCTTGATATTAGTTGCCACTATTAAACCCAAAGAAGTGTTGTACTTTGATGTTTATCTAGTCCCACGATATAACAGATTATTTGGCTGGCCTCTTGCTCTCCCCTATAGAGCACATCTTTTAACAAATCACTTGGCCTTGTTTACGCTATAATTCTATTGTGTACATTGAGTTTTTCCTTTCTTTAATTAAAGTTTGGCATTATTGTACAACTTATGTAGACATGGATAACTTTTTGTGATGCAAGCTTCTGAGTTGGTTCACCAGTCGAAGAATTCTTGACCGTTGTTTGGATAATAATTATAAACTTAGCCTGAAATATTTGCAATTAATGTTAAGCCATGCTTATCAAAACAAAGCCACATGCATTCAAAAGTAGAATTTTTATTGTCAAACTTAGAAGACACTCTACACCTTCTTTATTGCGGTTCTCTTCTAAAACAGATTGGGGAAACTATAAATGGTTTAAATTCTCTGATGGAAATCATTGTTAAGCCCATGAATGTTAACATTTTTACACTCATTACATTGGGTGCTCATGGAGCAAAGAATTTGGTTTAAATCTGTATTGTAGACAATGCTCGAAGAATATTGCATTGAAATTGATGATCAATCTCTGCCCCCTTGCAAACCCATCTTGTCAACAAGTAGGAGCAGTGGAGGAGTGGTTGGAGACAAGCCTAGTATTGCACTCAATCAAAAGATCTTGCTCTGCCTTGCACCAAAATAAGTTGGGCTCTTGGGCATTCTTGGTGGCTAGTACAAGGCTTTCCAATTCTGTGCTCAGTTGTATGTGCGTGTGTGTGTGTGTGTGTGCGTGTGTGTGTGTGTGTATGTGCGTGTGTGTGTGTGTGTGTGTGTATGTGCGTGTGTGTGTATGTGTATGTGCATGTGTGTGTGTGTATGTGTATGTGCGTGTGTGTGTGTGTCTGTGTGTGTGTGTAGGTGTGTGCGTGTGTATGTGTTTGTGTGTGTTCTGTCAGTTCTCTAATATCATTCAGAACTAAACTTTAAAACTCATATATTATTTCAGATAACTTATCCTTTGTAGCTTGAATTCTGGCTTTCTGATTTTGTGCATTTCAATTTAGCTTCTCTGAATTGATTACTACTTTGACAATGATTTCGCTTGAAGTCACCATTGATTGATGCTTTATGCATTAGATAATGGCGCTATATAAATTGTTAGATTAGGTTGTATAATGCAGAACCTGCTCAATAATTGTGACACATTTGGATGTTTCTTGCTGCCAAGTTCACTTTTTCTAGTTAGTCTTCGTAATAATTCATCTAATTATTTAACTGTTGGCATTGCTTATCATCAACTCAGCATGACATAATTGCATTGCAACTGTATTTAGTAACTTCTATTGTGCCAGTATCGAATGCTTATAGGCATCAACGTATGGCACGCCAAAAGCATGTCGTAATGAGAGCAATATTCAGAATATCGGTTTGTGAGTATTAATAGTAACTCTCAATCAGTTGTCAATGGAACTCCATTGGACTCCATTGGTTGGGCTGTATGATTGTGTGAGAGCCAATATGTGGTGACTTTCCAGTTAACTGAGCATTATTTACTTACAAATGAACTTGTTCTAACTGAACTTTGAACCACTTGGCTAATGAGAGGTACTTAAAATGGTCTTTATTAAGTGTCTATATGCATACATGCATGCATGCATTCAAACATACTTACACATGCATATATGCATACATACCATTACTCATGTATACTTACAATGTGGACCCATTAATGTGAAGTGGTTGGAGACAAGCCATGTGCAGCCATGCATAAACTAGGCCATGTATAAAATGGGATAATGCTAATATAACCTAAAATATTCACTAATTTAACCTATTCATAGTGCTTTGCATCTGTCTACCATTACTTCCTTTCATTCAGCATTAATTAAGATATTTTGTGATCTAATTTATAATGACAAAAATACTAAAGCTTCATGATCTAATTGAATAAAACAAGTATAATCACTTAAAGGATGTAAAGTTTTTACACAGTGGAGGATTTTGAAAGCTGATTAGTACAGCATCTTGTGCATGATTCCACATAGCATCAACAAAGTCTATATTCAAATTTGTCATCTTATTTATGTGGGATTCGTCTAGTTCATGTGAAGGTTTGATGCTGGTACTTTACTCTACTATTATGAAACTTGGCTTACTAAAATCTCTAACCATTTGTTGCACAACTAAGTGTGTACAATTTATGAACATCTTATGAAAATGGTAATGGAGAAGAAAAGGAATTAAGCCCTGTTTTAAGGTTGTTAATGAGCTTGCAAAAAAATTGGCTGGTGGCTTCAATGAAATTTTTGCCAAGAATGACAAGCAGCTACCATCTCTGCTACTAGGTTGTGTAGCACCACTGAAACTATTAGTGACAAATGCAACCAAGAAACAACTAATTGATAAGTTGAACTCACAACTCCTTAGTAAAAAACTTGACACTACCTGGCAATTTATCTGGGTGTTGGGCATTGGACCAGAGGGCCTTACACCCTTGCTGTGTATTTTAGTTTTGTTAATTGATCCATTGTTAAATGGTTTACCACCTGAATGATATCACTGGTTCTCTCTGCATTAGTATGTTCGTCCTGTGTTAATCTGTCTGCTTTGTTTTCCACTGGTTTGATTTGTTTATAGATCAGATATAATGATGCATTCTGGGATAATTAGTATGGAAGTCAGTCATCAGGTAACTAACTGTATGAAGATGCATATTTATGTTTTAGGTATATGTACTGGACAGACTGGGGAGAGACTGCCAAGATCGAGCGCATGGGAATGGATGGCATTGAGGGTTCGAGGAGCATCCTAGTCAATAGCAACATCTTCTGGCCTTGTGGACTAACGCTTGATTACGATGAGAACAGAATGTACTGGACAGATGCCCGCCTCCATTACATTCACAGTGCCAACTTGGATGGATCAGATCGTCGGGTCATCATTCACAGTTCACTGCCCCACCCCTTTGCCATCACCCTGTCGGAAGATGCCATTTACTGGACTGATTGGAACCTGAAGGCAATATTTACCTGTGACAAGTCTAATGGTGCTAACGTAAGAATGATCACTGATCAGCTCAATTTGCCAATGGATATCCACGTTATGGAAGCCAGCAGACAGCCTTCAGGTGAGGCAGTTGTGTCGAACTCATTGTGTATATACTGTATAGTGTAGTACAAAGTTTTTGAATTCCCTTGCTTATGAATTACCGAGTATTTAGTAGGGCATAACCGAGTAGACAATTGCGACCGAGTACCGAATCCGAATATTTGGATGGACCGGATTCGTGTACGAATCGAGTAGTAGTGGAAACTCTGGCCCGGCGACTCGCGGCAAGTACCATCCACAGCTGAACCTTAAAATTTGCGACTTTTGTCACTCACTGTTTGCGCTTGTAATAACTACTATTATGGCATTAAATTTTGTATTTTAGTTTTTAGATTGTTAAATGTTTATAAAAAAATTTCTATTTTTAATTGTTTGTGTGTTTAATACTTGCCGAGGCGAATACTTCCAAATAATCCTGAAAAACGGGATATTCGACCGAGGCGAATGTTCGAGGCGATTTCCGGTTATGCCTTAGTATTTAGCTGCTATAAAACAAGAGGTCATTCAGAAGCTTTGGCTTGCCTTTCGTTTGCCTTCAAACTGACCAAAGTATATTAGCATGTTTTGTCTGCAACATACATACTGTACTTCTTAACAAGCTCTTTTCCCATCTAGATCATCATTTCCTTGTCTGAACATGTAGCTTCATCACCAAACTCTATTGGTAAGCAGTGTTTACTAACTCCCTTTAAGTCTCTGTGGTTAGACAACAATGGTCTTAGTCATTTCTGTCATAACTTGTATGGGATAATTAATATTTTTGAGAATAAATACAGCTTTGCCAAACAATACAATATTGATTAATTGCCATATTGAGCCTGAAATTTGCATATAAAGCAAATGCAAACATTGTTTTTATTTCTTAAAATAAAGTTTCTCATCTTGCAAAAGTCTATATAAAACTCACAATATAAAACTCACATTTCAAAGGTTTTTATTTTGCAGAAGTATATAGAACTCACATTTTAAAGGTTACAGTAACCTTAACTCCATTTTTTTTACCTGATATGGATTTCCTTGCCAGCTGGATCCACTACCCGAATGCTAAGTGAGTTAGTGATAAATTAAATGAGAGAGGCTGATTTAAATATTAAGAGTCAGTTAAGGTCAAGCGATGGGCGCACGTCTTAGTTTTTGTTCGAACCAATTGCTTCTGTATTTCAATTCATTGTTTGCGGCATCATACTGCACTATGTGGATTGTGGCAGAGGTGAAATGGCAATTGCCATAACCGTGGCTGTTGTACTCTGGTCGCACACACAGATGTGGAACTCACACACTGCCTGCTGGCACACAGTCAAAGAAACTTAGCCTAAGTGTATTGATTGAGGCTGCTATCGATGAGTTTAGTGTAGTCAGCTATGGATCCATTTTCACTGCAATCAATGTGTCGTCACTGGATAATATTGATTCTTGCTTCGAAGAGCAAACAAACTTCTTGTCTGCTATTTCTGGACTTAGACCTGCACCTGAACGCCCCTCAGAACTCAGTCAATTCGTTTGGTGACCTAGTAGCAGACGACGATGTCTGAAGCACTTTGAGAATTTCACGGAACAGATTTCGTCCATCTGGAAATTAGCCTTTTGTCAAGCCAAACAGAATTTGAATACTGTGAACAACTATCAACGACGCTCTAGAGAAGTTATATATTTAACAAACAATTGTGAATGGGTTATTTTCTTTAAGCACTATTTGCAGAATTGAGGAACTTAAATCACACACTATATACTACCAATACTAATATTATTATTGTTTAATCTTTTTGCTTTAAGATGTTATGCACACTGCACAGGTTTTAATAATATGTAGAAATATAATTTTATTGTATGCGTGTATAGACGTATGTACTGATATGTATCTGGATATACTTCTAGCACCCTATTATGACCCTCACAAAGATGTTAGTGAAAGAAAATATGAGTGCATACTACCTATGTTAAATCATTGCTCAGCAAAGAACATCCTTCAAATTTGGGATTATGGTTTATAAAACAATGAACTGTTGCCAACCACATTATTTGAAATCAGTTGGAGGTATATGCATATAGACTATACAGGCATGTATGTACCTCGGTGTTATTGTTATTAAAGGTGGTCTTCTAATTGTGCTCTTTTCTGGTCACACCTAACAGTAATACTGTTCCTACTGAATTAGCACCTAACACTAATACTGTTCCTACTGAATTAGCACCTAACACTAATACTGTTCCTACTGATTTAGCACCTAACACTAATACTGTTCCTACTGAATTAGCACCTAACACTAATACTGTTCCTACTGAATTAGCACCTAACACTAATACTGTTCCTACTGAATTAGCACCTAACACTAATACTGTTCCTACTGAATTAGCACCTAACACTAATACTGTTCCTGGTTAATTAAGTGTTTAACACTGTTAAGTTTTGGTCTTTAATAAGGGCATTATTTGGACTTCTAATTTGATAACTTATGGGACTTAAAAATGGAATGGAAGATTTATGATATGTGTTGACAAATATCAAACACCTGGTTCTATTAACAGAATACTTTGATGCAGTTGATTTGTTTTCTGATGACTAGGTCAATCGGGAAATTGTATTTCTATCTCTGCTTTAAAAATCTATTCTTTGTTTGATTTTATAGAGTTCATTGTTTAGACCAAGTCAAAAAATTGATTATCTTATTCAGTGCTTTTTTTCTAGAAGAAATGTGCCGGAACGCATATGTAGGGCCTATTGTCGCTAAAAGTAGCTTAAAAAAATTTATGTCTAGGACACAATGATCACAATCACTTACCTAGAAATTTTGGTATGTAAAAAATTGAAATTGCAAAGTTTTATATCAAATTCCAGAGTTTTGGAACTACTACTGTTTTTATTTTTCTGTGATAGAAAAAGGTGCCGGAACGCCGTTCCGTCGCGTTCCGCCGTTCCGTCGCGTTCCGCCGTTCCGTCGCGTTCCGCCGTTCCGTCGCGTTTTCCTCAAGAGTTGCATTATACGAATGTGTGCATATAAAGATATAAAGATATCTTTTTGTTTTTTAATATGTGTATGTATGTGTGTAAGAATGTATATGTATGTGAATATTTTTACATGCATGAAAAGTGCCTTCTGAGTATTTAAGTCGGTCAAGGGGCTTTCTTTCCTGGAGCAGACTTTTTATATTTTAATTGGTTGAGACTTAATTAGTCACTGACTTCACGCACACACACACGCGCGCACGCGCGCACGCACACGCACACGCACACACATACACACACACACAAGCACTCCTACACGCATGCACACTGCACACACACACACACACACACACAATCACACCTGCACACACTCCTACATGTACATAAACACATACACCTACACACACATGCACAAACTTGAAAGTGTCATGGGTGAAATGAAGCGCTTGACCTTGTAATTCATCATGCTTTATCAATTATCATATTATCAATTGACAGTTTGGTTTAGAGAGACAGATCTACAGGTTTTGAAGGCTCTCTTCTCCTATAAATTTTGCACAGCTATCACAGCCGTATCGCATTGGGGCGGCCTCTCAGACCATTCTATATCAAATTCCTGTCCTGCTTTATCTATTTCACTTAATATCCGGACTTGCAATCTGCCCTGCTCAAGTGCTCACTCTTTGCGCTCTTCAAGTGCGCACTTTCTTGCTGTCGAACAAATCTAGACAGCTGTGGAGGACAGAAATGTTTTACGATGATGTCGGTTATCTGGAGTGTGCTTACAGAGATAACGTCCGTCCGTCCGTCGGTGTACCACCTTTTTCCACGTCCTTCAGAAGCCTTGCTACTTCTGGCAGCAGTCCTTGAGCCTCAAGCAAACTCCAGCAGACTCCATTGAAACAGCCAATGTCCATTATCAGTTTGCCCCAACTTATGACACGAGTGCCACGGAAGCTGCTTGATTAATTATAAGCAATCAGGTAATAAGCCATAGGTGTAGTAAGTCAACCAGTTGAAAGGTTCGTTTGAAGTAAGAAGCAACCAGGTGATGACCTTAAAAGCAGTTTCATGTCATTGAGTGGTAGATGCATTGGCATTTCACCTCAGTGTCAAGGATTCAAATTCATTCTCCTCATCATGATGTTAAATCGACAAATCGTTGTGAAGTCGTATAAGATGACTGAGGAAGAGTTGATGTGTCAATGGATTACACTTTTGTGTGCTTTGTGTCATGTGTATCAGCATACTAGAGAACTAATGTATGTGAACATTCACTCAGTTTAGCTGTATTTTGTCAAAACACAATCCGTGTTGTGCTTTGCCATATTACACGGTCACTTTGATGCGATTTCAGTTGTGAGTCCTTGTGGAAGAGACAATGGAGGCTGTTCGCATCTGTGTCTCATCTCTCCTTGGTCACCCTTCTTCAGCTGTCAGTGTCCAACTGGAATACGACTTCTCCAAGACAACAAGACATGTGATCACTGTCAGTCAATATTACAACTAATTACTTAACCTCGTCAGTAGAATGATACTGACGCTACCTAAGTTAAGAGAATAGCGTTATGTGATAAAAGGTATCTTCACCTATGAACATGTACATTAGTGGCTTAATGTTTGTGTGTTACTCTCTGAAAGTAGCAATGGAATATGATCTAGTAACATTTTGATGTTGGTATTGCAAGCATAGAAAACCTTGGGCTGTCTGATTTTGTCATCAATACTTGTGACTTTTCAGAACACAAGTGAATTCATATGGACAAAGGCGACCCAGAGTGGTTTGCGTCAGTTGAAAGGACATGTCTAATTGTCTCTTGGCGAGAAATACATCAAGCACTCGGCCTGGCAAACAATTGGGAGAGTTTGTTCTATAGTACAGTTGTGCTAAGCTTCGTTCTAAGGCATTATGACATTTCATAGCGTTTGTACTTGATTCAGACGCTTTATTATGCGTTACTGTAACACTTGCTCTGTCACTCTGTCATGCCAGACTGTAACACTTGTGATATCCTCTGTCATGCCATCATTGTAACACTTGCTATTGCCTCTGTCATGCTGTTACTGTAACATTTGCTCTGTCACTCTGTCATGCCAGACTGTAACGCTTGTGATATCCTCTGTCATTTCTATCTTTGTAGCACTAGCCATTGCCTCTGTCATGCTGTTACTGTAACACTTGCTATGTCACTCTGTCATGCCAGACTATAACGCTTGTGATATTCTCTGTCATGCCATCTTTGTAACACTTGCCATTAGCCTCTGTCATGCTGTTACTGTAACACTTGCTCTGTCACTCTGTCATGCCAGACTGTAACGCTTGTGATATCCTCTGTCATGCCATCTTTATAACACTTACCATTGCCTCTGTCATGCTGTTACTGTAGCACTTGCTCTGGCACTCTGTCATGCCATTCTGTTACACTTGTGATATTCTCTGTCATGCCATCTTTGTAACACTTGCCATTACCTCTTTCATGCTGTTACTGTAACACTTGCCATTGCCTCTGTCATGCTGTTACTGTAAAACTTGCCATTACTTATGTCATGCTGTTACTATAACACATGCCATTGCCTCTGTCATGTTGCTTCTGTAAAACTTGCCATTGCCTCTGTCATGCTGTTACTGTAACACTTGCCATTGCCTCTGTCATGCTGTTACTATAACACTTGCTTTGGCACTCTGTCATGCCAGACTATAACGCTTTTGATATCCTCTGTCATAACATCATTGTAACACTTGCCATTGTGTCTGTCATGCTGTTACTGTAACACTTGCCATTGTGTCTGTCATGCTGTTACTGTAACACTTGCCATTGCCTCTGTCATGCTGTTACTGTAACACTTGCCATTGCCTCTGTCATGCTGTTGACATAACACTTGCCATTGCCTCTGTCATGCTGTTACTATAACACTTGCTCTGGCACTCTGTCATGCCAGACTATAACGCTTTTGATATCCTCTGTCATAACATCATTGTAACACTTGCCATTGTGTCTGTCATGCTGTTACTGTAACACTTGCCATTGTGTCTGTCATACTGTTACTGTAACACTTGCCATTGCCTCTGTCATGCTGTTACTGTAACACTTGCCATTGCCTCTGTCATGCTGTTGACGTAACACTTGCCATTGCCTCTGTCATGCTGTTACCGTAACACTTGCCATTGCCTCTGTCATGCCTTGCAGCATATACTGTGCATCAGACAGTTAAACTACAGTGTTCTTTAACAGAATGCTTTTCATATTTTATTTCTTTTGCAGGTCCCAATGAGATGCTCTTGCTTGTCAGACGCACAGATATCCGACTGATTTCTCTCGACACTCCAGATCATACTGATTTAACCCTTGACATTCGAAACATCCGGCATGCCATTGCGCTCGATTACGACCCAGTCGACCAGATGGTTTACTGGACAGACGATGAACTGCATGCCATTCGCCGTTCTAAGCTTGACGGAACTGGTATGGCCAGATAGAATTAACTGTGCTTCTTCTGTTGTTTCGTTCATTTTATTATATTTTACAATTGATAGACTGAATGTTCTAATGAAGCTGGACCTTGCTTGTTATGAAAATATTGTCATTTGAGGAATTACCAGATCAGCAGCAATAAATGTCTGCCTTGTGTAAATTCTTGTTGATTTCCTCTACTGGTTTATCATGCTTTATTTCACCTCATTCAAAAATGTTCAGCAGATTCTTTTTCTGTTTGTGCCTTTCCACAGAGGCGGAGACGGTTATCGACGTGGAAGTGCATAATCCGGATGGAATTGCCGTTGATTGGGTGGCACGTAACCTATATTGGACGGACGCGGGGACCGATCGAATCCAGGTTTGTCGACTGAATGGCAGCTCAAGGAGAGTGATCATAGCCGATCGACTGCAGGAACCAAGAGCAATCATTCTGGATCCATCTGCTGGGTGAGTAGATCACGAACTCAATGACTCTTCATGAATTTAAATAGTTTGGCAGAGAAGTTTCAATGAGGTATGGCTTCAGATTGTAATGCACTGTAATATCTGTGGTTATCATCAACATTATCATCATCATTGTCGTTCGTCGTCGTCTTCGTCATCATCAATGGCACACAAAGCTCACACTGTAGTCAGGTTAATTACCCAAAACTCAGTCCACAGAAACAGAGGCAGATTATGATGGATAAGCCAACTGAGAAGGAAGCAAGTCTTATAACCGAATGGAAATAGGAAACTGGGCACTACTTTGCATTACAATCGACCCATATGCCATGTGGTAATGACAGGTGGTGATGTTGTGACATGTAATGTTGCTGCTGCTGCTGCTGATACAATACAATACAACGGAAATTTTATATTGCCCTTCTTACAACGTTGATGATATTTGTGTATCCTGATTCTAGACAGATGTACTGGACTGACTGGGGAGATGACACAAAGATAGAGCAGTCCAACCTGGATGGTTCAGATCGAGTGACTCTGGTCAACACTTCGATTGGGTGGCCAAATGGCCTGGCCATCGACCGCAGCCAGAGAAAACTCTACTGGGCTGATGCCAAACTGGACCGCATCGAATACATGAATCTGGATGGAAGTGGGAGAAGAATACTCATCTCGGAAAACCTACCACATGTCTTTGGATTCACTCTGCTGGGTAAGTGTTGTTTTTGTTGAATCTAAGAACGTAATGCGGCGCAATTACCAACAACTCAGGCGTAGATGTAGACGTTAGTGTTTCGTTTGATGGATGTGTGTTTGCTGTTGTTTCATCAGGTGACTTTGTCTACTGGACGGATTGGCAGCGGCGCGCAATCGAGTCTGTCCATAAGAGCAATGCAAAGCTAAGAACTGTCATAATCGATCAACTGCCTGATGTAATGGGCCTCACTGCTGTCAATGTCTCCTTCATTGAAGGTAACAGCTAAAAACATTTCCAGCCATCAAGAGATCCTCACTGTTCTAATGCTTGTTATTCATATTCAAGAGCTGCCATATTAATAGTAATTATTGTTATTATCACTGTTATTCATTTTACTTGTATTTCTTATATTATTATTATTAATATTGTAATGTTATTGTTATTACTATTAGCTACTGAAAATCTATCATTGTTAGCATTGGCTGAAGTGTCATCTCAGCAGGGCTCAGAGTATGGTGTCAATGTCCTGGAAAGGCAGATGGTCTATTATATTAATTATTATTGTAAGCATACGTTTGTATGTATGTGTGCATGTTTGTAAGTATGAATCAATCCATGCAATATAGCTCATTTTAAATACCTCACAAAGGTGCATATATCATAGATTTGTACTTTAGATGGATTTTTTAATTGCTGTTCTAATAACTGGTCAAAATTGTTAAGATTTTGAAAATGTTTAAGGTTGAAATGTTCTTCCTTTCGTCAATATTCTTTGCTTAATCATTGAGACCTCGATACCTTGTCTTATGTCTTAGTTATTATAATATTGGGTCTTATATGTGTCCAAGGTAATGAAAAAGGGTTCTTTTCTTGTCGACCCAGCAGTGTGTACAAACTCCCAGTCACTCCATGTGACTCCATCAGGTGACTTCCATATGAGCTATTTTTTCATGTTGAAGATATCTTCCTCCAAGCTTTAATTTGCAGCTGCTGCAGAGGCTCAATATCTGTTTCTGTTATCAGATATTTTGTGGCAGACAGCCATGATCCCTCATATATCTTCTTCCCATATCTTCTTCCCATATCTTCCTCCCATATCTTCCTCCCATATCTTCCTCCCATATCTTCCTCCCATATCTTCCTCCTATATCTTCCTTCCCCGCTAGCCATTTCCTACCCAATCTGCGTATTGTAGTCTCACATTTCGGGTTTCATATCAGGCACTTTAAGCATACCATGAAGTTGCTTATAAAGACTATCCTTTTTTTCATCAGCAGGGATATTTGTCAGAGTGAAAACCTACACAATTGTTTTCGTACTAGTCTTATCATTATTCTATTGCTTATTGGTTCCTCACTTTTCAGAGTCTTAGAAGCCTCCTTGTCAAGATTGATGTCCACACTCCTGTTCTGTCTCCATTCTTCAGAATAAATTCTTGTTGTTCCTTCTGACTTTGATCTCCCCCTCCTCTCTTGTCTCATCTCATATCTTATCCCTAGATTCTGCAGTCTGTATTTGCTCATCTCCCTTAGCACCTGTGCCAATCCTCCAGTGCTGTATAATGTCCTCACATTACATGTGCCATGATATCCAGTTAAACATTTGGCCAAACTGATCTTCAGCTGTCAAACTCCAACTTCCAGAGACAGACTTTTATTGCAGTCCTTCATATAGGAGCTTGGCTGGTGATCCACTATCGGTTGGACAATTATATACACTCACTGCTTGCTACCTTGTGTCTTCCTGAACATACAATTTGAAGAACGAATTTATAGTGCTGTTACTGTTGCTGGAGGCTTTTACCCAGGTTGGTTACAGGCCCACCACAACCTTTCTCCTTTATAACTCCTCCTCAGCTGGTTGTCTCGGATCAACTGAGCCAATTCTAAGACAGGAGAAGCTATGCCTAGTATCAAGGAAATCCACCAACTGCCTATTGTCAGTATAATCTGTTATTTAGTCAAAATGTTCTTTCTTTGAGCAGGTGAGAACAGTTGTTCACATGGTAACGGTGGTTGCAGTCACTTGTGCCTCTACCGTGTACAAGGGAGTGCTATCTGTGCCTGTCCATTTGGTATGGAGCTTCTGTCTTCTGATGAGAAGACATGCACTGTGCCAGAGGCCTTCATACTCTACTCAACACACAGTGAAGTGCACATGGTTTCCTTGGACAGCCCAGACAGAGACACCATCATTCCTCTGCACAGGCTCAATAATGTGGTCGACATCGAGTACAGTGTCTTTGATGGCAGACTCTACTGGATTGACGTCAGTAACAAGGTCTCACCCATTGATTGATTGATTGATGCTTTATGCATAAGATAATGGTGCTATATAAATTGTTAGATTAAATTGTATAATGCAGAGCCTGCTTAATAATTTGTGACATGTTTGGTTGTTTCTTTTTGACAAGTTCGCATTTTCAAATTAGGCTAATGTCTCATTTATTATTATCGGTTAAATTATATTAATTCTCTGGTCCAACCACTGTGAGGTACAGAGGAGGAGATATGTCTGACCCAAAGTGCAGAAGAAATGTGAAACTCCTTCAAAATATTATTACAAACAAATCCAGGAATGTCAGGTTGTTTGGCAGAATTTGTTTATGGTACAAATTGTACCTGGTTTTGGTTTTGTAAATAAGAACATGAGGCTGCAAAGGCATTACACAGTTTAGCATACTCCCATTTGGCTACTCACTTATACAATCATCAGTTGCATGGTATTATATACCTGCATTTGTTTATTATGATTATACATGTATATCTAAATATAGACACACAAGATAACATACATACCTATAAGAAGTTAGACGGCAAGTTCATTGAAACTGTAGCAGTTTGGCTGTAGTCACTGCTATTCCTAACAATAATGGAATATATTAGCCATATGGCCTTAATATGAGAACACCATATGGTTTTTCTTTTGGATTTGCTCATCTGATAGACCATATGCAACGCATGGGGAACCATCTGGAGAAGCAACTGTACGATGTCCATGTGTGGTGGTTGATATCTAATCGGGACATCCACAGCATATATCCATAATTTAAATACTCATGTGGTCCTTATGTTAATCAGGACTGCTACACAATATTGAGCCATATATAGATCCAAGATGGCTTACCTTTTAACAATCCATATGGAATATATGTCAGTGAACCATCTGGGTTCTATATTGTATCCATATGCTATAATCATGGTATAGACAATACTGATGCAAGGATCAAATCATTGTCATGCAAATGTTTCAGAATTAGCATAACAACCATAATAACAGTAGAATCAAATATACATCAACAGCCAATAAAAACAGAGCAATCACAACAACAAAGTCGAATGTTTAACACTTTACAATGAGCTGCAGTCACTTTTAGTATGCTCTTCATCATCAGAGTGTTGTGGCCTCAATTAACATAATTACAGGTATGCAATGGAGTCTATGCACGGGGCATATATTATAAACGTTATCAAAGTATTTGCATTCTCCCAATTATCCTGTTGTGAAGTAGAAAATGTTTGAAGACTACTTTAAGAAACCGTGTATTTTATTCTGTTGATTTTCATGATTGACAGGTGATTGCACGAGTCTTTGTGAATGGGAGTTCTGAGCAGGTGGTTGTGTCTTCTGGCCTGGAGTCTCCAGAGAGTCTGGCCATTGATCACCTGGCACAGAACCTCTACTGGGCAGACCATGCAACCGGACGCATTGAGATGGCGAGGCATGATGGATCTCTGCGACGTGTTCTCATCTGGACCGACAACAAACCACAGGCACTGGTCCTAGTGCCTAACAGAGGGTAACAGCTACAAGAATCATCACATGCATTTATACATGCTACTTATACACACACTTATACACATCAGGGCAAAATATACCGTACTGGACTTAAACAGGTGCAGCATGGTAACGCCTTTTGACTAGCTGCTATATGAAGAGTCAAATGCACTTTACAATACAATTGTAGTTTGATAATGTCCTCATTACAAAGTTCAGAAGTGAAACCAGACAATGATTAGACTGGAAGAGGAATGTTTTCAATTTAGAGCTACAGAAAGTCTTGCTGTGAGTATGAGGGTTGCCAATATGAGGAGGTTGATAGTTCCAGATGGAGGGCCAGTGTCCAGCCACTATGAATGAAGGCTAAAGACAAGATTTCGATCAGGAAGAGCATACTTTCTATCAGATGCTGATTGAAGAGATGAGCAGCCTTTAACACAGTCGCATGCTCCATAAATGAGGACTGCCAGCTTGAAGTGGATACGCTCACAGACAGGAAGCTACTTAACAGAATGAAGAGCATGTGTGATAATTATGGTCTCAGTAAGAGGGTCTAAGACATAGTTTTGCAGGCTAGTGCAGTTTTCTGGTTCGAGGAAGTAATGTGCATTCAGGGAAACCATAGAGAATAGAGTTGTTGTAGTGAAGTTTCATCAGAATAAAGCAGTATATTTGTGTTTTCAGTTATGTGGGGTTTAGACTAGAGCATGCTGAGGTGAAGAAGTAGAAGCATTGGTCATTGATGCAGCAGTCATCTAGCTAGCAAACTAGGCGATCCAACTCTCCTGACATCTATAGATAATGATAGTAACGTTGTCCAACTTCACATTCTGTGGTAACTACATACTTCTCTAGTGAGCTCTGTAGAATATAACACTGACCACATCATAGTTTTTTGTCTAAGAATTATTATTTTGCCATAACTGTTTTGACAAGTAGTAAATATGGTATTGAATCAGTTTAGTTGAGATAATAATATGATGCATAACCTTACATTTGATTACTTGTAGTTACATGTTCTGGAGCAATGTTGTCAATGCTCCACGAATAGAGCGTGCAACACTAGATGGCAGCGAAAGACAGGTCATTGTAACTGGTTTGGGTGAGGTCAACAGTATGACCCTCGACCCAGCTGAAGGTCGCCTCTATTGGACCAACAGTGACAGAGGTCGCATTGAATCTTGTGACTTAGATGGCTTGAACCAAGGTGACATTGTCGTTGGATTGGAGCAGCCATTTGGTCTGACACAACATGGACAGCACATCTACTGGATAGAGAGATACTCACATAATATACTACGAGCCAACAAAACAAATGGAGCTGATCGGAGGCTGTTAGTTTCAAGCCATGGCTTTCCTATGGCAGTCACAGTCTTCCATACGGCTCTTAACTCAGGTGGGTAGAATTTCATGTTTTTCTCTTCTTATGTTAGTATTCTGTTGCTAAAAACCTAGGGCTACAATCAAAGATTGCAACAGAGAAATAGATGAATGTCAGCTTTAAATAATGCAGTATAATGACAGTTGAATTCTGGCACACAGTGTTTAATGCTAACTTTTACGGCTCTGTTGTCCAAGTATCATTAGCACTTATATGTGTTTGTATGTATTTTTTTATGTATAACCATAACCACAGTTTTTTATTGTTTCACCATCATTATACAAATGTAGGTAACAAATTCTCTGTGAACAAATTAATGTATATAATTTATACATCATTATTCATTTAGTTATAAACTAATAGCATCAGAGTAAGAATTAACATTTTTTTATAAACCATCTAATGTTACACAGAGTAATAAATAAAACAATAATGGAAAAACCCTTAAGGGACCGAGATCCTGCTGGCAGGGTCACCCAATTACGGAGATGAAATTAAGAAGTGGTGGATGACGTATTGAGCATTCAGTAAGGTGGTAAAGTTACTATTCCTAACTAGTTAATTAATGGAAAGTATACAAACTTAACAGATTGTGAAGAAATAGGCACTTCACGTAGAGTGAGTCAATAGGTGCTCACGGAGTCGGTATTTAAAGGTTTCATAGTGGTTTATATTCCGGATTTCGTGTGGTAGGCAATTTCATGCTATGGGACCAGTGTAGGCAATCGAGAATTTACGCGTGTTTGTACGAGGAAAAATAGGCCGATAATCCTTAATATTTCTAAGACAATATGGATTAGCTAGATGAAGTGGTTTGAGGTAGTTCAGATAAGCAGAAGGTAGTAATTTATTCATAAACTTATATAGAAATTCATTTGCGTGGCATAGCGTTATTTGCGATACTTGCAATATGGGAAGGGGAGAGGTATCTGGCAAGGAGGTTTTCCTAATGATTTTAGGCATGTGTGTATGTATATATGTAATGTATGTATATATTTATGTATGCATATATGCATGCTCTGATCTGCTCTAGGGTTGACTTTGGCAACAACTCTCCTCTCACAACATCTCTAAGCTCCAGTCCAATCTTAATGTGCCTGCCCGACTAATTGGTAGAATTCCAATATTTGGTCACATCTCTTCCTTCATTCATAAATCCCTTCACTGGCTCCCTGCACCTCAATGCATTCGTTTCAAGATCCTTGGGTTGATGCGTAACTGTCTCCTTGGGTCTGCTCCACCTACCTTCTGGCGCTCTGCACTAGGGTCTCCTCTATTCCGCACCGGGTTTCTCTTCGTTCCTCTGCCCGCGGACTTTGGTGGTTCCTCGCATGCGGTCTGCCATGGCCCAATCCAGGAACTTAGCCTACGTGGGTCCCACCAGCTGGAACAGCCTCCCCTTTCCTCTTCAGAAGGAGCTGCTCTCTCTCTCTCCCACGCTGCCTTCCGGAAGCTCTTGAAGACTTTCCTTTTGTCCGTTTAGCTTTGTGTTGAGTCGTGAGCACCTCTGATTCGAGTGGCATTATGTAGGTGCTCCATCACATTACATTACATGTATGTATTACATTACATGTATGTATGTATATAAATAATATGTAATGTATATATGTATGAGAGTGCTTAAAGTAGCACATTTTAGTACCTTCTTATGTTAGGAGGTGTGTTTATTTGTTTATTTGAACTTAGGCTGGAGTTCATGTCGTCTGCAGAATGGAGGTTGCTCTCATCTCTGCATCCTTGATGTCAGACACTCTGAAGTCCAGCTCTCAACGCATCACTGTGCCTGTGCTTCACACTTCTCACTCTCATCATCAGACAACCGAACCTGTGATGGTCAGTGTTTGCAGTATTATAGCCTTCACATTTTCACATGTTCCAGACAGTCTATTGCATCTGGCTTTACATACATGCAACAACCCCCAAGTTACATTTCCAACTGGTTGAACCCATGAAACTTAGCGTGACTAGGAACATGTATGATGTTCAGTAGCTACGTCATGTGTTTCTGGTGTAGAAATGCTTGTATTCCATATGGAATTGGAAACTAGAGATTTTCTTTTAGTGTAAATCAAAGTGTGAAAATTTAGAAGAAAGTTTCGGGATGTTCTGGGACATAATAATCTGTCATCTAAGCAACATAAACTGACAGTGAGCCAACCTTGTTTAGCAAGATATTAAAAATATTAAATATTGAAACCTGTTCTAGCATAATAAAATATCTGTCACAGGTTACAACTGGCAACAGCAAAGATCATTACAATTTAGACATTTTGAAGCAAAAACAATTGGTTTGAACATAATTATTTTATTGTATGTGAACAACATCACTTGAGATAGTGAATACCTGACATTTCTAGTTTAAATCACTTTTCCAAGTACAATCTATTAATTATGAGACTCTTTGTTACTGTGGAAGATGAAATGACAAAGAGTTGTTTGCTTATTTCAGCTTCTGATTCGATGATGCTGCTCAGCCTTAAGAACAGTGTTCTGCAGTTGTCTTTTGGAGAATTTGCCGATTCAATTGACATGCTTTTACCGATTCCACCTAAGACAATGCACGGCATTCAGGCGCTGGACTTCAACCCAATTGACAACTACATCTACTGGATTGACGGACGAACCAAATCAGTTCGCAAGATACACAGCAACGGTTCAGATGTAAGTGGATCATTCATTCATTATTCATTCATTCATTATTCATTCATTCATTCATTCATTATTCATTCATTCATTATTCATTCATTCATTATTCATTCATTCATTATTCATTCATTACAAGGACTTATGTAGCATCTCTTCATGGGGATTACTCAGAGGTGCTACCTATGCCAGTGCAGCCAAATAAAGTCATCTTAAGATAACAGAGAATGCCTGAGCAGGGTTCTAGGAAGCGAGCACAGCCCCAAGGGGATGCCATTCCAAATCTAGGAGCCTACCACTGAGAAGGCACAGCTCAGCTCTGCCTGGTGGAGGTGCGAGCAGGAGGAACATAAAGGAGACCTTGTTCGATGACATGATGTTTGGAACTTTGAAATGCTTCGTAGCTATTTTCGATGACATAAAGACATTGATTGCATATCATGAAATTTACTTTTTATTTATAATACTTCTAAAAAACCTTCCACGATATTTTCCACATGTTGCTGCAAAGTCAAGAAAAAATTAACTGGTACTGATGAAACAAAGACATAAGGTTTAATAATTTGTTTATAAATGGTATGCACTGTTGCCATTAGCCACCAGCATGAGTTGTAAATCAGTTTAATCGCGAATTATATAAACCTTATGCGTCTGTGAATAAGCTGGTTCCCACGACTTTGCTTTTGTGGGTGCTGTAGAAATGTTGAGATTACGATTACAATTAGTTTATGGAAAATCTGTCTCACATGGACATCGGTATTTCCTATTGAGACACGTGTTGCATATTTTCTGATTTGTAGATGGTGATTCTGCGGCAGAATCTTCCACGTCATGATGCCATCTCTCCATACGATGTTGTTCTCAGTCCACAGGATGGATTGCTGTACTGGAGTGATTCTAAACGCAATGTAATCAGTGGAATGCATCTGGATGGCACCCATATTGGCATCATTGTTAATGACTCATTTCAGAAACCAAGGCATCTAGCTGTGGCTTCAGAAAGCAGGTAAATATCTTCCCTTTGTTTAGACACACTCATTACTGTATGCTACAATAGACTAAGACGAAGTATTTCACTCCCAAGTATTCCTTAATGCTACTCTGAATACTAGCATAGCCACTGGTATACTTGACTGTAAATAGCCAATCCTTTTAGTGTAGCCAGCCACACAAAAATTCATATAATATCTTCAAGATACAATTTATTGTTTTGCTGATGCCTTGAAAATGACCCTATATTTTTGGCATAGAATTCGATACCATGATTTTCCTACTGACTGATATGAACATTGGCCAAGCGAATAGATTTCTGAATATTGTGGCAGAAACATTATTAGGGATCTGCCTGTGTGGTTCTCACGTGATGAATGGCAGCTGTTTCTTTTGTTTTAGTCTGATATTCTGGACAAACGTTCTGCCTCATCGACAGTGCATCGAGTGTGCTGGGGCCGATGGGACCAGGCACAGAACCGTCTTCAGTTCAAGATTTGGACGCCTTGGTCCAATAGTAACGGATGAAGAACTCAAGAAGATCTTCTGGGCTGATTTGGAATTCAGAACAATAGAAAGTGGAGATTTTGATGGCACCAATAGTTCTGTGCTAGTTGCATCCATTCCTGAACCAGTTGCTATGGCAATCCATGGTGAGCACCTGTACTGGATAAGCAAAGACACCAAGTCACTGGAACGTGTCAACAAATACACTGGTCGTGGTCGAATGACTCTGAAGACACGCCTGTCACAGCTGAGCGACCTGGTGATCGTGCAACGCAGACGACTGAAAGCCAGTCCGAGGAATTTGTGCGGCGAAAAATGTTCGCATCTGTGCATCAGAGATGCTGATGGACCGGCAAGATGTAAGTGTATAATGCCGATGGTCCTTGACGGCGACAAAGGGACGTGTGTTCAATCCCACGGCTGTTCAGAGGATCAGTTCTCATGTCTTTCGGCGACCAATATCTGCATTCCAAAAACATGGAAATGCGACGGTGAATTCGACTGCAACGACAGATCCGACGAAGTGAACTGTTCGTCTTGCTCGTTGGCTCATTTCCGCTGCCAGACCGGCGAATGCATCCCGCTGGATCACCAGTGCAACGGACGAACAGATTGCCTCGATAGGAGCGACGAGCTCAAGTGTCCTCCATGCGTGCAGAATTCGTTGGGATGCGTCAACGATCGAACCTGTTTTCATCCGAGCCAACGATGTGACAAGATCGTTGACTGTTGGGATGGTTTTGATGAAATGAACTGTGCAACTGCGGGTGCAAAGACCCAATATACGGTCGTCATCATCGGTATTATCTGCGGCGTCTTGATTGTCATCGTCATAGTAACGGCCGTATACATATTCAGAGGCAAAGATAACAAGTGTGCAAAAGTTTACAATGACAACAGTCTAATTTTAGTCGCACAGAATACAGACTCTTTGGTCTTGGAGGGGAAAAGTACATCAACAAGAAATGGAATCACACCACTGCTCTCGTCCCAGGGTCACCACCAAGAAAACGTAGGATGGTCCTGTGAGCACATATCGGATACATTTACTCTGATGTCTGGTATTTCCCAATACCCAAAGCGTACGATTGATCCTCATCCAACCCCAGTCACCTCTGAAGGGGATGGATCAACAACAGTGAACTCTAGTTCTTTGACCTTACGCGTTAAACGCCCGCAAAGGCATCGCCACAAGCGCCCTCTGGTACCTCTACACCCTACACCCTGCAGCACAGACGTTTGTGATGACAGTGACCTACAGGGTGGTTGTGATGCACACTTTCTTTCGAGTACAGAGACTGGATTCGAGACGGACTTAAACCCGCATCCTCCAACTCCATGTAGTCAGTTCCTGTCAGAAGGAGCAAGCTGCCCTCCTCCTTCACCGTCCACGCAGCGCAATCTCTATTTGCCGATTCTTGATCTGACTTATAATCATACCACTAATTGTTTATAATATCCAGTCTTGAGCTTTTAACACACAAGGGGCATAAGCTTAAGATTTGAAATTTCTTATCAAGCATGTCAGTTATTAAGAGGACTATGACACTGCAAAAATGTTTCAGCTCAGTTGTTTGATTCATCCAAGCAGTCTTTATTACTGATCTGCTTTAAACATCAGTGGAAACTTAAGACATACAACTACTTGTGTAATACAATTATTATTGTTTTATTATATCTATGTACATTTAATTCGCATGTAAGATCTATGGCTGTGTGTCGTAGCGGAGTATTACATACCTCAGATGCTTTCATTTTTATCTACGTTTCGTAGATATTTCTTTCAGTTTCCTCCGTTAACAAGTAAAGTGTGACCATGTTCCCATTATGACAGTTGCATTTGTTTGCTAAATGCACAATTCTGTCTTGAAGGACCGTTTCTATTAAAATTATTCGTTCTACTTTTGCTTGATGTTACTTTGCTGTATGTTACTCTTTCTAAATGTTTTCTAAGTGGACATCTTGAATGGAGTGCTGAGTAGATATCTTGAAGGGGTGCTATATCAAATATTTTTGATTGATTGATTTTTGATTGAAACAAATTATATATTATATTCAATTTAACAACATCTTTCCAGCAATGTACTATGCAGTCCCACCACATAAAAAAAATAAATATGATAAATTTACTTCATAAATCCATCATTGTGCTTAGTCTGTCCTTCAATTCAAGTCATCACTGAAGACCTTATAATTGCAATCTTCTGCTTTCATGTCATGTTCACTCAGTGAGAAACTCACTCACCTAAGAAATGACCTGATGAAAATTGGCTTTGAACAGTGCAATATTTCAATGGTTTAAAAGAAATCGGATTTACATATGTTCAAAAGTCTCGACAAACAAAAGTGTGTAAATTCATTCTTTTAATAAAATCCATGAAATCAACTAGCTTACAGGATTTGTCCAGAATTAACAGGCTTTCATGGTTTGTTGAGGAAGAATATTATAATATAGAAAAATATGTTACAGTCTATCCCAAAGGGACATTTTAGACAAATTGATAAACAGAGACAGTTATTCTCAATGAATTTCAAAATCCAAGTCAATGCACCAGTTGAACACCAAGGTCTTACTCTTTCCAGCATTAGATAACAAATTAGTCCATCTTAAATGCTGTGGCCTGTCTGATCGGAGGTATACCTAAGGTGTTCACATATCCAGCTTCATGTGCGAAGAATTGCACTAGTTGCACAATTAACGCGACTATTTATGTGTAATTGCCTTGCCAGCTGTGCAAAATCTTTCCTCAGGGATATATTATGTGTAATTGTGTATCTCACTATTATAATCTCAGTCTTTGGATTTATGTGATTTTGCAGCAAAGGGTCACTTGGTTGTTCCCTAGGACTGAACATCCAATGAAGCTTTGTTGTGGTTGGTGCCAAATTCCTCAAAATGGTTGCCTCGCACCATATGACACGAGCACCTTGTTGGTCTTTCTTTACATCTATTCTACAACCACTTTGTTTGATCCTGGTTTCTGTCTTCAGGTTGGGAGTGCCTTTGACGAGTTTCGCTATGAACCTTTTATTACAAGAAGTTTGTTGCAACACAGATTAGTCATTCGCAAAGTAACTAAGTAAATTAGTGTGAATGTATATACCAGCGCTCTTGTATGACGCACTTTAAGTAACTCGCAAAGGTGCAGGGACTTAATAGTAATTTATTAAAGCAGGAATTTCTTACAATGGATTAGTGGTCTCTTCAACTTGATTTATACTGTCACTGGCTACCAAACGATGACAGTTTAGAAGAATATACGTTCAGGCACTACATAACCAGAACTAAAATATTACTATTCTCTTCCAGACCATACATCAAACTTCGTAAATTAGTTTTTTTGCCATAAGAAGGGCAAAAATATGCTGACTACAGACAAAAATGCAAATGAAATCGAAACAGATGTCTGCTGTATTTATTATATACTTTTCTGCAAAATTGAGGACACAAGGAGGTAGATTATATTGGAAACAAATACTCAGAGATTGCTGCTAGCAATGTTCTTGTTGTTTTAGCTGCTTCCAACAGTTGGCACAGTAACAAATTAGAGTAATCACCAACTAATGAGAATAGATAGCCATTGAATTCAGCTTTAAATTAAATACTTTTGCTTATACTTTATCTCATTTCCATAAGTTTTGTTCCGAATACTTTATGACTGGGTAAAGACTATTATATCACATATTTTTGTTTGGAATTAAGAATTACCAAAAGGTAAATATTAATTATAGTTAGCAAAAGGTATCCAGTGGTGCATTCTAAACAAAAGTGGTAACAATTGATTATCTACAAGACTGTAGGAGTACAACATATGTACAACAATAGGCACAAAAAAGTATAAAAAGCACATGAGGCAAGATCACGTTCCAAATACTTCTGAAGTGTCCAACAAATATCTTGCATCAGTTAATAAACAGTCAACCCATATTTCAAACAGAATATATATTAGTATTATTACAAATAATAATCTTATGAACTACACTTTCATATAACTGTGGTCTACTGATTGAATGACATCTTAAGAGTAACACCAAAGACTCAAAACTAGCTTTACATTCTATCTTCTTCAGGCTCTTTAGACAGATTACAACTGTTTATGCCTTGGGACATCTTGCTCTGAGCATCCCCATTGGACAAGGCAGCAGAGTTGCAAAAGATGGCCATGAAACTATATGTAACGTCTCAGCAGAAATCAGCATTAAAATACGATAGAGTGAATACAAATCATTTAGAAAAACACTCGGTCTATGTAAACCAGACAGATGGACATCAAAGTAACATTTTGATGCAGATGCATAAAAAACATAGTGCTATCAAAAACAGTAGTATTTAAACATAAACTCTGCATAGTGAAAAATCTCAAAAATGTGTATTTAACATTACAAAGTATTCTACAATTATCTATACACCCTTATTTTGAATACTCCATCCATAAGTCATCAAAGTGACAGTATTACAGACAAACTCTAATCCAAATGCTGGAGTTGATCGTCACTCAATTTGCAAAATCAAACGTAATGCAACTGCCTGTGTCTTGCTTGTGTAATCCTGGCCCTGTTATAGTACAAGTCAGATATAATTGCTTCCTAAACTAAAGCACTGGTGGGAATAATGCAAAAGAGAGACAATTATCATACATCATGCATAGCATAATTCAATAAAATGTGAAAGACAGCTGAAAAAGTCTTCTTAATAGTACAGTTGGAGCAAATTAGCAAAGTAACATATATAGGACCAAAGGACCTGACTAATAGGAACACGTTCCTAATTAAATACAATAATTCACAATTAATTATTCATGACAGTTCATGATTACGGTAATTATGCACAAGATTTACAGATATATAAAAATACAAAATATTCACATTTCAAATCGGTAAGATTAACATAATCTGCAGTAAATAAACGATGAATATTTACAGCAGTCAGAGACAGTCTATATATCAGGATGTTTATCAATTGTACACCATACAAAAACAAACTGACAGCTCAGAACACAATCAGAGCTCAGGTACAAAACTGACATAAATGACTCATTAACACTTGCCAAAAATTAATAAGAAATTCACATATGCCTGAAATATCAAACTTGCTGTAAACACAACAGTTACAAGAAACACAACTAACCTGCCAAAGGCAAACAAATTCTTTAGAAATGTTCAATAGTCTAAAGCACAACTCAAACATTTCAAGAGCTTACCACTACCCTAAACATAGACACAGTACTCATTCCATGAAAAGTCAAACCAAAGCATAACTCCAACATTTCAAGTGTGTACCATTACCCTAAACATAGACACTTTCAAAATCATGTAAGTATATAAATGTTCCTTCAAAATTATCTGTCCACAAAATTGACTGGTGGCAACAGTATTCAACCTGAATCTGTAATAAGAAAAGAACTGAAAGTTATAAGATAAATGTGGTTACAGGTAACACTTGTGGCAGAGTCTTTATTACTGATCTGCTTTAAACATCAGTGGGAACTTAAGACATACAACTACTTGTGTAATATAATTATTATTGTTATATTATCTCTATGTACATTTAATTCGCATGTAAGATCTATGGCTGGGGTTATATGATGCCTTGCATTAGCACAGTAAACTACTGTGAATAATATAAAAGTTCAAAGGTAAAAATCTGTTAAGAGTTTAATTTAAACTTCTCCAAATTTTTCAGAACATATTAGTATACAACGTGTTCGTAATTAGCATTATAATTCATAAGGTATCACGTTCTTTCATGTTAACAGAAACAGTAAAACACACCAACAACCTCTGTGCAATCTGCAGTGTTCAAACAAAATCAACAAACACAACATAAAATCTATTATCCAAACAGAATGAAGAGTAAACTCCAACTGTATGCTTAACACCACACAACACTCAACAGATTAAACCAGATGTAATAATTACAACATCAGTTTAACAAAGTGTTTCATATGTAGAAAGAACAAATTTTCTGTTGCATTGAGATCACAAGAACAGATACCAGATTACATAGAAAAACAGTTTCCATAACAGCTCACCAAAATTACATGGAGAAAATGAAATCAATTACGGTTGGGTACAACTTCAACAATGCATATAATTGTTGTCAAGTGAACAATATCAATTCTATATCATACATGTGAGTAGTACACAAATCATGTAAGATATTTTTAATCACAAAAATACAAACATAAAATTGAAAACATCACATTAGATGTGCAAAGCTCAGAAACAACAGGGTGACATCTGCTATAATAAATTTTAATAACAATTTTCAAATTGGTGTTAATTGTTACAATTTTTAATATAACTGTTTTCTCATCAAAGAAAAACACTCAAGGATTTCTATTGTTATAGGGTACAAAATAATAATTGTTTTATCAAACTTTTAGATAAAAATATTATCAGTACAAAGCAAATCATGAAAATCAAATAAATTCTCAAGTTGTACTACAAAATATCAACAGAAACATTGCATTCTACAAAACTCTCAGTAACTGAAGACATTATTACAGTCAATGATTGCTTGCACGATTGACCAGAGATGATTGGAATTTGATTGCCAGATTAATTAAACAGCACAGACAGACAAAATGCATAAGAGATGCACCATTGACATCTTTTTGGAATGTCTGTTACTTCGTTTCCCTGATACGTGGCTTATCAACAGAGTTGATCACATGAATAGGAATGAAATGAGTAACCAGGCAACAGAGATGCAAGTCTTCCAGGAAACACACTTCAAACATAAACGACCTTCTGGAAAGTCCTCCTAATTTTATCACCTAAACCCAAAAACAATCATTAACTCTTTATTTCTTATTATACTGTTTCATTGAAAAGACATAATTAATACTTAAACATAAAATTCATATAGCAGCAGTTGCATTCACTCCATATGTGTCTAGAAGGCTCCTTTACCAAACGCAAGCTATAACAATCTTTAATTTAACACTTTAACAATGAGCTGCATTAGTCACTTTAGTACATGTTCCTTGTTGAAGCATTAAGCAATTTTAAGTAGAGTAAAAAATATCACAATAAATGAACTTTAAAAGATCATAAAAATTCTATAAGTGCAAATGAAATGAGACACAAAAGTATTGGGCCACAACAGAAGGAAAAATTACAGTAATATCAAGGAGAAACTTTGCACAACAGAAAGATCAACAACATTATGTTGGGAGACCCTGACAAAAAGGGAAGACCTGGATAAGAACGGCTTGATGGTAAAGCACACATGTACAAACACTGGGAGCAAATAAATTAAGTACAGAAGAAACAAACAAAATCTTAGGTCGACACCTACTCACGGATTTTTCTTCCATCACTAGTTCATTGTGATGGTGAATGAACTTGGCACAAAAGCAGAAAATAAGGCAATGCAAATGAGATGCATAAAGAATGTTAGCCAAATGCATAAAAAAAACATTTGCATTGTCAGCTACCTGAAAAGACATCTTACAGAAAAATTACGACAATCGACAACTTATGTAGCCAGAATGTTTTGTCTCTGCGTAAATCACTACAATGTAACCAATTCATTACATTACAACATACTGGGAACAGAGCAGAAAGATTACTAACCTGATCCACGAAAAAAGTCTGCAATCTTTTTGCCCACAGCCTTCATGTTTCCAAGGGCTGAGGTCGTTTCCTCCATTTCCTGCCTATACTCCAAGATCTGTTGTTCAAAATATCCTACAACAATAAACATTTGTAGCAGTTTGATTATCAAAACTACTATAACAATTTATAGCAGTTTTAACCATCATAACAACAATAATGATATGTAGCTGCTTTAAATAGTTTCATCAAAACAAATAATTAATTTACTACATCGTACTGTTTTCTAAATTTATAACCATTGAGTCTGAAAAATACACGATAAAGGTAGAGAAACATCTGAAAAGCAAGGTCTTAAGGTCGAATGAACTGCCAGACGAAGCACCAATATAACCCCAGAAGTCGTCCAATGATAGTCATACATTTCTAACCGCCCAACCTAAGTAGTCAGGCATTCACTGATCAACCTCAACAGGATACAATGCCGAATGGACACCAGGTGACCCGGTATTCCAAGCCAGAACTAACCCAGCTCACTAAGCATGCTCGTTGCTCAATAGTCATTAACTGTCTAGTGGCTGCTAACATTGTATAAATAGCACCAAATGTTCTTTGCTTGTGCCCCAAAAATCAAGTTTTTACAAGTCGCTCACGTCTTTTTCTGTTGTCGTGGGTGGGCTGGGAGAGCTCCAGAGGAGGTTCTTGAAGGGATGCTATATAAATGCTCAGAATGATTTAATGAATGAATCAGTCACTTATGCAAATCAGAAAACTTCAACTTGAATTGAGTCAATAAAGATATGTCTCTGTAACAGGTCTCACCCTCTGCAACCAGCAACACCTGACTAACAACTGTACCTATCTAAGGGCCATCTGAGAAAATGGCAAATAAGCATTCTCCTAACCATGTTCCATGTTGCCTTTTAATCGCCCTGTGATGAAGACGGCAAACATCTGAGTCTGTGTAAACCAATCAAGAAAAAGACGGATGCTTCTGGACTGAACGGCTTTGACAAACAACTCCCTCTGATGATCAAACAATAAAACAGATCTCTTCACCTCCCATTCAGTTGCAATAAACCAACTAAACATCTTTTTATCTTAATCTTTTAGTATCTGGATGCTCAAGTCAATTCAATAATTGTATACTTATAAACCGCTTTTTTCCTAAGATAGTACCAAAAAGAAGTCATTGACAAGCATCAGAAGATTAAACATTCATGTAAAGTATGCATGTAAGCCATAAAATATTTACACAGATTTTCACAGCAATTACAGTGAACTGGCAGTCAAATAAATGCAAACAGCATATAGCACATCTTATTCAGGCATTCCTAAATATAAACAAATACATATAAAAGCAGTTTCACAAACATCAATCTCTCTAAATAAGGGGGTTATTAACTAATGAATCCCCTATAATACCACATCCTCATCCGATTCATTTACACAAATATCTACACTTTCTTAACAGATTTTTACATAGTTCAGTCATTTCTAGTAAGAAAATGAATAAGAAACCTGGAACACAATCTCGCCATCCTGCTGTGAGCAAATGTACTCTGTATAGTGGCTGCATGTTTCAACGAACATCCGCAAGAAGGCTTCAGCAATAGTTGCATTCTGCACACCCCTTCCTTTCTGGACATCTGAAAATAGATTTCCCTTCACAATGTGCAACTAACGGAATTACATCTATAGCTAGATAGAAACTTAAGGATGAATCCACTCATCCACATTTGCAGAACACTGAAAGGGGGGCGGGGCAATTGCAGGTCTGTCACTTGTGTGTGTTCTCAGAGGAAAGTGCACAGAGGGAAATTGAAGAATAAAAGGTTTAGTATGCAGATATGAGCCCATCATAGGATATACACATCCTTATCTTTAATGTCATAATTAATGTAATTACTAAAAGAGAGAAACCGGTCCAAATTTAGTGACTCAGGATGATATTACTGGCCAAATGGTTTACTTCTTATTTTCGCATGTCAATGCCATTAATTTCTATTCCTCACATGGTCAATTTGCAATGGGAGGTCAATAGGTAACATGCTTTACCAACGATTGCACAGTTACGGGTTCAACTCTTTGAATATATGAGTTTATATAAGTTGTGTCTCTGTTAACCACAGTGTAATCAGCGACTGTCGTAAGCTGTAAACGGCAAAGTCCTGTGAAGCATCGACACTGTTTATGACCTTGAGATTCGCCCACTGCCGACTCGATGGCTTTTGGGAAGGAAATGACCACCTGCTTGCCCTGCCTTAACACATAACAGCAATAAGTGGGACAATTTCTTAAAAAACCTAACAAAGAGTAAACACTGACCTGTGTCATCAGAAAGAGCCTCAGTCAAAGCCTTTTGCAGTTTCTTTGGAAGGATGCGACTCTCATCACCACAGCCAAGCAGCAGAGAACCAGAATCAAGATCAACCACCAAAACCTAACAATCATTGAATCATGACTTGTGAAACTAGTGTTTGATTTGTGCAGCGAAAAATAGAAAATGCACAATCTAACTAACTATGTAGTATGGACACAGAATGAACTATGTAACATGCTCAAATTCATAACAAACTTCACAATCCAACAGAGACAAGGGAGGAGCACAAGCCAACCACAGTGACAACAAAGGACAAAAGTAATACAGATCTACATATCGGCATAGATCAAAATAGATAAGACAACACAAAGTGTCTGCTTAGATGAAAATGAATCTATAGAAAAGATAACAAAAGGCCTATAAATTCACACAGAGTGTCTGCTTAGACCAAAATTATTTAGAAACTCATATAGATATTGGTGCAGCCCTTTTGACAGGTAATTAACAGACACCATATCAAGGATTGTGATATATGCAAGCATACAATTTTAACAATTGTCAAAGATTACCTCATCTAATTCCCTAATAATTTGACTAAAGTCTGAGACAGCAGAAGACAGAAGCCCAAGTATGTAGGGTGTCGGAGCATCAATAATGTCAATCCAAATTGATGGAAGGATGGTTACAAACGTGTGCTGCCACTCAAACGGATAGAGCAGAGCCACCACGGCACAAATGCAGGAACTAAGAGTACTAAAGAAAGACAAACATAATAACATTTATTAAAGATCTTTTCAATGAGCTTAATGCATATAAATAGCTTTTAATATTGTTCTGACTCATTTGAATTTCTCTCTATAAGTAAGAATGGCTTGCTTAGGAATACTTACATGCATGGGCCATGGAACCAGCACAAGAATTTATAGTGTGCTCTATTTGTTTCTAAAAAATCAAATTTTAAGATACAATACAATACAACTCGGCATTTATAAAGCGCTTTATCATGACAAGTCGTGCTCGAAAGCTCGCACTCGTCTTGACGACGCAACTGTAGTTGTACTGCAGAGCAATTGTGAGCGAAGAACTTGTTCAAGGTCCCCACACAGTGATGCCCCAGACGAGGGTCGAACCCACTCGCTCAGCGCACACTGAACGGGCTGACCGCTCTAACCGCTCGGCCACCATGCCCCAAGATGAACTGTAAACCAATATTTAGCAGAGCAAGATAAAAATTGCAAAATAAATTGAAAGCTAATTACAAGTAAGTACAATATAATGTATGCATCATCTGCTCTAAACACATTTTAGACTTTACTTAGGTTATCAGAACTTATCACCATAGACTTTTGATTTAACTACCATCACATTCAGCTCAGACCTGTGCACAAAAGTCATTTATAAAATGTTGCACACATAAAAATTTGTGTGCACACTACCTCCAGAGAATAACAGGGAACATAGCTTCACATGTAAATATGCCTCTAATTTACAACAGAAAAATAAAATTGACAACAATAGGAAACTAAGCAAGCCATTCTGGAGTCAAACAGTCTACTTCTCTTTTCAAACAGACCTGAGACTTTTTGCATAGAATATGACTTTTCGTTCCAACAAAACAGCACCAAAGACCTTAATCAGGACACTGACAGGAAGATGACGCAATAGGAGTGAAAACTCCACCTACAAAACAAAATGTCTATGACAACATATAATGATTATGACTAAGGATTTCAAACACAACAACTGGCATTGCATTCATATTTTATTCTTACCACATAAACACATCATCACACATAATGAAAACCAAATAACTTCAAAATGAACCTCAGCTCGTTTATAAGTCGCAAAGATATTTACCTACATTTCAGGCATTAATAAAATTTCACATTTGAAATGATAAATAAAATAAAGTGAAAAATCGAAACTAACGTTTCATTAACTAACATTTCTGTCAGAAATGATGTTTGTTAAATCGTACAAAACACAAAGTTCTGCTGCTTAATTACAACAATTAAAATATGATAACAACAATTAATTAAACATCACATCATCTGTACGCATTCGTACAACCAACAATCATATCATACTGATAAAGTCTATCTGTATCTAATTGGTTTGGTTACCTTTCTAAAGCAGGATACTAAACCAGTTTTCATGATGGGTCAGTGGGAATTTAAAAAATAATTTGGGCAAGTGTGCAAAAACGCCTAAGCAAAATGAGAAGGTTGGGGAACTGGGATAAGGCTCAGTTAGCCTGTCTCCAGCAAATTTTGCAAAACTAGATCCTATATGATGCATTTTTAGCATAGAAACAGTCAAATCAGATCTAAATTCCTAAATTCGATCCACCTTATCAGTCACAAAAACCACTTTAAACTCACAGAGCAGTAAAATGACAAATTTTAGCTATTATTCTGATATTAAGTGGTCTTTAGGCAAGGCTCCACAGGCCAGAAAAACATTGTCTGTGGGCCAGAAAAGGTTCTTTGATACCCCTTTTAAAAAATACCTTAATTCATCAAAGACAACACCATTATTAGCTTCAAATGAATTTCTTTGAATTTGATTCATTCAGTTTACTTAATAACTTACAGCGCTTATATATATCTGATTTGAATTAAAGTAGCACTTATGTCGAAGATAATGGTCTCCAAAGTTAAGCAGACAATACACTCTATAGATGTCAATTCAACTGACGGGCATCATGGGTCTCGAACCCAGGTTGCAGAGGTGAAAAGCACACTCAGTCATTACACACTCAGTCATTGGGCATATTCATAACTTTATCAAATCTTAAATCTTTAACTGCCACTGACGAAACTGCTACTTAATGACAACTAACATATCATCACATTTTATTCTAGACATCTGAAGTCCTTCCTAAAACCAATAATTATATCATACTGACAAAGTTACATTTTCTGATAAACTGGATACATGTTCTAAATATCTGTCAGTTACCGTATGTAATCTTGAATCAGGTGATCGTTTCAGGATGAGTGCTATTTTCTTGTTATTTGGTCCCTGCCAAGTAAATTGATACACTGCAGAGATTTAAAAGAACATAAGGCCATTCACAGACTAGAAACAAAGATAGTCATATGTTATCATTGTACGGCTATGCCAGCATTATAATTAACTGTGATGAATAACAGAATAACATTCTGTGTCATTCTACCAGCCAAATTGACATTCATTATTTGGCATAGACTTCAAGTCATTAGGTGACCTTGATGTGCGTGTGTGTTGCAAAGGAGCTAGTGAAATAGATGGACAGAGGACAATGGTAGCAGTTCTATAGGCAGGTCATTAGTTCAGTGCCTTCTCGTGACATGGCTGCATTTTCCTATCGCTTTCCACACATATTCTCTTGTGAACCGGATCCTACAACTACCTGTTTAGATAATTATCTCTCAGGATGTTCAGATGATTACCCAATTAGATCATTATCTCTCCAGATGTTCATATGACTACATGTTTAGATAATTATCTCTCCAGATGTTCAGATGTCTGTCTGCCATTACGATGATTACTGTTTCCAAGTCTGTATTCAAGAGTTAGTCTAACCCTTTAACAACCAGCGCATAGCAAAACGTAAGGCATAATCAATAACGCTGGTCATTAAAGGGTTAAGAAACTCAGAAATAAGCACTGCTTGGATTTGCAGATAGCTTTGAATTCCTTGTATTTTCTGAATACTACCCGTTCCAATGTTCAGGTGACCACCTGTTTTAAAAAAAATACGTGTTCAGATGATTACTATTTCCAAGTTCATATTCCAGAGTCATAATCTTTTCAAAAATCTTTTCTGCAATTGATCAAAACCACTTGCAAAGGATAAAGGTCATCTTATGAATACATATCAAAAACAACAGAAGAAGACGATGCAAATGAGAATACGAACCACAGTGCGCAGATAGACTTCATGATTTGGCGCTGGAAATGGTTTGGCATATGCCAGCTGCAACATCTCCTCCGCAGACTCCATTGAGAGAAACCTGGAATCTTGTGCTGCTTCCAGAAGATCCCCATAAAACCCAGGATCACCGATCAAGCTGACGACACAAAGCGCCTCTGGCAAGCGCGCTCCAAAGCCAGGAGGCTGAAAAGTGACAGAATATGCAGAATGCTATATTAATTTCATAAGGCCTTAATTAGAAAAACCATTATTGCAATGTGAAATAAAGTTTATTAGTAAACCATCATTATTGTGGTGTTATCTAAAGTTCATAAGGCTAGCATCAGAATATCATAACTGCAATGTTAAATAAAATTATTTAATAGCACTATAATCATTATAGCTGAATTCCACAATGTGCAGTTAATTAGGTCAGCATAAGAATCATTATCATTGTGCTCTTACAATAATTATTTCAACAGCCAAACAACAAATCCTAAATGAATGGTTCATTTTAACAGTCACCTTGTGCTGTCAGTTCGTTGAACTCTAGCGATCGTCATGATTAGCCTTCTACGTGTTTTTCTATCCGAAATCGCGTCCCTTAGTTCCTCCAGGTTCATTCCGGTTTTTCGTGTATCTCGTCCATCAATTTTTTCATTGGGTGCCCTCTTTTCTTCCTTCCTTCTCCACGTGCCAGCATCATTTCCTTGTCCATTCGATCTGATCACATAACATGTCCAAAGAACCCCAGCTTCCTTCATAACGCTGTTTGTTGTAACGTCTCATCATTCAACTCCAATCTCCTTGTGTACCCCTTTGTTTGTCTTTTTCTCTGTCCATGATATTCTCTGCATCTTCCTCCATATCCACATTTCTCTTATCCACTTCCTCCATATCCACACCAATAATAGGTAATATAATCACCATAACTCAAAAGGTAAGAATCATTTATTTCAAACATTCTTCTTCTTCACATATCATAAGCAAACAAGACAATGGCTCAATCTTAATAACACGTCCATGTGGCATAACAAACACAATTTCATGGAATAGAAGCCAGTTTATCTAAAGCTTCAGCTTTTACTGTACCTTAAACTACACAGAATGACTCGAATAAATGCCAGTGAAAACAACAATCAAATCTTTAAAGCCCTTTTGGACAAATCACTGATATTTGGATCAATTACTGGTGAGAAAAAATGAATCAATCACTGGTGAGAAGCTTACCAAATAGCGCCTGCACAACCCGTACCTCCGGTCACCTGTAGAGCTTGTCAAGATGAATGAAAACATCTCTCTGAAATACCAATGAATTGTTCAGACATTCTTATGACAGCAACCATGCAACTGAGTTTCTTCAATCCTTCTAAGTAGGTGTCACTGCTCCAGAATATTTCTATCATTTGAGGCCTTTGCTATTTCTATTTTCATTTTGCTCAGTTACCCTCAAAACAGTATGTAAGAATAATGCATTTGCAAACCAAGTGTGTTTCAGTGTTGGGCACGAGACCAAAACCTCGAGACCAAGACCGAGAGGTCCAAGACCAAGACCAAGTGGTCCAAGACGAAGACCAAGACCAAGACCGAGTGGTTCGAGACCAAGACCAAGACCTAGGGTCCGAGACCAAGACCAAGACCGATGTTCTTTTATTTATATAAACAAGTCAATCTATGAAGACGCTAAAACGGGATACCATGCTTAAAACATTAATTCTTTTGCTGAAGAATACTAATCTTAATAATGGTCTAGAAACAGTTTTACCGGCCAGTCTGAACTTTTGCAGATTCAGCCCTTGGCTTCGGCCGGAGAATATCACACTATAAATTACTTACAGTATACGATTTAAATATTAAATATTTCAAGACAAGTAGATTAACGTTCCGTTTGAAAGATGTAAGCCTACTTGTACTCGGAATTGTAGGTTAATAGTGATTAAACGTGGCTGACCACATAATTATAGATTGTTCCAGAACCTTGAAATTTGTGAAAGCAAATTTTGAAATGCCTGGTTCTGTTGCAAATGTATTTTATTGCCCAACGTAACATGTGTATATATATATATATTGTTACAGGTTGCCTGAATAGCTCCTGTAACTTATCTTCCTCTCTTTGTACCCTTCTCTCTGGGTCTCGTGTCTACAGAGAAAGGTGTGCCGGCCTCTCGTGGTCTATAAAAGAGATGAGGCCCAAAGGTGTGTAGAGTTTCTGGCTATTTTCTGCTTGAGTCAGCCTGTTGCTGTTTATCGCGAAGCCACTCTCAGTTTTTACTTTTGTTCACGACCTCGGTGTTCCGTGACGCCTCAGTCCAACCCTGGTGGTCGTTGAACGTTTTCTACAGGTCGGTAGCGGTCCGCTCCACCAAGAAGTCGCGCTGGACTGGTTCCACGTCTTCGTTTCATGTTTGTATGGTTTCTTGTCTTTATTGTGTTTAAATAAATATTGTTCATACCTAAAACGACGCTTTTCTGTTCACAATAGGCAGGAACCCATAACAAAATATATATATATATATATATACATATATATATATATATACACATATATATATGGAGATGGTCTAAACACCGGTGTCTCTAATCGAAAATAACCGACAAATATCAAAGAAATTGCACTGATATGGTAATTGACCAAGAACGCTAACCTAAGACGAAGACCAATCCCAAGACCGTTCCTTCAAGACCAAGACCAACGCATCCGAGACCAAGACCAAGACCAATGGTCCGAGACTAAGACCAAGACCGATGGTCCAAGACCAAGACCAAGCCTTCGAGACCAAGACCAAAGTTTTCCGGTCTCGAGACCGTCTCGAGACCAAGACCGCGGTCTCGAGATCACATCCCTGGTGTGTTTCAAGGATCCTAGGGTTGCCTGAGAGAAAGACAAAGGGCTTTGGGGTGAAATTGGATGAGAGTGTTTCTGAATGTTTGTGTTATGTTCTAAATCACACTCAGAGGTGAAGACAAGAGTTGTGTGGGAACATTAAATTCAAATGAGTTCTAATCTAATTAGTATGGATTGAAACTGTCTCAATTCTGATCACTGTTTAAAAACATTATGTCAGAATACGTGTTATGTCAAGTTCCGACTGAAAAAGGTCGGTAGCTGAAAGAATAATAATAAGCACTGTTCTAACCCGTTGTGGTAACTATGCGGCTGTAAACTGTCAGCGTCTGGAAAGCAGAAGCTGGAAGTCGACGCTTCTTCATCAATCATCTGCAGATAGAAAATCAACATAAGTTATTCCTAAGACCGAAGAGTGATGACGACATCCCAACTATTAAACCTTCTCTGATATCTCACATAATTCCTCCAACCTTCCTTCTCTTCAATCGTCTGCACCTGGTAGATGAGCAAATTTCCTTACCAAATAACATCTCACTTCCCCATGTCTATTGCTGCCTTAATCACTTGAAAGCCTATTTGCCACCCAGGACTTTGGAAATTGGCACCTCACCTCTATTAATGTCTACCATCCCACCTCCCTTTCATTTCTTGGTCGCTGAATACCAATCACTGCTTGAATTCCTTGTTTCTTCTGCTTCGGAACGTCAAATAACAGGTGACTCCAATCAAAAACATTCCAGGATCTTCTTTGGTTTTAGTATGATGCAGCACGTTGCTCTCCCAACCAATGACCTTGGTCAAAACCCTAGGCATCCTTGTAATGAAACAACTGATAGTTGTAAGAAGATTCAGTTCTGGGCTTTCTGGTTTTCTCAGTATCTGCCCTAGAGCTTTGAAATTCACTGTCCAGTTTTTTGTCAGTTCTTATGTATCAGCGGGTCTGACTACCCCCTTGCTAACCCACCAGCGTCTGGCTTATCCCATCACTCACTGACACTTAGGCAACCACTGACCAATGCCTTGGGGTTTACAATATCAAAGTCATTACATTAGATAACACTTTTATGACTGACCTCATTTGGAAAACAGAACAATATTTTTGGCTGAAGTCTGCCAACGGCATCCTTCCGTACGCCAATGATCATGGCATATTGAAAGAGTCGATTGGTTAAGGCCAGTCTCACTCTCTCGTATTTGGCGACTGACTCATTCTGCAATTAAACCATCAACCACAATCAGAAAACCTGTCTGTCAACACAAAAGGGAAAACGTTTGGGCATTTATTGTAGAATATATGGACCCTAACATGATTATTATCAGATAAATAATAGCTTTATACCTACAACATTCTCATCTACTGTAATCAATATTAACTCATCATCAAATAATTCAACTATATACTTATTACACAATATCTACATAAACACACCAACTAATCACATAAAAGTCGTAAAACCATTAATTCATATATTAACTATTAATATAAACTGTTATATGAACTCGTTCATTTATTTGCTGTACAATTACTGTGTGAGGGCTACTTAATTCATACATATCTCAGGTAAGACTGTAAATTTTTAATGAAAACCCCATCAATATGAATTTCCTACAAAACCTGATAATAGGTCCAGTGCTGGAAATTAGTATTCCATCACACCAAATGTTGTACAGCTTATAAAAGCACAGCCTACAAGGTACAAATTAATTAGTAAGTTAGTTATCTAAGCACTTTGTATAGCACCCTTAAGTATCTCACAATACATACTGCCTACATGATGAGCCTCTCTCTCATTCAGCAACTACTGCCTACACCTTCAAACTCAAGACCGTACCTCCTCCTCCAAGACCTAATTAATTAAGACCGTACCTCCTCCTCCTCCAAGACCTAATTAAAGTTAATGAAAGCATAAAAAAATAGGAGCTTGCCAGACATAATTACACAGGACAGTTGTTCCTTATCAGATGATATTTGGGCACTTGATATTTAACACTCATTCATTGTTAAAGCTATGGATGACTTATCTGCCCAGAGAACAAGAACATGTCCTGGAATTATAATTTAGCCAAAACAAAATGACCTAATGCAGATGAAATGACATTTCTTCTTCCTCAATCACTAAGTCTGTTTCCTACCGTCGTATACTTGACATTTGACACGTGACGCAAGAGTTTCCTGTGCTCCTCAAGATCTACATCAGGCTCCGCGTCTAAAGGTCACAAAAAGAACAATTAAAAAACTATACAAAAACAAATTTCCTTTTCATCTCCCTCTCTCTCTGACATTCCCATCGACATTGCACATCAGTGCACTGGCAAAGATTTGAACACCTGATCTCTCGATTGACAGTCCATCATGCTAACCATTACACCACAGAGCACCTCATTATTGAAAGTATTGCTGAAATAGAGTGGTTGGTTATTCAAACCTTCATCTCGTCCAGCAGGACCTTGACCACCAGGAAACATTGGCAACCGCAGGATTGCATAGGCATTGCTCACCTTTGACTTCACCTGAAAAAACAACATTAATGCAATTGTACTTCAAAATAAACTAACAAATAATGAAGTGAAATAATGACATAAAAATATATCGTATATATATATATATATATATATATATATATATATATATATATATATATACACACACACACGCAAATACATATATGCATATAAATCTATAAATTTTGATTTTGATATATATTTTTAAACAACATGCTCGGCTAGATGCAGCGGAATCAGATTTCTGTGTGACCTTGCATGATTTACAAATTTAATGATCCCTAAATAAAAAGTTATTAATATCAAAAGAACTGTCATCGAACGCTTTATTTTGTACAAGGGCAAATACTATAGTTGTTTATACAAGCTCAGTCTTTACAGCCAGTGCTGCCAGCCAACTCAAAATGTATCACAGAAGTAGTTTCAATAAACAAAAACGGCTAACAAGATCTAAGATGCAAGAACAAACAACGCTTACAAATATAATTAGCCATGTGCACGTTTAAGATATTAAATGAGTGATCAAGTGAGTAAGTAAACAAACAGTTTCTGCTAAATTCATCTCGTAAATGCTAAACTGCTTCAGTTGACTTACATAGGACCTTTCGTCTTGTTTGATCGTGGCCGATGGAGCAACTTCATTCATTACACTTCCATCAGAATCCTTGCTCTGTAAACATCGCATAAAAACTTCCAATTCAAATTTCTTTCCATTCATAAAAATTATAAATTGTTTAATTCTGGCTGAATACTCAAAGAAATAGAAAATTCACAAAAAGAAACAATTCATGTTCAACAGTTGCAACAAACAAGTTCATTCAATAACCAATCAGTCATTACAATGATCATTCATCAATTCAATTCAATTGATCATTGATCATTAAATCTTCATTACAAAGACAACAGTTCATATACAGGAGACGCAAACAATAAGCAACTGACATTGGAGCACTTTCCATGATGTTCCTTATCAAATTGGCAGAAAGTTTTCAATATAGTACAACACAGTCGATCATGTATGACACCGATCAATGCTAGTATTCAGAGAGATAGGCACTGTTGTCACATAGCCTGAATTCACAGGATACTTGCATATGAAGCAATTGAAACAGCAGTGAAATGCCAATGCTAATTCAGTGTATCAGCATTTGACCAAGTCAAGCACCACTAAACAAATGTAATGATCCCTAGATAATAATATACTATGTAAACAATTTAGTGTAATTGGCCGCAAACAATGATAAATTTAGGACAAACTCAGCACTGTCAAATTATTTACTGGCTAAACCACTTGATCAAGTTGAAGTTGTGTGAGAAAACCAAATCACGTAGAAACACAATTTGGCCACTCGTTCTGACTACATTCAGATGTGTAAAAACCAGCAGATATGTATGCCCATAACTGAAAAATTATGTAGGAATTTTACGCTTCACAACTTTAGTAGCATTGACCTAAGACAGGATTATCTCCAAAGGCTTATTGTTTAACCTAAACCTAGACACTACCCTCAGTACCCTGGGATAATATCTGGTTTTAATCCTATTGTTGCTCAACTGCACACACCTAGTGCATTTATTCCCTTTATCCCTCGATTATGTCTATTTTCTACAAAGCATATTATTATCAGTAAATGAATGGTTAGAGAGCACCTGATTTTAGATACAATCTACAGCACTGACACTAGAAGCATGAAGTGATAGTGAAGTGTTTCTTTCCCTGTGATTAGCTGTCAATCCCCATTTAAAAAGTATGTTCTTCTATTCAATTTTTTTGATTCTATTTGATTGTCAGTTATCAATAACATTTGGTTATGGTTATGGTCATGGTTAAAGAAGAAGATCTAGTCAATTGAGTGTCAATGTGATCACAGTTTCAGCCTACAGCTGGCTGTTGCTGCCAAATGAAAATCATAACAAATTTACCTCAACTTATATTCAGGGCTGATGATGATTGGCCAAATATATAGAAAGCATATTATATAAACTTGTCTGACATTATAAGTGCTTTACAGAACAAAATCCTTCGATCATCACATAGTTTAAAACAGGGATTCCCACTTTAGTGACACAGTGAGATCCTGCAGGCCACAGAGTACCATGCGAGCGCCTAAGTCGCGAGGTCTTAGCAGGCTTAGCTTACAACTATAAGGCCTATAAGTATGAGGCTTACTTATATGCATATATTAAGGTTAAATAAGTAATAATTAGGTGCTTGAATTTTAAAACTAAAAGTTTTTATGAATTTCGTAACTCAACAAATATTTATTTAATTTATTTATTGAATTCATTCTAACCTAAGATGTTATTACTTGTCAACTCATCTGTAATAGTATAAGAAGTGGATGTTTTCAGAAATTGTTTCACTTCTTGGGATGAACGTCATGCGATTCGTGAAGTCGAGATTTCTCATCAATTATGACCATATCAAGGTTCAAAGCTTGTTTTTGCAATGCAAAGGATTACTTGAAGATGATCATCAGTTAATCTCGATCTCATATGTGATGTCCACTAAAAACCCTAAATCGCACGGTCATCCAACATTATGTATGAGAGCTAAGCAGTTTTTTCATTTTACATCAATTCTTTTATATTTTCGTTTTTTATTCAGAAATTCAGCGATTTCATTTCTGAGATTAAATAAAATTTAAGTGTTGCACCTTGGCCAAACTATTGAACAGCTCAACTGCTAAAATCTTAAATTCTGCAGAAATGAATGCTAAAATTAACATGCATTTGTCAAATTGGACATAAGCATATTTTTTTTATTTGAAAATTCGACCAGGGGCGGGCATGCTGTCTGCGGGCTGCACTTTGGGGATCCCTGGCTTAAACAAATACAGAACATGAGAAGAACCATAATAATTTTAAACATTCCTGAATAATTCAAGTGATGCTTAACTTGAATCAACACAAAACGAATGCCATCATTTGACTGTTTATTAAAGGACTCAGATTAACTCACCAATTATTTTCCCACAGAATTCTGGAACCCAATTAACAATTTGTATTCTAATTCAAACATCAATTCATAAATATGCAAGTCTATATAATAAACTATCCTTTCCCAAAGTTTATTCTGCACAAAACCTAAGGCTTCTGTCAAGATATTAGCCAACTCTTTGCTTGAATGTGCAGTTATCCCAAAAATCAGATACTGGGTGAAGACAATGGTTCCGTGGCAAATTTCATTCAAATATTATTAAAACTGTACATACCCCAATTGGCAATCGCAGTATCAATTACAATATACTTTCCGGCATAAGCAACACAAAGTCATAAGACAAGCTTATCCTCTATGGCTATCAAGTCTTACTTGTGCTACAGCCTGCACCTACAGATGCCTAAGCCAAACTGAATAAGATGAATCAATCACTTCAAGAAGGAATGTTGCAGTGTTTACTGTTCATGGCAAAATGTTGTCACTGTCATGTAAACTGAAGTATTGGACCTCATTGTTCAAACAAATAATATACAGGGTGGGCCAAAAAAAGCAACCCCCTACAGTTTATTGCAAATATTTTGACCAAAAGTAGGAAATATTAAATGAAATTTTACAGACAAGCCAGCCAACGTCTCTGTGGAAGATTATGAAAAACTCACTGACTCTCAACTAAAGGATAAGTTCAGAGAACTTCAGAGATCAGTTTCTGGAGCTCCCTAACTAAACAATGCCCAACTGGAAATCCATGTGGTGTGCAGTTAGTATGCTCACTTCATTTGCCATAACATATTTGTGCAAAACTGGAAATACTGCAACTCTACAACACAAATAAATTTCTGAACTCAACTAAATGTAATTCACCTGATATAAGAGAGGTTCCCAACCTCATCTATGCCCCGAACCCCTAGGAAATGTTTGACCAATGGCTGCAACCTTTGTATTTTCATACAAACAAGTAAGTACAAGTAAGTACTGCATGTGGACAAATTGAATTAGGCATTTTGTCTAACCCTTACAGATTTTATATTACCAGAAATACGGCTATAGCAACTGTTGTTACCGATAATGAAGACATCAAACATTCTACTATTAAAACTTGTCCTTACAGCCCTACAATGTAACATGGAAATAATTTTGCTTAAAATGGGTCTGTATAAAAGAGAATTCAGTGTTTCATTTTATAATTACTACTCATTTTAATTGTAAGAAGTTTATGATCAATTGATCATTAGCAAAAGTCAGTTATCCAGTTAGACAAAGAACAAACACACTTGCCCTACAAAAACAGACTTGAAATACACTTTTAAGTTGCTTAGTAATGCCGTGTCCTGTATCTGTACCACAAACGAAACACGAAGAGAAAAAGCTGAATAAGCTTATCAATGAATCCTTGTTAAGTTATCAAAGCAATTAATCAATGAGATAACTATAATGATAATTAACATAAGAGCACATAGAGCACTCAGATAGCATCAATCCTGGCAATCATGTACTAGCAGGATTGGTCAAAATTGGTCAATCAAAAATGATTTTAATGTAATCACACATTTATATAGCACCCCTTCAAGATATCTACTCAGAGGCATTATCTGCACTAGCCCATGATGTGATGCTAAACGTCAATACTAAGGAATATGTTACAACCATTAGCAACACAGCGCACGTAAGCTGAAAAATTCACCAATGGCTGGCCTACACACAAGCGGGGAACCAACCAACAGTTTCCCGTCGATAGGTCACAGATGGGATGGAATTTCAGAGTGCAGACATAGTAGGTCTGCAAATCATGAATAAATGCTACATTTAGTAGCACTCAACAGAATTTCATAACTGAGGGCCTTTAATTCTAATAGTGAGTTTTGGATATTAGTACAAATCTCACACCGATAATTATCAGAGTTGTATGGTCTCGAGACAGTGTTTCGGTCTCGAGACGACTCGAGAGTCGAGACAGCTTCTTAGTGTCTCGGTCTTGGAAGCCTGCTGTCTCGGTGCAGCGTCTCGAATTTTTAGAAACTGTCTTGAAGTGAAAGTCTTGTTCTGTCTCGAACAAGCAGTCTCGGTAAGTTTCACGTTAACTGTCTTAAAATCTTGCGCTAGAAACTGAAACCGGAATCTATGAGAAACGGTAATTCTGGTTAACGTGTGAGTCATATGATACTGAAATCAATTCAATTATCTTTAAGTGGAAAAATGTCTGAGAGAGAACCTGAAATTATGAAGTTTGCTGGGAACATGCTCAATGTGCACAGACCATAGTTTCAACGTTAACAACACCCATAAAATGTTACATTAGTTGCATGACATAATTCAGGATAATCAATCCTGATAACAGGTATTTAGAAGATTCTAGAACCTGTTTCCCACGTTAAACAGAAAATATTTGGATTACTCCAAACTCAGAGATCTATAAAAAAAATTACATGGAACCAAACAAATGCTTCACATAGTGGAACATTTCTCTACAGTTCCTCCTGAATAGATATGCTAAAGTGTCATCAGCAAATATAATTAGGTCCAGTTTCGACAAACAATTGATAATATCATTAACAAAGACTAAGAATGATAAAGAGCCTAAACTACTAGACCTCTGGAATACCATCGGGTAGGAGTAAGGTCTGAAATACCAGCAAAGTAGACCTGTTGATACCTATCACAGAACAAGATCTAAACCAATTCAATGCAACAACATAGATATCATTGTGTTGGAGCTTAATAAGTAGCTGCTAAGGCATTTGAAGGCATTGGAATAATCAAGTAATATTCCTGAAGTATAATTAACATAATCCAGAGCCTCATTCAAAATTTTATCAATTAGCTCAGTTAAGGCAGGGTTGGCAGAATGATAATTTCTAAAACCTAGATGTTTTGCATATAAAATCTTATTACTAATGAGCGAATCATGTAAGTTTTGGCATATAATATTTTCCAGAATGGAAAAAAGGTTGTTTTGATATGGGTCATAATTCATCATGTCATAACAATCGTCTGTTTTGGATATGATCCAGATACACAATTGCAGTTTTAAAATTCACCACAACGTTATTAATTGAATGTATAATCATCTGCTAAATTGGTGATATCGTATACCATAAATTTTCAGCTCAAAAAGGTCAAACTCTCAACCAGCGGCACATGTATATTAGGGATGAACTCAGTTTGAATTCCTTGCCGAGTCCGAGTACCAAGTTTTACAAGTTGAATTCTGGCAAGTCCGAGTTTAGAGTATTTAAGAAAATCTCATTATCTTGATTTAGATTGCACAACTTTAATGATTTTATTAGTTTTGCCTTAGTTTACACTAGGAAGTAGTAACTAGTAAGTAGTATTAGTTGCAGTACTTGTGTTTATAGTTAGGTCGATTGTCGTTTTGCAAATAAAAATAACAGTATTTGTATTTTAATTAGGTCAATTGTCGTCTAGTAAATAAAAATACTGGCATTTGTGGTTTTAATTAGGTAATTGTCATTATGTAAATTAAAAGATCCAATTTTCGTTTTGAAAACAGGAAAATTGGAAAGATTAAAATTCGGATCCATTGTTTGTCCGTGTTCGATTTTTTGCCGAATGCTACGAAACTCGGGCAGAGTCGAGTTTCAGTTCATCCCTAACATATATGAAAAAATCAATCCAGAAACAACATTTTCTACAAATGAATATAGTCTGTTACTTTAACTTGCATTCTAAGTCTTGACGCATGGGGACAACCCTTTATGCTAAAGGCGTATGACAATTTCAGTAATCCAAATGCCACATGAGAGTAGTACTTTTAAATAGCATGAAAAATCGACTATCACATAATAAACACTGGGCACCAGCTTATCACGATGTTCCAATTATGCAGACTTCTATAAATTAGTATATAATTGCCACCAGCATACTTAATGTTGGCATCAAAATTGGTCCGGAAGAAATTGTGACTCAAATGAGCCTAGTTCAAATTTGAATTGTAAGCCACAATCTGTTCACCTCTGTACCTGCTTCTCCTCCTTCTATCACATGCATCAAATAAGCAGACACCCTCTGAAGCTAGTAAATTTGGCATGCTAAAAATAGACTTAACATCAGTGCATAGGATAAACACAACACTATGACCAGGATCCTACACTATAGTCTAAACAGTCTAGCTCTAACAATTAACGTAACAAGAAGTTCCAAACAATGTGATTAGGATAATGACTCATAATAACAGTGTTATGAACATTGTAATTGTGAAGCTGTCTCAATACATTGAAAGTTCAACTCCTGTGAAGAAGAAAGGCTTAATCTGGATTTGCCCGGTGTGGCGTAAGACAGAGGTAGCTCTACCTACATCAGCTGCTTTCAGAGCTTTTCAGCCAGAAAGAAACATTAAAACAATATAAACTATCATCAAACTCTATGAAAACACCAAATTTTTTTTCAAAAATGCATATGTTAATTTCAGAATTACTGTGTACAGACCAAATCCTAGCTTGATGTGTACAAACAATTTAAATCAGACTAGTTAACAATTTGAATGCAGCTAAAATTTTGGCCAGGCATGGCTAATATGGACCAAAAAAACAAAACATTTGAAAAGTTCTATTTACCATTTTTGTCATCCTTTTTCTTCAAAGAATCCAAAACAACAGACTTTTCTTTTGCATGTCTGTGTTACTGTAACACTGTAGGGGTGGGGAGAGGGCTGGAAATCACTTTGAATGCTACTGTTCCAAATACAATACTACACACGTGACAGTGAAGGGCAAGTTCTAAAAAAATTTAAAAAATTCTTTTGCATTCAATCTTGTTACAAACAACAGATTTCCTGCTTTGAAACTAAGTGAAAGGATAAGGAGGAGGATGGGTAGGAATAGGAGGAGGTGAAGGAGGAAGACAAGGAGAAGAAGCATCTTTCTAAAATGTAACTGATTTCAAGCGTGAAGTGTATAATATGCATGCATTAATTTAACATTCATGACATAATGCATCACACTGTGTACACATAGCAAAAGTTTCTTAAGAAAATAATTGTGGAGTGCTACATAATCATTCCAGCTCAACTCAGCCAATTTCGATAAAAGTTCCCACCCGACCATCTCTGAATTGGCTGAAATTAAAACCACATGTTGCAAGATATATTGGATGGAAAAATACAAACTCCTTGTGAAGTTATAAAATACTTTCCAAGATATCATTAATTCTGTGGCCCTTGCCCTTTTAAGGTATTTCACAGAATTTCAAGATGTCCACTTTTAGAGATTTAATCTCTAGCTCTAGAACTTTACCAAATTATATGATTTTATTCTTACCTGTACACTGTACAGTTCCTTGCATAGATTACAAGAATATAAAAACTATTTAATGTGTGTCCTGTTATAATTTAAGTCGAATTAAATTTAAATGGTGCCTTCATATTCATTTACATATTAGAATTCTTGCAATTATCAGTTATCAATATCTCTATACATACTATGCATGATACATTAAAATTTATCATGTATACTGTCTGTGCAGCTGACAATAACTTGGCAGATAAAAAGAAAATGATTCTAACCCTGATGCCACCAGCATTTGGTATGACTCTTGGCATTGCATATCCGTCTTTATCAAACGTCACGTTTTCCATTAGTTTCCGTCTTTCTTGCACAACATCATTGGGATCGTGATAAATTGGGCCATCATTGTATCGCAATTTTAAAGAACCCATTCTTTTACTGTGCAATGGCGAGGCATCAAGTAACTCATCGCTGTGATGTCTTACAAGACCACGTCCAGATATGATGTCATCAGGCAGGCCCACCTTTGCATACATATACGTTGGATTATTAATACGTTTTGTCTGAAAGTTTTCTTTTTTTCGTGGCGTGCCCGTTGGCAGAGCCCGAATGAACTTACTTTCCCACCATTGGTCCATTTTTCGCCGATCCACAGGAGTTTTTTTCGGAGAATTCAACAGTTCTGTTTTTACAGGAGTGCTTTTGTCAATACTGGGAGACAGCGAGGACGTACCAGAAGTCTGGTTTGAAACTGCTAATCCTTCAGACACCTTCACGACTGAAATGGCCTCCGTTAAATGTTCATATGTACTACTTTTAGCCAACTGTTTCATTCGTGGACTTGGCTTAACTTCATAAGTTGACTGGTCATTACAAGGCTTTGTTAGCGGAGATGGATTTAGTTCAACAAGAACTCTTGGAGGTTTTGGAGGTGGAGATATTCCTTCAGGCTTCATTGGACTTTTGCTAAGGCAATTAGTAACCTTTGCTGGTAAGTTTGCATTGCTACTGATTGCCATTGTGGTGTTATTTTCACCAATTTTTTCTGCAAGCTCGTAGTTTTTACCATCATTCCATTTGATTTTACTCACTGGGGTTTTCCCTTCATCAGCAGACCTGCCACCATTACTGGAATCATTTGCCAAGATCCTGCCAACATCTGGACTATCAACATACTTGCTAACACCAGAATAATTTAGCACCTTCTTCTTGACTGATTCTGAATCTGAGGGCGAATATAAGGCAAGATCTGCCTTAGGACTGTCCTCAACCTTTGCATTTGACTGAAGGGCAGAAGCCTTCCCAATAGGTGAGCCAGCCAAATAAACTTTATTTGTGTTCAAATGTTGACCTTTTGCAGCTGGTGAAAGAAACTCAATGGAACAAGGACGCAGAGGATTAATGGATGGCTCAGCAGCACCAGAGGAAACTGATCTGCCGTCATCGCATTTGATGGGAGACCTTTTGACGCTCAGACGCTCAGGTTTTGGTCGAATGCTTGGCTTGGTTGCAACATTCTCTTTGCATTTGCCAGTGTTGTCAAACAGGCTCACTCTCTGACCCACCAAAACAGATTGACAATTTCTTCCTGACTGGAATGAAGGAATAGTTGCTACACTTGTTGGCCTCAGATCAGTATCCTCAAAGCTGCATTGCTTTCCTTGAACCTGATCTTGGTTTAAGAATAAATAACTTTTACTTTTCTGAATATTTGTCTTTCCGAGGCTAGCTGCAGTTCTGTTAGCTGAACCTCCTTTAGGACTTGCCTCAGACTCCTGTTCAAACTGCTTTCTTTGTTCTTTTACCAAGTCCTTCTTAATTGCACGAATTGATGCCGTGGCAAAACTACCGTCACCTGCATTCAGTTGAATATCGGATGATTGGGGACTTCCTGACCGCCGCCTATCTTCAGAAAGACTACGCTGATTCAAAGTAAACTTGTATCTCTGGATAGCCATTCTATTACTCCTGCAATAAGACATAATTCACTAAATAATGAGACAGTGATGATGAATAATTAGAATAATAATATGAATATCAGGTTTGATGTTGTGCAATTACAAAAAGTGAATTCAATCACAATTAAACAAAAGTCTAAACTAATCATCTAATTCTATATTATGTATGCCAGGGTTTAATAGCAAGAACGATTTTGGTTTATTTGCCTTTGTAATAAACTTTTATCTCCTTTGACAAAGCAATGCTTTAAGGTTTTTGAAAACATATATGTCCCCAAGTATTTCATTTTTAAAGGCACTGCAAAGGTGCTTTCTACGCAACAAAAATTAAGAACTACAGTTCTCTTGCTACAGTAAAACCTTGGCAAAAAGAGTCCCACTTAGCAAATAAGTTCAAATGGGTTGCGTTATGGGGCAACTTAACGTAAAGCACCGAAGTTCGAACTAGTTACTACATCCCGTGATTGACGAAACGGGAGTGCAGTATTTACCTTGAATTACGAAACCTTCCAGCTGCTATTGAGCAAATAAAGAAACATTTCCACATTGAGTAGCCAAATACCTCAGCTGTCACAACATCTTGAGTACGTATTTCTCTTTCACTATAAGCGGCTAATGTGAAATAAGCCTAAGTTTACACACTTAGTTTATTCCTCCTTCTACAGATCCTATTTCTGAGTAGCGCACGGCGGATTAGCCCTTACGTTCCAGCGCTATTAATAGAATGTTTCACCATGATCAAAGTGATGAATACATACTTATTTCGCATACATACTTCGCAAATACATACTTATTCTTAGCTTAGCTGTGTATCATAGAATAATAATAATATGAAAATGATGTGCAAAGAGTGACGTATTCAAAGCTACTACAACGATTACTGTCTTGATTGATTTGCAGCCTACAAATGGTTCAACCGTTCAAAGCCATAACGGCAAACTCTAAATTGCAACTGGGATCGGGCGTAGACGTAGAGTAACAGACTGACAGGCACAGCTGAGGAAGTAGTTTGATAATTCCTTCATTCGCCCGGCGGCGTTGTTGAATCAGAACTGATGATCAATTAATTGAGCCTGGCATTGCTGCCGACAGTCAAAGCATGCAGCTTAAAAACTGTTATAGATAGTTATTTCGGAAAGTCGGCATTAAATCTGCCGACCTATCTCCGAGTCTTGCTCAGCCGCATACTACTAATAAATATAATGTAACTTACACATGATAATTTTTATATGGGCAATGCAAATGTATTATAAACAGAACCCTTTATCACTCTTCGAAATTCTTAGTGGATCACGGAACCGATGCATCAGAGATCAGCTATTAAAAAGCCTATCATAGGCTAAAATTAAGTTCGCCTCAGTTGTAGCTACGCTTTATAATTATATTCTGTGGTTGTAGGCCGACCTGCGCTTCGGTGTCAGCCTGTCAGATTAGAATCCGGGGGAGCTTATCTGAAAGATAGGAGGTATGCCCATGTAGCCATGGCCCAGGTCTCTTCACCACTAATCAGTTTGCTCATCGACAAATAAATATGTGTGTATTTATATATACCCTTTATATTATTAGGTGTCTCGTGTATCCGATATATTCATAATTCGTCATTAAACGCTGTAAGCCTAATTTAAAGAATACTTCTTTTTACTATATAATAGATCCAAGTCGAGAGATATATCAAATAAAGCAGCTCTGTCAATTCTCCGTATCAACTTGAACATTCAGTAGGCAAATGGTCAAATAAGTGAATAAGTACTAAGTATAGGTAACTGAGTGAATAAGTGACAACTTTGTGTTCAACCATTGCATGTTGTGAGCATATTCATTGTGCCTTGATTACATTCGTTTGTTTTTTCACAGTTTGATATTAAAAATCTACTAATTGTATTCCGGAACATAATACTTGACGATTGTTTTTAGTATTCGTGCAGAGACATGTGCAGCGCTATAATTAAAGGATCACCATATCACTCCTGCCCTCAACCTCAAATCACTCGATTGGCTAAAAATACCTGAACGGATCGAATATAAGGTCATTTCACTCACCTACAACACACTGCAATCCTCACAGCCCACATATCTCCGTCAGTTGTTCACGATTCAGCCACATCGTTCAACCCGTTCCTTTTCCACCCTCAGACTACTTCGCCCTCCCGTCACATCATATTACTCAAATTTGCAAATCGCTCCATAGCCATTGCTGTCCCGCCTATTTGGAACAAACTCCCTCCAGCATCAATACAAATATCCGATCCGTCCTATAAATTCACAATCACCTCACCTCTTGCTATCTCCCCAAAGGTCTTTCACTCACAACTCAAAACACTGCTATTTCGCAAATCCTATCCTGATTCCTCCTCTTCCTCCTATCTCCCTCGCCGTTTCAACTTCAAACACCAACCACCTTAGCCGTCTACTTGTCTGCCTGCTTGACTCTCTGGATTTGACCCCACTGCCTATCGATTCTGTTTTGATTAAGCGCCTGTGAATAAGCTGGTTCCCGCGACTTCGCTTTTGTCGGCGCTGTAGAAATATTGAGATTAAGATTACGAAAGGATGGTGGACGCCAAAGCAATCGCTTTTGTTATCTTTGACTTGCGCAAAAGTTGCTTCCGTTAGCATACTGTCATGGCGGTGTAGTAGTTGTTCATTGGAATTTGAATTGTTTAAAAGTAGCAGCGTTATTTGGTACGGTTTTAGCTGTAAAATTTAACTGAACTGTGTGGAGATATTTTCATCTTTCCATTTAAAAATGTCGAGTTATCGTGGAGGATCCGTTCGTGATGGCCAGATATACGTAGGCAACTTGCCGCCTGATATGAGAACCCGAGACCTCGAGGATCTATTCTACAAGTATGGAAAAATCAACTTCATCAACCTCAAGGATAAAAATGGACCACCATTCGCCTTCATCGAATTTGACGATCCGCGGTAATTTATGTTTGTTGAGTATTTTATGGGTACGCATAAAGACAGTTGCGCCTAAAATTAAAAAAGACGCGGAAGTGAACGTTTTCGACATGTATACCGGGTAATCCCAAGGGGATCACCCGAACCATCGAAACCCGAATCTCCGAAAACGCTGAAAAGGCCAAAAAGCACGATTCCCCGAAAACAGCAATGTACTATTGAAAAACGCTTAACTGTCCAAAAACAGCGCAATTCATTCATCAATCCAGCTTCTGCATGAATTCTTTTCTTCGATCCAGCTTCCAGTTAGGCCGAATCCTTTTCATCAATCCAACTTCGTTTTCGGGGATATGTCGGAAATCAGTTTTGGGGTTTCAGCGATTCGCTATGAACCCATCCCAAAGACTAGAAGCCCCGGGTAAAATGCTGATTGGTGGTAGATAAAATTCTGATCGCAAAATGCTGATTGGTCATGCTGATTGATGGGTAAAATGCTGGGTAATCTTAGGTTTTAGCATAATTAATTCATCCATTTCGTCGTCTAAGGTTTTAGCATAATTAATTCTAAATGCCAATAATGAACAGTTTTCAATTGCACATCAATCCAGGTTCTAGTTTAAGCATGATTCTTTTCATAAATCCAGCTTCCATTTGAACAGCATTCTTTCATCAACAATTTGGTCGTGTTTTTAAAAACTATCTCTCAAAAACATGAACTAATTAAATATGCTAAAACCTATAAGGATTGACATGTAACATGTAATAATTAATTACGCTGAGACCTAAGATTGCTGAATGCTGATTTGCTGACTGTCATTATTATATTTAGTTTTTTAGAGTTAGTTTTTTTCTCCATTATTTTAAGAATGAAGACTTAAACTATTGTTTGCTACTATCACCATTTATGGTTAGGATTACAGAGTAAGTGTCATCATTGAACAAAATTCAGTCACTGAAACTTTTATTTAAGCAATAATTCTTCTAATCAATCCTGCTTCCATTTACACAAAAATTCATTTCATCAATCCAGTTGTCCTTTAAGTAGAATTTTATTCTTCAATTTTGCTTCTCTTTAAGGAAGATTTCACAGAGATCCAACTGGCATTGGATTATTTTCATCAATTAAACTTGTATTTTAGTGAATACAATGGCGAATAATAACATTTTTATCGTGAAATGACCATCTGTGACCCAATTGTCATCAGCTATTACTCTTTGAAACATCGCTTGCGAACTATTTGTTGTGGAACCATCATGAACATCTATCACACAGGCTCCAATGATTTAGACAGTCGTGATCTAGTGTGATTAATGCAATTTTAGTATGCTGTTTAATGCGTCATAAACTTTGTTTTGCAATTGAAGCAGTATTGAAGACATTTAATTTAAGACTAACTGAAATTACTGTAATTAGTATGCTGAGTAATGTTTCATAAACACTCTGTTTATTTTTTTAAACAATCAGCATTTTACCATTTGCCCTGCTGATTGGCTGTTTGGTAAAATGCTGATCAATCAGCATTTTACCCACCACCAATCAGCAAATTAGTATTCTACCCGTGCCCAAAGCCCCTATATGTAGACATTATGGCCACCCCCGAAATTAGTCTAGTAGAGCGCTCCTAGCTACTGCACGCATCCCATAATACAATGCACTTGTTAATAAGGTAATAAAGATGAAAAGTTTAATAATTAGCTATTTTTAGCATAAAATCGATGCAAAGAATTCTTACTTAATGTTAAGTTGGATTGCGGAAAAGAATTCTGTCTTGAATAGAAGTTGAACTGATCAAACTATATTATAGTGCAAGTAGAAGATTTTCTAGTGAAAATAACTGATTATTATTATTTTTATCAATCTGGCTTCTACTTAGGCTTGAAATCTTTCACAATTCCAACTTCCATTTAAGCAAGTATTATTTCATCAAACCAGTCATTATTTAAACAAGCATTCTTTCATAAATGCTATCTATTAATTTATTTCTATTAGACACTGGTTTTGTAGCAATTCGCTTAAATGATAGTTTGCCCTTAAACGGCTTGATGTCAGTCATGTTAATTAATTACTTACTGAGTGCATTGCATTATGGGATATGTGCAATAGTTAAGGGTGCTTTGTTTGAGTGCATTTGAGGGCAGCCAAACTGTATACATATAGGAGCTTCTAGTCTTCAGGATTACTTGTATATGGTTAGGATAAATCTTCAGCAGCTGAGACTTCAACTACGATATAAATGAAAATTTGATGAAAATGCAGTTTCGGGTTGCATAGGTTTCCTGGCGTCATAGGGTGTCTTTTGACATGGTGTCTTTTGGCATGCTGCCTCGGCTGTGCAGAAGCTACCACATTTTCTATTTAAGGATATTTCACATAATCATGGTTTCAAATCATTGCACATACTAAAATTGATGTTTTATTAGGGTTGGGAATTTAAAATTTTCTGCAATATTTAATATCTTTGTAAATAATACTTACTCAATTTTAAAATGGATTTGGTTTGATGAAAATTGTCCATGCTTAAATGGAAGTTGGAATGATTAGATATGTTATAGTGTAAGTAGAAGTTGGATCAATGAACCTAGTTTTTAGTGCTACTTGAATCTGGATTGGTGAAAAAAATCATAGTTTAAGTAGAAGTCGATGAAAAAAATTAGAATGAAAGTAGGGGTTAGGAATGCTAAAATGTATAAATACCCAGTTTATGTTGTGCACATTGTTATCTGAATTTGTATGGCATTTTGACTAGACTCTCACATGATGCCTTAGGTCACTTTTTAGTTGTGATGACATAGCATATAGCTGTAGCATAAAATGTAAAATTGTAGAAATTGACATTTTTGAATATGTTCAGTCCTGAATATATTGAGATCTAAAAATCTTAATTCAAGAATTTTTTAGTTTGCAATGTCATGCAAAATTTTCCAGTTCTGTTCTATGTTGAGCACTTAATTGACCTGCTATTTTAGTAGTTTTGCTATGACTTCTGAGTGTTTAAATTAAGGAAGAATTTTGTCGGTGATGTGAAATCATCTTCGTCTTGTTTCAGTAAGACCTTTGACAAACTCTGACCCACTGCCGGACACCGCCAACACTTTTCACCTGAAGGAAGCCACTGCAAACATGCTGCAATTTATCACTTTTCTAGCTATGGAATCTTAGGCGGTGTGGTGGCCGACAGGGTTGAAGTGGCGTTTGGCAATCTCTAATAGTCTTCAGCTTTTAGACCAACTGCATAAGGATGGTGCTCCCTTGGTCTCTGTCAGGTGAAGTACACAGCCAAATGAATGGCAGGAATTGTGTCCAGACAACTGAATTTGATAACAATCTCTGTCAACTTCTGGCTCTGTTATTCAAGCCGGCATGGCAGGATTGGAGCCACAGCTCACATAGCGCTGATGACACCCAAACAGTTGATGGACAAGCATAGGATCGTCCAGGAACATTTCAGGCTTCTGGAAGCTGTAAAATGGGATCTTACTTTCAAATCAGTGGAATACCAAGCTTAACTAATATGGACGGAATTACTTCTATTGTTCGCTTTCAAAGTTTTAGTCATGGAAAACATTAGAATGGTTAGATATTTTTGTTATGCTCTTGTAGTGTATGTTATTCAGTAACTTTTAATTAATTTTTGCTTTTTTATTTGTCTTATATTTAAAATGCAGAATACATTAATATGACCAGCTTTGCTCTGTGTACATTCATTCAGTAAAATTATTTATAATAAATAATTCAATGCATATGTTGTTTTTATTTGTTATTTATAGATATTTTGTAATATTGAACAATCCTGAAGTTACAAACTTCAGGATTGTTCTTTTTACAGCACTATTATCATTTCAAACTGTGATTGCATATTTATTATCTTATGTGACAGATTTCCTGTAAGTTTGGTATTTTGTTATTACAGTTGAGTCATATTACTACTGACACTTAATTGTATACATCGGGCAAATAAAATCTGTATCCTCGGTCACAGATGTGTATTTTAAAATCGAACAAGAGATTGATGATTGATTAACGAATAAATGGTTAAAAAATATGTATTACGTTACACATGTAAATGAGTTGTTGGAAGCCATTGATTTTGTTTGTAGGGATGCGGAAGATGCTGTGCGTGACCGTGACGGCTATGACTATGATGGATACAGCCTGAGAGTTGAATGGCCACATGGAGAAAAGGGTTCAGCGCCTAGCAGAGGTCGAGGTGGTGGTGGTGGTGGTTATGGAGGATCATACGGCGGTGGAAGAGGCCGAGGCGGTGGTGGCTATGTGCGAGGTAGGCCACCCAGAGGACCACCAGCTGGTGCTCGTCGTTCAGACTACAGGATTTTAGTTACAGGTATAACTTCACTTTTCTGATGATATTCAAGTACATGCTGATTACTGCATGTCTGTCTCTTGCTACGAGTTATGGTATCCACCATTCTGTTTGCAATGAAAATGTAGGTAATTATAGCTACTGCTTCACTGACTCAAGTTGAGCAATGAGCATATAGAAGGTTATGTAATATTTATGTATCTGGTATAATGGCTTAGTGTTTCTGGAACAGTTCTAAGCAAGTTTTATCAGAAGTTTTAGCCTAATTGACAAGTCATGATGCTTTAATAAGCCTTGACTTTTGTGAGTTAGTGTGAATCATTTTGATTGAGACTAACATGGTGGGTTTGAAGCCAAATAATATTTGTTTTGCTGCTTCTTCTGTGTATTGCTTCAGGTCTGCCACCATCTGGAAGTTGGCAAGATTTGAAAGATCACATGAGAGAGGCTGGAGATATCTGCTATGCTGATGTCTTCAATGATGGAACAGGAGCTGTGGAATTTATTCGTTATGATGACATGAAGTATGCAGTGAAACATCTGAATGACACCAAGTTTAAGTCACATGAGGTTAGATTTATCATTTATAGTATTTCTTGTGCAAATCAGTCAAGACAGATAACAGGATACACGGTAAAAAATTTCATCGTAACCAAATGTTTTATTAACCATTAGGCAACAGTCTTTAATGACAAGCATGCACTTAAATATAGAGGGAAATCAATGCGGCTGATCGTTAAGATGTAATGCTGAGCTGCATGGTTTCATTGTCACTTTTAGTACAATCTCCTCGTTAAATTGTTTGAAATTGTCAGCAAGCATTTTGAATGCATCAAATTCTAAATTCGATTCTATTTACGGGTTTATAAAGCACCTCTCACAGTACAACCTAATCAGAGTCTAAATATAATATCTTGTACAATATTATTTGTTACAAGCTAGCTATTGTTTGGACTGTAACCACATCATAAGCAGCATTTTGTAAAATAAATGATAGCTTTTTCGTCTCATCTTTTTCAAGTTCTTGGTATTTAGTACATAATTGGAAATGAAAGTAGTTTATAATTACATGCATTATAATAACATGCCACACAGAACTTCTGCAAACTAATCAGCTGTATTATACTTTGCAAAATACCTGAGTTATATTGTAGTAGTCTAAATGCAACTAAATTTGTGTACAAAATAATTTCCATAGAATTGGTATTAAGAGTTAGCCAACAAAAAGTCGTGGTTCATGTGTCCATCATTGTGCCTAGATTGATGAGAAACTTAAAAATATCATAAACGTTTGTTGTAATCAGAAACATTTCTAACTCGATCAATGAAACTTGATATAAAGCCCCATAAAGATATCTACTCAAAGTGCTGCCTGAAACCTAAGCTTATTCATGACTGCTGTCTGTGTCAGAGAGAAGAAGGCAGCATAGCTGTTCAAATAAGTATTTTAGAATGGAAGAGATTCAAAAGTGAAGGTTTGGATGGATCAGAGTTGGTGTTCTTGAATAAGTAAGTTTAGAATTGAAACCTGAAGGATGAAAAAGGACCTTGATGCAGATCATTGTGGGTGAGCTGTGATGTAGGTGTGAATACACATAATTCACAATGAGTTTTTCTTTAGCTCCTGCTTCTAGCTTTCATTATTTATATGCTGTTAAAGTCCCCAATATAAACTTCCTGTACATAGTCAATGAGTCATCATTACAATAATTATATCTATGGTCTTGTGCAGCATCATTTTGTGATGTCAAGGTATCTGTTTATAATAGTGGAGCGCTTGAAAATAACTATATTAATTATGGTCTACCACTGACATTTTATTAGAATTAAATTAGAATTAAAATATTATAGCCATAGCTTAAATTGATATTAAATTACTAAAGCTGTAATTAGCATACTTCAGATAAACTATAATTACAATTACTTATAAACTATAGTTAGCTTACTTACACTAAAATCAGCTACCTAAACCAAAACTTTAATTGACAAAGCTAAAACTAACTAAAACTATTATTGAGACATAGAACCTACAATTAAAACTAAAACTAGAATTGAGAAACAATCATAACTAAAACTAAAAATGAAGACTAACAATCATAACTAAAACTAAATTTAAAACATTAAAATAACATCAGTGCCCCCCCCCCATGTGCCCTTAATTGGTTCTTTTTTCTGTTTCTCCAATGGCTTTTTAAGATGACTTTTGTTAACATAATTTGTGCCCCCCCCCCCCAATTTTTTATATTTCTGGGAACAAAATTCAAAAAGCGGGGGAAATTTTTGTGTGCTCTTTGCACAATATTTTTGAAATTATGCCCCCCACTTTTCAAAACCTTGTTACACCTCTGGTAGTGAGCTACTCTGGTTCTCTTCCTATGACATGCATTTGGTAAATGATTTATTGACTGAGTTTGTAGCTTCCAAGTTTAAACTGTTTAAGGGTGAAACCGCTTACATCGTTGTGAAGGAAGACTACAGGAGCAAAGACAGGTCACGCTCAAAAAGTCGGAGCCGCAGTCGAAGTCCACGACGACGCTCCCGTGGCTCACCAAGTCGCTCACCAGCCAAGCGGTAACTGGCTCAAACAGCAGCATCTGCATATTTATATAAGCAGAACTTACATGAATTCGATTAAACTTTGAAAACATGCACTACAGACAAAAGATTAGAAAGCTCTTGCAGTCTGGTTATTGACATTTGCGGAAGAACTGATTGTTTGTTGTGCTATTTTTTTTAAGCAAATTCTTATTTCACTTGGCTCTTCAGTTTGATGTTGTTTTAGTTAGTCTGTTAATGCATAATTGTGGGATATCATTGAAATATGTTGCAGTAATTAACTCTAAACAATCTACTTAGTGATGCACAGGTATGTATCATTGGCCCTTTGTGCACGTGTGCTATAGCACATGAGCTTCTATGGTTTCATGATGCATGGCCAAATGGAATAGGATAGGATAGAAAGAATTTCTTTACACACTCGATACACAAATATTCTACATATGCAAGCTCTCAAAGCGACCATTAAACAGCCACCATTTTTAGATAGCTTTTTCCACCATGACTCGCATAGAGATCTAATATTCAACCTAGCAGTAAGCGAAGCCAATAATTTAAATACATACATATAATTAATAGATGAAATAGTCTTTTATAGAAACCATGGACATCTTGCTACATTTGATATATTCAATATTTCTGTTATATTGTCTGCATACAAATTATTGATAAAACATTGTCTGAAGTCGTCTTTTAACCAGGCATATACTCTAGAGGCATATTTGCCAACGTCTTTTAAACTTCTGTATATTATTACCCAAAGTTTTGACACAATTTCTGTCCAGATGCATAATCCTCTCCCAGTGCCTGTATATTAGTGCAAGAAAATAACTGCCAAACTTGTCATTGTTTGCCACAAACTTGTCATTGTTTGCCATTTAACTGATTTGCTTGTGAATTGTATACTTCGTGAATTATATACTTCTCGATGTACACCAAAAATGTGGTTGGCAATTAGTTCAATAAAGTATATACTAAGTGCTGGACGACATCTGAGCACATCTATGCATTATAACTTGGATTAACCCTGAAATAACATGGACTGCATGCAACTTTACAGTGTAAAAAGACCAACAAAATGGCAACAAATTGTGTGATAGACCAATCTGTAATTATTTGAGAAAGGTTTGGCCAACTGGCATCACTAGACAAGATTATAATATAGGCTGACGAGAAATTGAAAAAACTGGGGCACCTTTCTATAGGAAGACGAAGTTGTTATTTTTTCATTATAACTAATTAAATTAAAACAGAAGAGTTTATAACTTGTGCAAAATGCGTCGTTTACTTATACATTACATGGCACTTCTCTCAGCTGAATAAAATTATTTCAAAACATGAAACATTTGTAAAATTCTTTCAATAGCAGGCATCAAGGAAAGCCAGTTCCTGAGTTGCCACTATTTAAGAATTTTTTATATTCAGTGTCCACATATTTGCAGAAATCTTTCAGCCTCTCAACATGAATTGTGTCAATATACAGCTAAGATTTTATTGACAATCACTTCAACTGGGAGGGCATCACATGCTGTTTTAGCACAATTATTCGTGAAATGTATTTTATAATTGTCAATAAGACTGCATAGTTTAGAACCGAAGGAAATAAGAAAAAGAAGTTCTCTTCGGTTAGTAAATTGTGAAATTATTGCATGCCTTTCATATTAGAGCGTTTGATGTTAAACTAATCAGTCAGTTTTCGAAAACTGGGTCATTTTTAGGCTTTTGCCAGGTTTTCTTGGCAGATGGAACAAGCCAAAAACTTGGATGTCTGCTTCTGGTCAGTCTATTACAATCAAATACAGTTATACACAAAAGTCACGGTATACAATCAACATTTCAAGCCAAATAATCATTTATTTTCCAAGCAATAAATCAGCCTGCATGCACTTGAAAACTTAAACATCATGTACTATACATTTAGTTTTGTAATTAAATGCAAAATGGCAAATGTCAATTTATTCAATTCTGGTTATCTGATTGATGCTGATCTGAAACGTCGTCAACCTCGGCAAGCATTTCTTGAAGGACATCAACAGTTGCCTGAACCTGCATATAGCACAAATTACACATAATCACATTTTTGAGTACAGGCCTTTCTGAAGTATTAACCAGAACACATTTAAAGTTTAACTTACAAAACTTAATCACTTCTGCAATTGCTATAACAGATGGACTATAATGTATTCTTGGCCTGTGCTGTTCTGGATCTATACTGTTCAAAACCAGGTCTTTGAATTTAGTTTGAGTTACGGCAGAGAATATTGGCATACAGAACCAACAGTTCATTATAAAAGCATCAACCTTTATTTATATAAAGCTCACTATTCAATTGAAACTAAAATTTAAGTTACACAGTAGAAATATTAAGTTAACTTGCATCATCTATAATACACATTCTTCAGCACTTTTGATTGCACGTTAAGCACCTACCAGTAGTTAATTTTTATTTATTATGCAATAAAATATATATGTATATATACTAGATGAGACCCAATCTTTTTTGACCATGGAACCCTTTTGATCTTAATTGTTTTGGCAGAACCCCCATCCAAAACAAAACATACTCTGTAGTAGGTACACAAGCTTGAGAATGCAGACAATTATAGGTTTAGGCCTAGATTATAATAATAACCCAAATATCTATGACAATGACATATGAATTCAGTTTCATATAAAGTTATCTTCAGCAAAAGCCTACTTTGACAAATTTAATCGCACTGAAAGTTTTCCGCGGAACCCTTGTCTTCACGTCACGGAACTCTAGGGTTCCGCGGAACACAGTTTTGGAAACGCTGTGCTAGATGTTGCATCTGTATTTCAGCTGGCTAACAGGTTCCTCAATTTCAACAGGAGTCACTGGCCAAAGCAAACATTAAAACAATGTTTCAGTCATTTCAGTGATAAAATTACCCAAACCGTTTAATCGTCATTCAGTGGACCACATGATTGTGAATTTAATATCTTCTGATCAAGAAGACAAAGCCAGGCTGTCACATCAGTAAACAGTATTGGCATTTACAAGGTTTGATTTCATCTTGAACATTGTGCCTTTCTGTACATACAGCCTGATACAGGTAACAAAGTTAGTTTATCATTCTAGAGCCAGAACTGCACGCTTTCATGAGGCAGTGTCAGCATATATAAGTTCCTAATTTATAGACCCTTGGTGAAAAACTGATCGAGGACCAAGAAATGTACAGTACTACTGCATAATGCTGTAGCAAACTGAACAGGTTTCTAACTGAGCAGAACAATTGTACTAAATGCTTCCATATAATTGAAGAACCGTAATTCTCAAATTGAGAAATCTTTCACCTGAACAATTAACAGTATTCATTAAAATAATTTGCTTTGAGATAATAAAAGAGGTGGCTACTTTCTCATACCTTGGCCTTCAGCATTCCAACACACAAAGGTGACTGGCCGTAACAGCCAACAAAAAACGCATCAACTCGAGCAATGGCTAAACTGCCCTTCTACAATAGAAACATTCAATGCACCAGTGAATAGAAATATGATGAATGCAGTATATGCTATAAATTGGATATCTAGTCGTGAAAGCTTTACTGCCAAAAACAGAGCAAAACAATATCATGACACAATAAATTTCCACAAGATGAAACATAGAGTATGATAAAAGTGGAAATTACTAAGTGGCTGCAAAATTAACAACATTACTCATTTCTTGGACAATACAGTCAGAATCGCTATCAAATGTTTGTGGGATCACTATCATGCAGTGTGAATTGGACTTGTCTTGAAATGCAGGTATAGAAAGCAGTTTCAACAGGCAAATAGGCAATATTTGCCTGTTGAAACTGCTTTCTATACCTGCATTTCAAGACAAGTCCAATTCACACTGCATGATAGTGATGATAACGATAAAGTTGTTTTGCCTAATCAGGTAAGTCATTATCCTCGTCAAGCAAGAACCAAACAGCCTCAAGTCAAGGACATACACCATAGACTAAATAGAATTTATCCCAATCAGAAAAGAGTTAAAGAAACAACTAAAAACAACTTGCAAGTTAGAGAACTCAGTAGCTGAGACCCGTATCAAAACTTAACATATTCAATCAATGACTAACTAAAGAATGAGTGCAATGAAGCTCTTTGAATTGTATACAGAGTGTGAGGTCCATCGCAAGAGGTTGAGTGCATAGGTCATTAAGACATTTTGACACTTATCAAACTACATAATGACAATATGTTTCTGATATCGCCAACAACCACTTGTAAGTTACTTGCTCACTGACCGAACAGGCAACAATTATCATATCGACGTTTTCACCATCAAATGTCCAATGGGTTGTTCGCTCAAACAAATAGGTGATGTTGTTTGAAATGGCTGCCATTACTCTTGGATCGACCACTGTACTGTAGCCAGCATATGCCAGAATACCTCCAGATGAATTCAATAAACTGCAAGATTACAAATAGTGCAACACACTTAAGCAACATCATAAAAACACATGGACTGGATTCCAGAGAACAATATTTATTATAGTCAGCACTATTGAAATTAATAGGATGTGACTTTGCAGCAAAGCTGATAGCAAAAATCAAAGTGGCACAATTTATAGAACAACTCTAGCATCAAGGTGTATATACAAGTTATAACTTTTACAGTTTCATTGCCAGACTCCAATCAAATGTACATTTATGGCTAAAACTGGTCAACAGGATTAGTAGAATACAGGTTAGCAAAATTATTTGCTCTTGGGAAGGAGCTAAACCAAAAACCTCTGGAATGGCAGTTTGGCATGTGACTCTAGACTATGCTCTCAGCGGAAGTCAATTCGTAATACAGTCAGGAAGCATGTGCATGATGATTATTGGTTAACTATTAAGCAAAGCAGCTATTAGGGTGACAACATGTCCCAGATTGTTCAGGAGGGTCCCAGAATTGATAAAGATGTCCAACTTCCCAGACATGTGCTTTCAAGAACAAGGAGACATCCTTGAATGAAGTTTTTTTATAATTAAATGTGCAGAATTTTAATTTGCCAATAATTAACATTAAATAAGGAAATCATAGCATCAACAAATACATAGCACATGGCATTATGTAAACTTAAGTGTATGGCTAACTATGCATTCTGCAACAGAGGCATCATCACTGCTGAAACATGATGATGTAGTTCTGAACTCGTGTATATAGCGTTCTTTCCTTGGGATTAGTCCAGTTCCTGAATGAATTTTACTTATTGTGCAGATTGGATGTAGACCCTCCTGTGGTGTCCTGGAATAGTAGAAAAGAAAAGTGGTCAACCAACAGCCATGGCCTGCAGCTGCTCTAGATTTACATCAGGCTACATAAACTGCATTTTGGTTTATTTATGTCTTGGCCAGGTGTTACCATGATGATTGTTGTGGCCACTTGGTTGGTCTGAATTGTCCTATATAGAGTCTGAGACTTAAATTGCGTGATCTAGCAAATGCAGGAAGAAGCAGACCAAGATATTTATATACCATTTCAGTCATCATCGTAACATTCAATGTAATCTAAATTTCTATCGTAATATTCTGTAACACACCTCGCAGACTCCTTTAATAATCTGCTTTTATGCAAACATGAATTCTGAAATCACAGTGCCTTTGGACGAAACAACCGGATAGTAGATATTAAGGTTCCGTAGACCACATGCATGCTATGATAGAAAAGCAATCTGGAAAAATGTGAGTCCAAACATCAGAGAACTTACAAAGTGGACAGTATCAGGATGCAAATTCTACAGCCTTGTACCAGCAACTAAGAAAGTATGAGAACCTAATTTTCCAATATATTAATGTAATTCATATAGCGGCTCTTCAAGGGAGACTCCTTAGAGCATAACAACATAAAACGATGATCGAACAAACTAGTTCGGAAATGCCCATGAGGAAACACACAAAGAAGAGCAAGTACCGCATGTTAAGTTGTGTTTCAACTCTACAATGGTCCTTGACACAAGTTTTATAAACGATACCGACGTATTACTCACAAAGTTGCCAGTACGTTGTCGGTGTTGACTTGGGCTAATATTTTCGCCAGCACTTTTGGCATAATAAGGTGAGCCATGGCTAAATATTACAACTCAAAATTTTTTTATTAGAATTATACATCAACCAACTAACACACGCAACATGGTTCTATAATATTTAAATTGCCCTCGTCAGTCATATGGCAGCTGCTATTAATAGACGGGATGATACTCTCACACCCGTCAGTCGCCGCTTATACCTTATTTTCTACCTTCTCAGCTGCAATAAAATTATTATCACCACGACGCCAACAGTTTTAAACACACCTGAAACTAAAGTCACAACGCTGAAGTTAGACAATTCAACGCAGTGCCATTAGCTATGTGATCACGCTTGTTGGATTTTAGACGAGTTGGAACGAATGACACAACAGTGATTAGAAATTTAAAATTAAATCGACTCGACTCATCAATTTTTATTTCAGTGATCGAATGTATAAACCTAAGCCTCGTTTTGGTGATGATGTCCGGGGTATAATTGCGAATAAAAAATATGTCCAACTATCGCAGCAAGCAATTTATATTATAATTTTTTTTACAATGAATAATGGTTTTAAACTAAAAATGTCTTTAGAAAGCAAGGGCTACTGGCTACTGTAACTTATACGTCATGGTCAATAATTGATATTTCTATACTTTGTTCAGTTATGTTACTTATGTACAGCCATAATCTTTCATGATGAGATGAGATATTCACTGAATTACAAAATAACACATACATGAGTGACATTGAACAATATAAGTAGCTAGAATTAATATGAATTAATAGCTAGAATTAATATGAATTAATGAATGTATTTGTATCATAACCCTGCATTGTAACTTTACAGCTGTGGCAATTCATTATGATACAAATGAATAATAGTGCAAAAGCATGATTTTCACAACTATCAACTGTAACACTCTCGAATTGGTTCAACGTTGTTAACTTGACACCCATCGTGGCCGTACGACGGCGTCCTTAAACAGTAAACTTGTATAGCGCTATAAAACATTCGGTGTAGTTGTTCTCCGTTTTCCTAACGGTTTAGGTTTTGATAAAATTTGGTTAAATGGCGGACGTTGAGGGAATTGATTTATATGCTGATGTTGACGATTTTGGACAGGCTTCATCGGTGAGAAACCTATATTTGTCTTTGTTGTAATACATGACATACACACTGATGTATATACCGCACGCCGTTCGCTTTAGTATAGCGTGCCTTGATACAACACAGTGATTTCAATGTGAATGGATTATATAGCGCTTTACATAGCGTGTTTGCGATCAAAGCTTAAACAAACCACACGACTGCTTTAATTTGGCTGAAAATACTGACAAGTATGTTATCCTATGATTGATTAATATCTGACTTGTTTTGGACGACACATTCCCTCTTGCCCGACAGAAATCCAGGTACAGAAGTGTTAATTTCTACAAAGTCATTGTTGATTGGCTTGCCATGTCTGCTATTAGTTTTGCATTTAGCCCTACTGACCATGGGATTCTCTTTCAGTACTTTGAAATGCTTTTCAGTTTGATGGTTCATCCTTTATTATTATTATGCTTGTTCCTTTTTGACACAGTCTTTACCCAGTCTCACTATTGACAAATTCCCTTGTTCCTTATTCATATTTGAGCTGTCTCAGGGTTCCAGTTTGATATTCTGCAAGATGGCAATGTGTTTTCACAGAGGACCACTTTATAAACGTGGTGATGATGATGAGTTCTTTGCCAAACGGCAGGTCCATTTGCTTTTATGCCACTCGAGTATGAGATGAGTGAGATGCTTTCTGTTGCCTTCGTCACAGACAATCATGGGTGAACAACTTGTCCAGGGTCGCTATGCAGTGACTTGAGATAGATTCAATCCTCTGGTTATAGGGCACATAACATGCCACTTCATCACTGCATAGCTTTTAATTGTGCTGTTTTGAATATATGGCTTTGTTTTGTGCTGAACTGTCTTCCATATATGTAGTGACGTTTATTGCGCTAAACAGCTGATGGATTTGACCTTTGGGTGTTCAATTGTCAGTGCACTTGACAGAGGTGGTTTAGAAAGCCTGCCAATAAAACTTTTGAATTTATATAACTTTCTATGGTTTTATAAAAAAATCCAGGTTGATATTCTTTGTTTTTTCCTCATAAAGCAAGACCATCAGGATAATGTTGTTGACAGCACCGAACCAGATCTATATGATGCTATGGTTACTGCTCCTGCTGATAGCACAGAAGAGGTATCCTCACTTATCTGCATGTTGAAGATGTGTTTTCTTGTAATTGCTTAAATGCTTAAAAATATAGAAAAGTTGTGTTTTGTGACCATAAAAACTGAATGTCAGTGATGCCTTGCAATACAGTGGAAGGATGTTAGTTAAAGTGTTTATGGCTGTGATATTAAACTGTATAAAAATGTTTAGTTTGTTATTGCTATATCAAAGATTGGACTCCTATACATGAGAAGTGAATTAACAGTTGATTGTTGGTTTCTCTTTTATATCTTTATTTTTTTAATCCAAGTTCATTACCGTTGCATAACTTTTTTGCTTAACAGAATTAAAATGTTTAACTTTAAACATATATTTGGTAGGGCATAATCGGAAATCGCTTCGGACATTCGCCTTGGCCGAATATTGGACTATTCGGAAGTATTCGTCTCAGCAAACATTACACCCACAAATAGCTAAAAATAACTTTCTATGACAAAATAATGTTTTTTTATAAAGTAATATTTTTTCATAAAATAAATCTATTTGAGTCTAACGGACTTACTTATAAGTTATTGATTAATTAAACAAGAACCTAACATTCCATTGTATTTTCTTTAAAATAATTATGTTAATTTATGTATCTTAATTTCTTTTGGTGGCATTTTCCAGGTGGCAACCAAATCTGTAATTTTCCCGCTTGAATTGGTTCCACCCACTCTCGGGTAAACATTAGAGAGTGAAGACGCAGTTGATAACTTCATATTTCAAATTTTATAACAAGGTTTTACATTTTTTCACAAATAAAGTTATTTAATAATAACTATATTGTTATAGTCTAGAGTGCGACGATATGCTATATGAAGGATATTGCTATAGACTCTGCATTGAGTCATTGGGTATAAATAGTTCTCCGTAGCTGTGCGCGTGACAGGTTAACCATGCTTTGCGTACGGTTGGTACTCGCTGGTAGTGGCGGCGCTGCATGGAAGCAAAATGTGCAATTACGTACCAAAAGAAACATAAAAGATCAATTTTTTACAAAATTATTGTACATCTTTTGATATCTATTAAATGAACATCATGTGCGGAACATGCGTATTGTAGCTATTTTCAAGGCCAGCGCCGTCTCTACTCGCTGGCCAGATTTGCCGCTGCTATTCGGCTTGTACCCGAATCCGCCAAATAGTTCATCCAAATACTCAGATTCGGTACTCGGGTTGAAATTGTCTACTCGGTTATGCCATAATATTTGGTTTTAGGTATGTCATGATAGCCTTTGAGATAATAGTGCTGTTAAATTTGAAGAAAATACATGAAATTGATCAAGTATGAATATCAAGATTTTATTATTAATTGTTCAATCTTTATTTTAATGATTTTTATTGGTTCAGAATGTGACTATTGCAAATATTTAAATTATTTTGTAGGCTAAAAATGACTCTTTTGTATCTAAGCAAGAACTGGTAAGAGAACGTCGCTGTCCGCTGTACATTGGCAACTTGACTTGGGTAAGATCTTTAAAAAATGTTAATATTGCTTTATTATTTGTGCAATGCAGTGCCTTGATATATATATATATATATATATATATATATATAAATGCAATTTTGTTTATATTAATACCATAAATCTAACTGATCTACAAAGCAGTGATGGGCTGAGTTTACAAAATTTGTATATAGTGAGAGATGGAAGATTACAATTGTATTGATGCAGGGTGTTGCAATGGCGTGGCCTTATTTCATAATAATCATTCTCATGCAAAACGGGTGAGATGTTGAATATGAATACTCTTGTGGGCTTATGTACAATATTTTATTGGTATGAGTAAGCGAAATGCAGAAACATTCTCTGTATTTGCATTGTTTCCAAAGACTTAACAGTCAAAAATGTACAGACTCAGAAAGGTATGGGAAATCACACAATGCTATTTTTAACAGGCCTTCTGAGGTTATCAGTTGGTAAGCAGAGCCATGTCTTGTGGGAAGTTGAAGTTCATTTGGTTTGGTGTCAATCTTCACAATATGAGCTTGGGGTGTGGCTCCATGTCATCTGCCAATCATGGATAGACTTTCAATCATAAATCTTTATCTGGATATTTGAGACTTCCAGTTGTAATTTTGTCCAGTATGCCAACATCATTTTACTGTGATTGCCAATCCTTAGATGGTTAAATAAAAATATAGAAATTTCATGTTCACTAAGAATCATCTCGTGGGCCACATATTAGCGGGCTGTATGCAGTACAACAGGTGTTCTCTGTCTGCTTTGTCATTCTTTATGTTATTACATTGACACACATTTGGAAATTGTTTTTATACGATCTGATGAGTGAATGCTGAATAATCCTGTAAGTAGAATCCATAGACAAAAATTGGACATCATGTTCTTAGTATGATTTTAGCGCCACCTACTGAAATCATGGGTGGCCATGTTCTTAGCATTTATTTGATGGCAGCTCCACTTAACTGAAAGGAAATGGATCAACATCCTTGAGCGGCTATGTTCTCAACGTGTATTGCGATAGCATCACCACATGCTGAAGTGAAATGAGTGTTTTAGTATGACATTGACATTTGACATATGCGATTGCAGTGCAACCAACTGAAGTGAAATGAGTCTAGTTCATAGCATGACAAATTTCACTTCATGATATTAATTTTTCTGTTCATGTAGAATTTGTAGACGTATTGCTAGCCTTACTGCCAAACTTCGCCTGGTATTGAATTTTGAACTCGGCAGGTGCACTAGTAGTCAATTTGTCTAGCAGAGTGATACTGTGGTTATTTAACTAAATTACCTGATTTGCATCTTAGGATCAGCATAACCTGTGATGATGCTAATATGGCAGTTGTTATTGTATTATATCGAATGTTGATGAATTTTGCGATTCGATTGTGTCCATACTATATCAGAATTTAAAGTTAATTGTGTCCTGGAAATAGTCACATTGACATAGAAATTAGCTTTGTGAAAATTTTCATGTGACCAGAGCACTCCATTCATGAGCCTTTCTTGGGAGAAATAGAAAATTTTTTCCTGTTTAGTTTAGATTTACCTCAAAAGAATGATCTACAAGAGATTGTTGAACTCTGCTATTGAAATGGTCACACGCAGTTTTAGATGATGTTAATCTTTTTGCGGTTGTTCGATGACGTAGTAGTTAGGGTTAAAATATCCACCAGTGCAGATATTTCGTCAGAGGTTTCTGCTTGCCCTGCTGATATAATTCTGATATAATTTGGAAATATTTGCCCTATTGTACCATTATCAGCATGACTACAATGATTACACTGACCGTACAGAGTTTGTAGGTAGATGAGACGGCAAGGAAGGGAACTGTCCACCTGCCTTCATAAACAGTATCTAAGAAAATGAATCGCTTCATACCCATGGCTGCCTAGCTTAAGGGACTGCTTTTCTATTTTTAGTGTTTTTGATATTCTTTTTGTTGGTTGTTGCCGCAGTGGACTTCTGACCAGGACCTGAGTGACTTGATAGCGAGCAGTGGAGTTACTGATCTGATTGAGATCAAGTTTCACGAAAACAGAACAAATGGACAATCGAAAGGGTGATTTCTTTATTAAGTGGGATGATTTCTTTATTATGTGGGGTGATTTCTTTATTATGTGATGCTAATTTTAAAGTTTTCCAAAGAATGTATTTTTTTTAGACTTCAAGGGATGAGGTAAATTTTACACGATGCTTTGAACGCTTTTTAAATATGATTTGTGACATGTGCACTAAAAGATAACTAATTTATTTAATTATCTTTGTGTTGAGCTATTGTAGATCATTTCAATTATCATGTGTGACAGAGATAGAGAGAGAAAGAGTTTAAGTCTTGTAACCTAACAAAACTCAGACAAGGATTCACTTAGAAGAACACTGAATTTTGGGAAGGTCATGTAAATTAAACTTCATTTGGGAAGAAGAGGCTAGTCCATGGTATCATAATTCACATAATTTTTTTCCAGTCAAATGATGGTACCGTTAAATTCAGCACTTGTTTTTCCACTAATTTTGCTAACAGTTGATTGGTTGTTGCACAAAACATTTTGCATTTGTTTTGGGAATGTAAAAACAACCCCTTTCTGCAGTTAAGGGGAAGCTATTTGTTTTCTCAGAAACTGTATGAAAGATTTGAAACTAAAAACTACAACAGCATTGTTCATATTACAAATTATTCTAAATTTTGACCTAGATGATCTGAGATGAATAATTTGAGTAGGACTTTTGTAATTTGTAACCTTCTAAATGCAAAATTGTTTTTTGTATGTTGCTGGGTTATTGTTGATTTACTGGTTGTCAGGCATCTATTCTTAATGTTTTCATGATATTAGAGGGTTAGGAGAACCAATGTTTTTACCTTTGAAATTACTTACTTTATGTTTAGGTTTGCTACAGTGATTGTCGGATCTCAAAGCAGTTCAGATATGCTGATGACAAAACTGCCAAAGAAAGAAATCAATGGAAAGCCAATTCTTGTGACGCATTGCACAAAACAAAATCTGAAAATGTTTGATATTGTAGTACCAAGCAAACAGCAAGTTACCAATGGTAAGATACAGTGTTGATTACTGATGTCCATATTTGAATGAAACTAATATGTACATCGCTATGTTGCGGTTTGTTTCTGCTGTATTGTATTTATTGAAGGAGGGAAGAGATCACCCGACAGCCCAAGAGAAAGTGAACAATGTAAACCGTTCTGAAAATAGGTCTTAGTCGATGAGTTGCTGATGGGTACCATGCCAGATCAGCAGAGTTTTTGTAGAATCGAGAGAGAAGATTGAACGACATCCAACAATGGAATCCTAAGGAAGGAGACTCAATAGATGGAGAAAGGAATAGTTGATCTGCAGGCAGACAATGAGCGAAGGCATGAACGTTTTTCAGCATAGAGATTTGTCCCACTGCAGAATGCTTTGCAAAAAGGAGATGGATATCAGCAGTGAAATGATATAATGTGCATATTTTATTATGCTACTTTGGATGAATTGTTTAATGTATTACTGTATACATCTTTATTTGTTTAGTTATAATTATATTATTATAGCTGGCGTTAAGGTATTGTCCAGCATTGTTAACGACTTTCATAGGAGATCAGAACGAGCATCATTCTGGGAGTAATGTCGGCAGGGCATCTTCTCCTGCATCATCTTCATCTGTGACAAGACAGAATCAGCATTCATATCAGCCTCCAAATTTTGTACCATACTCTTCAGGATTGCAGCCACCAACCAGTCAAGGTTTGTGGTGGGGTGCGAATCATGTTCTTTATTATAATGCTATGGTATTCAGTTTGTTGTGCATGCAGGTCAATAGTTCAGGGCTGAAACAGGTTGATGGTGTACTTGAATACTTTTTAGTCATTTACAAGTGGAGTATTTAAGGGGAAAGAAATCTGGATAGAATCCATTCTAGAAATTCTCACAATTCTAGATCAGTTGACAACATTTGTGTTGAGGTTTTGAATATCCTATCAAGGCCACCTCTTGTTACAATACAGCTACATTTCAGCAAATGATCTGGTGTTCAACTTAATCAGACATCTGTATTTTGTTTACCAAAATGACATCAGATTGCATTAGCATATATGGCTTCTGAATCTTTGATTTTATTACAGAGTTGTTCTTTCAGGTAGCTCATTGCCTACGGGTCCTCAAACAATGGTCCTGCTTCCACCATCTGGTCCTGTGTCATCTGGAGTGCATTTAGTGCCACCCCCAATAATAATGGTATGTAATCATTGTGTCCAGGATTCATATCTCTAAATAATATATGAAGAAGAGATTCTGTACCATCTGTCTGGCTGTCCCTCCATGCATTTGCAGAGTTTTAGAGCTATTGACTCGAAACCTTCGTCATTGGCTCGGGGAACACTTGGGACATGCAGTCGAGGGGTTGGTGGCCGCCATTTTCCTGCTGTCCAGGGCCAAAAACCTGTCTCAGGACCCCCCCAAGGAAAGTTTCCTTCTAAGTCGCTGGGAGCATGTGGACGAAACACTTGCTGCACATTTTCCGACAGGTGCACGTGATATCTATCTGCCACACCTCTTCTTTTACACCGTCATGAATGAATGGACAGGTAGCACATATACACTATTTATTTACATACAGTTATTGACTCTAAACCTTCGCCGTTCGCTCGGGGATCACTTGAGACACCCAGTAGAGGGGTTGGTGAAGCCTGCATCCACCGTCTTCCTGCTCTCCAGGGCCAAAAACCTGTTTCAACCTGTGCAACACCGGCTATATATATATACATACATTTTCAGATTTATTCCCTTATCTGGTGCTGTCTTGTGGTGCTGCACCTACTTACCTTAAGCAGCTTTGCTGTCCTGTTGCCACTATTAGAAAGGCTGGCAGGGTGCTGTGCTCTATCTCACAGGATCTTCTTGTCACTTTCTCTCGAACTTCTACGGTGCAGTATCGTGTTTTTCGGTAGTGATTGCTTGGAATAGCCTCCATTTTGATTTTCGGTTCTTGCCTTGGAATGCTCTATCCCATTTTTAATCCACTCTGGAATCTGTCTTATAATGGCCGAGGTTGGACTGGGAGCGCCTCTGAGTAGATTTCTTGAAGAGGCACTATATTAGGTTTCCTTTATTAATTGATTGATTGATGTGTATATATATGCTGATTGATTGACTTGCAGTTCACATATTTCTAAAACAAAGTAGCTGCATCACAAATCATTGCATAATTGCTTTACAGTCCCAACTGACTCAATATCATTCACTTGTTGCAGACTCCAGGAGGCCCAGCAATGGTGATAAGAGGCCCTCCACCGCCTGGCATGATGGGACATCAGGAGATGGGACTCCATCCGTCTCAGAGACCAGAGTGGACTATGCACCCAGGTAACTTCTGGACTTGAAATACAAGGTTCCGGAATGCAGAATTGTCTTGACTATAATTTGGAGGCCATAACCTGCCACAGAATGGAGCGCTCAAAGAAGTGACGTCTTGTTATACCGAACACCTTCATTTTTTTTCTCTACAATGGCTGATAGCACCAGACAACATTCTCACATTTACGATTTTTACGATACTACTTCTTGGTGTCATATTAAGTAATGTATTATGGGGTGATTGTTTTTCTACGAAGTCAGGCAGCTGAATTGAATATGAAACCAACTTGTCTGACTCAATCGAGTAGTGAACCAACTTCCTGACTATTATGGATATTTGTCTGTAACTGTGTTGTGTCAGACATTAGATACATTGTGTGTGGAAATGGCAGTGTGTTATGGCTACTGTGCAATGTTGCTTTCAGGGCATGGTTATCCACCACATCATGCAGGCGGCATGCCACACGGGTTCATGCCGGGTGGTCATCCGTCGGGTTATCCTCCACCTCATCCCAATCTAATGCAGTATCCTAGTAGATTTTCTGGGCCATCTGTTCGAGTAAGTCTTACATTTTCTTATAATTGGTTCTGGAATGAGCATTAGCGCATCACCGCTGCCTGATTCTGTTCTTTTGACATTTGCCCAATCTCTTTGTTATTTAAAATTATCAATGATGAGCATTAGCACATCACCACTGCCTAATTCTGTTCTTATGGGATTCACCCGATCTCTCTATTATTTAAAATTTATCAAAGCATAAACTGTGAGATAGAATTATCCCTTAGTATTTATACTGTTTCCATAGAGTTTGATGTGTCACTTGGCAGTCACAAGAGCAGATTATTGTCTTCAAATAGACTGATCTGCCTCATGTTTGATGATTTGCCTTATTCATACAGGTCTGAAGTTCTTTGAATGTTTAATAATTATCATATGGTTGAAATTTTATGTATTATTCAACACATGAGATTTCACTTGGCAAGTCTTTGTCCATAAAATTCTTTTAATTGAATAATGCAGGTGAATGTAAGTGAATGTACTGCATTGAACCTTATGCAAATTTGTTTGTCCTTTGTAAACAGGGATCAGGTCACTATGGAAGATCACCATCTATATGTTATCCTGGTTCTTATCAGAGGTATATATAAATATAAATATGTACCACATTTGCACCATTATTGTTTGTCTTGTGGACCTGTTTGCAGCTTTGTTGCGGTGTCCCATCGGTCAAAGCCTTTTGTATTAGGCACTGCTGCAACGGAAGTTTCAAATTACTATTTATTATTGAGCATTTATTAATCACAAGAGCCAGTGTCTAATGACCAAATATCAATCGATGGTACTGTGCATTTGTGAGTGAAGAACTGGACTGTCTTAGGTCTACCCAATTGCATCCATGAACCTCTCTTCTCTTGGCCTTTTTTCTGAAGTTTTTCTTTGTGTGTCTAGAATTAACTCTTAGACTGCCCTCTCTCTCAATTCTAGTATTTCTGTATCCTTTTAACATTGAAGATGCTATAGACACTTTTCTGCTTTGCATTACACTGGCTCTCATGTATTAATTTCTTTGTCTAGTAACCTGGCTTGTGACAGATTCAATTTAAGTGATGACGAATTAGATTCCTGATGCAGCTCTTGTGTGACTATGAGATATGTTGGTAATTCATAAGCAGACATAACATACACATAAAAGAGACATTGCCATGTAAATTAAATTATTTTTATTCTTCTGTTTCTTTCTGCCTTTGTGAGAAAATTATGGTGTGTATAATTGACACTTGTATCGCAGGTGTTTTGTTTTTCTGTGTTTGTACTAGACGCGAAACTATTATGCCGAAAATAAGTGAGAGTGAATTTGAAGAGGTGCTCCAGAGAAACACATCTATTTCTAGCGGTGCCAATACTCGTGCAGTTCAAGATGCAGCTGCTGGTACGTACGTTGTGCATCTAGTGTACAATGTGTGTGAATAATGCATTTTCATTACAGCTTTGGTGTTGCACTGAACATCATTTGCATGTTCTCATTTGTTGCTCTTTGTGCACTTTAATCACAATGCAAAAATAGAACAATTATTATTATTAGAACAATAATTATTAAAAATGGAACAATTATTATTTCTTCTCTTCTGATTGATTGCATGTTTGCCTTCATTGGACTTCGTGCTTTTGAGTATAAATGACTACAATTCTGCTATGATTCTATGCCACATGTAGTCAGTATGATAACATGTACATATAAATACCAATTGTACATACAGGATTGTTACAGGTTTTCCTTTAATACAGTGCTCACTGAGATAAAGAGGCACTGTTTCATATTATTCTTTGCATCTATTAAATCCTGAGTATTCTAAATCAGAAAACAATTAAATGTAAGATCTTTTTACAGCAGGAACAAGCACTGATGAATGTAATGCTGTTCTTTTGCTGACAGGTGATTATGCTAGCGCCATAGAGACATTAGTGACTGCAATATCATTTATACGACAAAGCAAAATTGCTGACAGTGATCAGTGTAAGACTCTGATCAGCTCCCTACAAGACCGACTTCAAATCCTGGAACAGAAGTCTTACGAAACAAAGTTAGTGCATACACTTACTAAAAAAAACTATGTACCATTTTTTTTTATATTTACCATAATGTCACTATGATACACACACTATTTACTTTGTTTCATTCAATCATGCTGTGTTTCTTTTAGTAGCTCAGTTGAAACAGCTGCCTTTCATTGTGACTTCTGAGGTCATCAATAGTTAATATATTAACTAAAGAAGCTTGACTTTGGATCATTGCTGGTTGATTGTATACTTAAGGAAGCTCTGCCTGTGTGACAATTGTGCATTGATAATTAGAATTTTAACTCGGGTGTTTTCTAATCGTCCTAAATGAAACCTTCGATCATATAGCTTCGGCTTCGTCATTTTTCAGCCTGCCTACTCCTTTTCAGTGCACAACCTCGATTTACTGTTTTTTCCTGAAAGGATGAGCTTGGTCTGCAGCTGTGAACATTTGAAACCATAGACTTTTAATTAGAATGAGAGGCACCACTAAACAGTTGCACTTTACATGTTGTCATTCACTGCCTATAAAAATGGTACAGGAAATTAGGCAAATTTAGACAGTTCTGGGATCAAATGTTGCTGATTTAAGGGTGAAAGCTATGAGCCATAAACATGTAATACCACCCAAAATAAAACTACTGCTTGATGCGATACTATCGAAAGTATAGGAGGCCAAGTGATACCAATACTGTGTTGTGATATTAGCAGCCCTGTCTAAGTAACTGCTGAACTGATTTATTTGGTGTTTATGTCTTATTGATAAAACTGAGTCCTTTTCAATTCTTTTGTGATTTAATTGTCACAGAGTTTCACACAGCCATCGTTCTCGGTCACGAGATCGTTCTGGGAGTTGTGAGAGTGACATCCAGGGCTCTCGCTACAGGTCGCGAAGTCCAATCAGGGCACAAAGTCATCATCGATCACAAAGTACCGGATCTGACCAAGACAACAGGGAAAAGTGTCAAGATAGGGACCGTCGTCGTAGCAGGAGCAGGAGTGCTTACAAAGACTATAATAAAAACATGGAAAAAAGAAATAATCGGGTTTGATGTGGCATTTTATTTCGGTAAGTTCTCGTATAAATGTATATTTTTGTTTCAGCAATTTTTATCTGTGTCTATACGATACAAGAGAATAATTGCGGTTCAAGTGTTAAGTATATATTGACTTAAGTGCGAATATGACAACAGTAGTCCAACATATGGAAGGAAAAACTGAATTACGAGGCCAAGGGTGTAAGCATTAGCTTACACCCTTGTAGGCAATTTGAAACCCAGTAGGCAATTTGAAAATATCTTTCGCATTTTGAGCACTGAATATAGTGACTTGATGGGCTAAATAGTACAAGCTGTAGTAACTGAAGAATCAAAGTACTCGATCAATGACACATCGTGGCCTTGATGAGAGGAATTCCCAAAAGTTCTCTGGTTTCAAGTGAAAGATGATTTGCCTGTTAATGCTTTGTAGTAGATGATTTCAAGTTTGCATGTATATTAATTGTAGCATGTGACAATGTTCTCTTTTAACAACATTTTTAATAGTCATGAGAACCTGGGTGTCAGTTCATAACGATAGTAAATGTTTCAATGTATTTACTATACATTTCTTACGAGCGTAGTACAATAGAATACTTAAGGATTGCGTTGATGATGCGTTTCTGTGTTCTGTTTAGATTCATCCTCGATGATGACAGATAATTGATTACAGACAGTGGCAGCATTCATCTAGATTCTCTATTGTATTCACTACATGGTTCAACTGAAAATTCAGGTTAACAATGTGATGCACATATGAACAGATTTGCTCGATTGCCCTGTTGCCCAGCAGTGAAGTTTTTGGTTGCTGGTATTGTCTTGTTATTTTAATACGTTGACAGGAAGTACTGGTATCTTCAAACAATAGATAGCTAATCTACAGGACAAATTTTGACCCTGTTGAATGCCAAGTCTAAGCTTTGGCCAATTTGTAAATGCTCTTTCTGCAATGATCACTGCTGAGGCTTTCATATCAAGCCCTTTGCAGTTATTTGTAGTTCAGATAAATTCACTCTTTTACTGTTTTCCTATGGATTTTCAATTAATTTTTGTATCATTGTTACCATTTACACATCGACAGTGTACCAACTACATTCTGTTTAAGTATACTGTGAATGTATATAGTTCAGTTGTTGACATTGCCATTTGTAAAAATATGTTAAGCAAAGATAAAACACAACTACGGTTGATATTTGAGACAATGATTGTTTCCTTGTATTTTGAGTTCTGTTAATTGTAGTTGCAGATTTATATAGCCCCTATTTCTTCATCAGATGCCATTTTGACCTGACGACTGGAAACCAGGATCAAACACAATGGTAGTCAAGTAGAGTTGCTTCCGATTTTCAATGCATATGAACATTTGAAATGTATTGATAAAATCCAAAAATACATCAGTAATGTTGAATTGTCACTTTTTAGGTAGCAATGCATAACTCCAAAATTTATAACAATGAATATGCATGCTCCTTTTCTTACAATGTTTGTTATCTTTATGACTGAAAACTTATTTGAAAGTAGCATAAAAACATGTTTCATTTATCAAGAATTTTTAGTTGCTTGCAACTCAACTGCTTTTCATATCACAATGTGCTGACCTGCTAACAGTGTATAACATCATTGATACAAAGTTCATCAGACAGCAACCAATAATCAAAGATAAATGGAACATCAGGAATCGGATCTTTGCATTGTATTCCAGTGTCATCAGCCATAACTGGCAATACCATGTGCTGCTCCCCATGTGGATTGCAGGCCCTGTGCTTCTGCACATTGATTTGAGCCCCATGGACACTCCCCATCCTCTACTTTTTTACATACATACAGATATCATTTCATTTGGCTGCACAACATAATTTTTATCGAGTCCTCAGTCATATTTGTGAAAATATTTTTTTTTAGCCGTAATGTGCAGTCCTTTTGAGTGGTAATGTAGTATAACAGAATAATTGTACAGTGGGTCTTAAGAGCCTTTTACAGACAGCTATCGTTCAGATGGGAAAGGGCATGTGTTTAACCTTTGAGAAATGCAATGCAGTCAGCAATAAGGGGAACTGCAAATTTCATTAGGCAACTTGTTCCATGATGATGGTCCAACGATAAGAAAGCAAATAAAAAAGTGAGTGCGTGGTACTAATCTTGATACATAGCAATGAAATAAAAGTTCAAGGGTTCCACTGTGAATGTCATACACGAATGACCTTTGCAAGATACGATTCCAAATGAAGTTGTGAACAACTGTAGTTAAGAGAATGGGAAGAACAAAAACCATCAGAAAGTAAACTTATTTATCATGCAAAGAAACATATGGAGACTTGCTAACAAAAATTTTTTAACTATAATAAAAATTTTAAACAATAGATGCCTGAGAGGCTGCCATTGGTATAAATTGTTAGCATCTACATTTTACTTGGCCTTTCCCGACTCATCTTCCCACTGACAGTGTATGATCGATGAGTTTATTATTACAAAGTTGGCCAGGGGCACAGAAGTTTCAAAACTGCCTGCTGTGGTGTGGATTTCAAGCCCCGATCACTTGGTCGACATGCTAACCACTAGACTCATACACTACCTAGAATAAGTAGTACTAAGACTTACAGACTTATAGTCCTCGTAGCATGATCTTTCGGGACAGATATACTAAACTCCTTAAAAATAAACAAATGCTAAAAATTCGACTAATTACTATATCACTGCTCCTACTCCCACTACCTCTAGGGTGCTTGAATACCAACTTGATTTTCAAGACAAATCTATTGGCCAGTTTTCTATAGATGCTAATTTAGATAGAACATGATTGCATCAACTAAGAGAGCAGTCTGGCCACCTGTCCTTATTTGCATCAATCTAAGTAAATGAAGCACTTTTGCAGACATGTTTTATATTTGATATGCATTTCAGTTCCTTTAGAAGGTTCTTAATACAAGTGCTATACAGAGGCCATAGGTACACGGCCACGTAACTGTATTGTTTTGCATCGATGCTCATACATACATCACTTTTGTGATTCTGATAAGTAAAAGTGCAAGTGCGGTTTTCAAATGAGTCAAAATTACAGTAGATCTTGAAGTATTTCCAGATCACTGTGTTTAATCATTCTTTGTTACCCACACATGCAGTTATTAACCTATTAAGTAGTTTCCTCTGTCCATATCTAACATACAAAGCAAAACGCTGTCGTCTTGTAAGTTGTGCTTCATTCCTAACTTTCATGTCGTCTTCATCCAAGGTGAAGTTATATTCTTCAAGTATGGACGATGCTATCCTGTGGCAACAGATAACAAAACAAAGGTTTAGACTCCAGTATACAAGGACACTTCTTGCTCCACACTCCTGCCTACCTGAACTCCCAAGTAGGAATTGACATGAATTGATTGTTTTGGAAAAAGTTAAACTGGATTTAGTTGATTACTAGTTTCTCAATTCTGATGAATTAGTGGCCTTTTGTTGGAGAAACCTTTTGGTTAACTGTTCTATCTATAAAATTCTATAGTTAGTTCTACTCTTGATGGTTGGTGCCTTTAGAAACTCACCTCAATGGGACATAGATATTATAGCAGCAGCTTATTTGGTATCACACTCACAGGTAACTTATTTTGAGTGCACCTCAACAAGTAGTTATAGATATAACACATACACAACAATAAATATAGTTATAAATGACTTTCCAGTTGCCAACCATCTATTGTGTCATTCCACACCAGAAGATTTACTGTGTAAAGTTTCAGCAGCAAAATGATATTGTAGTAAAATCATATCTGTTTTGTAACAATACTCCTGGATAAGAAACTTACTTTGCTAACATTTCCTTCCATAATACAGGTAATGCAACAATACTTTCTGAAATCACAAAAGTATAATGGCTTGTACATCATATGACTGAAAATATTATCATACAGTAATCTGTAATACTTCAAAAACACTTCATTGGATGACATCGATTTAATTTCTATTGGTGGTTTATTATATTGTTTGAATCAAATTGAATGCATTAAGCTGGCTGTGTACTATGCTGTGCATTTACTAGTGCTTATCATTTAAGAATATAATTACTTACTTAACCAAACTTTTCTTTTATCTACATGAACTACATGAAAGAATTTTTAACAGCATAATCCGTTAACATGCCAACTAGGACCGTAGGTACCTAACCGAATCTTTACTACATCTATAGGATATGTTCACCAAGTCTACAGAGTATGCCAACGTCCAATTTTTTACAAATGGAGATCAATAGCTCATCATCGTTATGAAGGTGTGACTATGAAAACCGAAAATGCAGACAGAAAATCTTAAGACATAAGCAAGATTAGTTATAAAAGCAATTTAAATTGTAGTTAAGTCCATTTATAAAAAATAATTACTAACTAGACGTTAAATAATTGAACAGTTTAAAGTAATTGGTTACCATTATTGATAAAAAGGGGAAAACCTAAAATCAACATGCTTCTTAATCTTTTACAGAAAGATGCAGTGTCATGAAAATTAACAAAAGGAAAATAGCACCACTTTCATATTTGTTACCAAATGATAAAGACTCAGAAGTGTCATTATCTTCATCGTCTGCGTCACTCCATCCTTCCTTCTCTTGATGAACACCAAAAGCTTTTTCATCCATCGACATCACCTAGTTGCCCACAAGTGAAAAACAGTTGGTAATACAGAAAATCCTCAGCTAAAGAAATATGCTACATCAAATGCACTACACAATATGACATAAACTACTAACTAGTATACTATTGTATCCCTGCACAGTTTTAAAATCTATTCTGACCTGCAAAAATTACTTAAATTCACAAATGGTACTATGGCTAAGAGACTGAAGTCAGTCAATCAATCAAACAAACTTCCCTAATTGAAAGCTGCTAACCACTAACATCAGTCTCTTTATCTTACTGAAATATCAATATGTAAAAAGATACCTTGTGCACTTTAGTATTTATTATATTAATTACTTACTATTTAGTGTTTATTTTGTTTTAAAAAAAATACAATATTTAAAGTTCTTCAGATTTCACAGGATAGCATTGACATCAAAATCCTTATAACCAAGGCAACTATGAACGACTGACTACATTATGAAATCCTTACTTTCAGCATCTGATACATTTCATCCTCAGTCAAGACACCTTCAACTCCAAGAACATAAGCACCATTATCTGTAACACAACCCTAAAAATACACAAACACATATCAGCTAAGATAACAAGAAATGTATTATTCAAACAGACAGTAAATATAAGAAGGTAGATTATTAGCAACAACATTCAAACTCTGAAAATCTAATCAACGCACACAGAAATTCTTCAAACCGAAAGTCTGCTGCATTACTACATGTAATACCACTACCAGCCCTAAATGGAGCCTTAAAATGAAGATTCTGCTAGAGGCTGAACTAATGTACCAAGTGCTTTTCTGCAGTTAAACAGGATCCAGAAATATGTTATCAAACAAAATAGTGCAACTCCATAATGTGACAAAAGTCAAAAAAGCATACCATATCCTGGAGAAACTTCCACTTGCGCTGTGCTAGCTCCTTCTCAGACTGCCCCACTCCGTGAGTAAGAGCTGCATAACTTTTATCTAAAGGTATATCCACCTGGACAAAGAATTCAAGTTGCTGACAAAAATTAATTAATTTTTTTTAAATATTCATTAACACATTCAGAGCATACATATTGTTAAAATTACATACTAAGTCAATTCCCCTGCCGAAAGAGAACAGTTTTCAAATGCTCATAAAATGTGCATGCCAAGCCCCTGGTTGAAAGAACATTCAGTTCGGAAGGAAGGCTATTCCAGGTGGTCAGTCAAACCTGAGTTTCAGCAGCAGAGCTTCAGCAAGTATTAGCCAGAGAAATTCTAAAAACTGGCACCACCAGACCCAGACTGAAATCTTACATTCATCACACTAGAGAATGGCAATCAATGAAGAACATCATGTCTAAAATGACACAATAACAATTTGAAATGACAAGCCTAGCAGCACCATGCATTCATGCTGCCCAATGCACCAAAAGAGAGATCTATTTAATGGCATTGCAGCAGTCCATTCTGTTACCTGTATACTAACCAACAAATACATGAACAAGAGCAAGAGTAGATGAAAGCAAATGGGAAATGACCAATATATTCAACTGCTTACAAAAACAAGCACAACATCAAAGAGAAAGGTGTTCCAAAAGGGCAAATTGCTAGTATGGACATCCCCGTGATGGTGGAGAGACGTACAGAAGATAAAGTAAATCTTTCATTTTTCCGCTGCTTCAACAAAATATTTACAAAAATCAAAATTATTATCAAGAACAAATAATCTATCTATATTCCAAGTCAAACGAATCGATTAATCACTGCCATGACAGACTCTGCAGCAGATTCTCTCCAAAGTCTAATATCAGTTAGTTATCAAAGGCACTCGATTTTATAAAGAACTGCAGATAAACATAATCACGGCAGTTCAAATCATTCCTTAATTTTAATCTGAGATATTCTTGACAGTTGTTAAAGAAATACTCTGTGACGATAGAATTGAATACTCACAGCATCATAAATGTTGTTTGGAAATGCTTCAGAAAAACCATACATGTGTAAGAGTTGCCAGTTTGGAAGTTCTCCATATGTATTGAATACCTCTGAACCCTGAAGGAAGCCAAAGCATCAGTCAATGGTCATTCCATGCTAAATAACCGGAAATCAAAACCGAAAGCATAGTCTGAGAACAGCTTTATTTATTTATTCACTGCTTGTAATATGGAAAACCGGGACAGGACTTTTAGGTCCCGCCCATTAGGTCCTGGACTATTAGGTACCACCAATTAGGTCCCGAGACAGTTAGGTCCCGGGTCAATAAGGTACTGGACGGTTAGGTACAGCAACGAAACAATTAAACTTATTGTTAATAATCTTAGCACTAGCCAATTAAGTAAACAAAACTAAAACAAGTCAATTAATATCAAAATTGAAAGTTTATTAATAGAGAGAGCAAGAAAAAGAAATACTAAACATTTATAAAAAGTGAATTAAAAGCTTATTGTCATTCCATAAGGAAGTTGTGAGAAAGCCCACGAAGATAATCGATGATTTCACGATCTGTCTAAGATTGTACAATGTTCAAAATTCGATCATCTGCCACTTAATGTTCCCGTCAAAATTAAATTTGTGGAATGTAAATAGAAAACCTCCATCGTGCAACATTTTTTGACATTCGATAGACAATGAACTATATTTTGCTTTGATCTATACTATGCATTGAATCCAGTCCCTTTGCCGTTCTATTCAAGATGACAGACAATGGGACCAGTTTACTCGCACCCCTTTCTTCGCCTATTTCCTACATACAGATCAAATAGCTTGTTAAGCTAGTTATTCCCTTTATAACCTTATTGACCCTAGTTAAGCAAATAAGGTTAATTGTTTCGTTGCTGTACCTAACCGTCCAGTACCTTTTTGACCCGGGACCTAACTGTCTCGGGACCTAATCGGTGGTACCTAATAGTCCAGGACCTAATGGGAGGGACCTAAAAGTCACGTACCGATGGATAAACCATGAAACAGACTGCATGAAACGACCTCACAGGGCACACAAACTGTAATTTGAGTGTATATGCTGACAACTTCCAAGGAGGTCAGTTGCTCTGGGGTCTCTGTAAAATAACTGTAGAATTCCCTTTTTATTTGTAACATTGCCTTACTCAAGTAAAGTCACTCAGTCTTTAAGTTTTATTAAATAAACAAATGCTTCAATGACAAGAACTATGAGCTATAAGATTCTCTACATGCATATCTCTAACAACAATAATATTAGTTTTAACTCAAAGCATTGAGAATATTATAGATTATTACTACAAACTCTTTTCACAGTCTCTTCAAAATGCAACCATGACTGTCATTTGTTTGCTCTTACAGCAGATCGGACTCTAAATTTAATAACAAATCAGTGTAATATTACATTCACACTGATTAAAACATGGTTGTTAAAGATAAAACAAACTGCTATTTAAGAACTCAAAGCTTACTTTCTTGATTGATTTTGTAGCAACCATTTTCAGATTCTCTTTTCCAAAGTCAAGATGTGCATTATTGTGGGCAACATGATTCAACATATCAGCCATTGGTACCATCATTGGCATCTTCTTTGAAATAATTTTGCTCACATTCCCATCCTCATTGCTGTCATCGTCCTCATCATCGTCTGGCTCTGTAAAACTGTATGCCATCACAAATGCCACCATCTTCATGTAGAACTCAAAGTGTTCACAGGCTGGTCTTCAGAAACAACAAATGTCATATTTAATAAAAGAAAATCACAAGAAATAATACCTACTAAAATCAAGCGCAATCAAAATCAAAATGAATTTACCATCAGAAGTGGTGCATTCTCTTCTCATCAATGCATTGCAAGATACTAGACAAACTACTTAGAATTACTTTTCTATTTGATCAGTTAGCCAGCCACAGCATTTCACTACACAAACAAAGAAGAATATGAACATAGCAAATAATTCAATTAGTATCCGCTTATTTCTCTTTGATTCATATGCAAATATGTCATCTCATAAACATCAAATCAAAGTAGCTTTTAGTCTGGTGATGCATACGATGCTTTTAATTGCAGAAATTAGGACAGCAATACCAGCAGTCAGACGCACGCCAATACTAACCAACTCGCTGCTCCTCAAGATTTCACTCACCTACAATTTGATACGCCAAATAACACAGATTTTTTTGCATTCAATTTCAAGCCGAACATCACATTAGAAGTCCTTCAGTCAAGACTCAGATTGGTTGGTACTCTTGTGGTCTCTTCCTTCAACACTGCACTGCTTTTTATTCAAACACAAATCAGTTTGCAAAATAGAACTATTATTTAGCAACATACTAACTTAAAAAGCTCGCTGTGTCTCTTAATGAATGGAAGTACAATGTTTTCAAATTCCTGCTTCATTGATTCCAAGTCTCTTTTGACAGCTTCACAAACCCCTGTTCCCTTCAGTTCAGAATCAAGATGGTCTCTACAATAAATATCAAACATTTCTAATATATTTGTTATATCCTAAATACACCACAACACTTAAAAAAGAAAACAGACATTGATGAATAACTGACTGTGTCTTAAATTATAGACTGGAAAGACAGAGAACACATATTTACTGATATTCAAACATCAGAAATGCAGAGCTGACAATGGTACAATTGTGAATGGAAATGCACAGGAAAAAGATCAATTAAAAAACTTCAGTAAATAAATAAAGCAGATAATGATATAATCATAATAACACAGGAACTGCATACATAATTATATTCACAATAGATTGCAAGCCCTCACTTGCTCCAGAACATTGGGAGATCAAGCTCTTGGAAATCAGGCACAAGATGAAGATAGTGCTGCCATCTTGACTTTTCACTGGTAAATTCATGCATAAGAGACAGCAGCAGAGGAATCCATCCACTTCTGCTCTCAATGACATCACTCTCTGAAGCACATGAAATGTCAACATTCATTTCAATTGCCTATACCTTCATAGATTTTGTCAGTGCTGGCAATCAGTTGTGCAATCATTGTGGTATCAACTTCAATCTTTTCTACACATCTCCTCAAATGTGCCCATTAAAAAATATTAATCAAAGCTCTTAAGGGGTTAGTTCTTCTCAATAGTAGAATTTCGAACTAACATATAAAATGTAGCATAGCAGAAAAATAACTTAGGTAAATTAAATTACAAACAACATATTAAGATTGATCTGGTAAACAATCAGAACAGAGTTAATCCCTCTGTACCAGTAGCACTGATGTGCTAAGAGGATTCATAACTATTAAGATATAGAGGATATCCTCTAGAGCTAACTTTCAATTCAACACCATCTAACAACAAATATCTTAAAATTCTTCTCAAGATAAGTACTTGATTTTTCATTTGCTTTCATTTAATAACCAACTATCAGTGAACATAGTTTATCATAATTCTTTAATTTCTCACAACAAAATACTTATATCATGTTATTTGCTACCAGATACAGTCATGCCATATATATTTACCATCCTGCAGGAGTTTGGATATTTCAGATGTTTCAGAGGACAGTAGCATTGGCCGAGGAATCTCAAAAAGAGTTGTGCCAGATTCAATATCGTCAACAGCTATCATGCCATACTGGGCACATGAACCATCTCGACATAAACTCACCTGTGCAGTTACAACATAAAAGCATGAAATAAATAATTCAATAATAAAATAAATAATTCAATAATAAGATCTCCTCTCTTCCTCTCTCTCAACCATTCCCAGATCTACTTAACACATCTTTTGTTTATTCATTGATTTAAACCATTTATTACACACATAAGAACTAGATGACGAAGTCATGCAAAAGCCATATATAGTAAACTTCATTAGTGACCTAAATAATTGTAGAAACCCACCAATATATAATTTCTTAAATCAACAATGCACTCTTTATCAGAATTATTGCTTGGCAAGGACAAGTACATTTCACTTAATGTGGTGAAAAGCCAGTGTTAGTATATCATCTCTTCTAACTCATAACCAAATACATTTTTTTTAAAACCTCTCTTTACTATGAAATGTTTAGTACGTGTGCCACAGCATTTATCTCACTACAATTTCATATAATTTGAAAATTCTTGATTCAGAAAATGTATTTTACTTCAACTAAAATTTTATTCACGATATTTAAATTTATTTTTGATCATTCAGCATCTGTTTACAAACTATCAATATATAAAGTAACTTGAAGTGACTAGCAACAAATGGGATAGGCTGAATTCAGATAAAACTCTAATGGAAATTTACATCAACATGTGGGATAGGATGTCTGGCAGAATGAAGCAGCAACCATAGACTACAGATCATCAGACTGGACAGTTGGCAAATAGAGACCAGAGAGGATTCACTACAGCTACGTCTAACGAGAGACAGACAGACGCGCATACAGTCTTACCTTCAGTTATTTTTCATGCCTATATATGCTCCCAAATTGATTACTGTAATTCTCTTCCGGTTTGTCTTCTAAAGCTCATTTCTCTCCTCTTCATTCTGTTATAAATGCTGCAGCTAGACTTCCTTGATCGCCTCACATCTCAGCTCATGCTTGACCTTTGTCTCGCCCTCATTGCTTGGGTTCAAATAAATGTTCTCACATTAATGTACACTGGCCTGCTCCCAAATATCAACATGACCTCATCCGCCTACTATCCCCTGCCAATTTTCTTCACCCACTACACTCACTTGACCAGCATGAAGACTACTATGGCTAAAACATAAGCTGTTGTCTTTATTGGCCCTGCATTATTAAAGCATCTCCCACTAACTGGTGAACCAAGTCCTTCTTTTCATTCTCTCACAACCACTTTCTTTTCTCTCTGCCTCACATTGCAAGCACCTTTGATTGGTGTGTACTGCTACAAGTGCTATATGAATTTATAGATGTGATAAATAGTATATTTCCCTCTTATATCCAAAGACAACTCTTTTATTTGTGAAATAACTACTTGGAAGAAGAGCAATCTCTTAAGCTAGCTCTGTGGCAGCCAAGGGTATGAAGCATTAGGGAAGTCATTTTCTTAGCTTCAGCATGTGAAGGCATGTCGCTATTCATCTCCCATACTGCCAATCTTCCCTCCAACAGTGTATGGTCAGTATGCTCATAACAACTTAGTTTGGCTAGGGCACATGCAGAGCAGAAATCTGTAACTAAATAGTTACTCTTGTAGTGATTTCCAAACCCTTTCAATTGGCTATCGAACATGCCAACCACTACATTTTTGACTACCCAGAAATTAGTAAGGATATTCCATGCCTTCAACATTACATCAACAACTTGTGATAATAACTGTGCTGTCCTGACCAGATGCCCAGCAAATCCCTGAAACACTAATCCACAATACTGAATTTCCACTGGAATACCGAAATTCATTTTTTTCTTTTCTTTTGCATATGCACGATCTTTCAGACACATCCGCGCTAGATCTGTGCAAAATCCGTCTTATTCCATGGCCCATGTTAGACTAGACTATTAAAATTCACCCATCCTGAATATATACACGAAATAAATAAAATGGCTTTCTGGATTTCGAGCAGTTTGGTATAAATTCTTGTGCGTGGTATTAGCTGAATTTTGCTTTTCATCATAATATTATTATGGGAATCATTTTCGGTTATTCGCAGACCTCACTTACTAGATTAAACATCTATATTAAATAAATTCTTCAAATTGAAAAAGCACCTTTTCATTGAGACTTAACCCTTCACTCTCACACCAACCCAGAAAGTTGTCTAACGCTTTATCCAAGGTGTCTGCCTTGAACTTCTTCGACGGAGTTTTATCAACATCTAAAACCTCATGCTGTCTCTTGTGCGCCGCCATTTTAATTTTAAGTCGATAAACAAAAACTTAGAATCATTGAACTCATGAACTGTATTACCGTAGAATAATAAAGTTTATACAATACAATACAACTAAACATTAATTTTATAACGCACCTTAACACGACGAGTATTGCACGAAAGCGCGTTGCGCTGCATTCCTAGTCATGGGACTAATATTTTGTCCCAGGTTTATCAATATTTGTAATAACAAGATGTTGTTAGTAACAAAGATAGTAGAGTCGTAGACTCTACGATCTTTGTTAGTAATTTGTCACCAGCGCTGTTAAATTTGATTTTTAATATCTAGGATTTTTAGTTCAGAAAAAACTAATAAAGCGTCAAAATTGTTGATTTTTCACTTTGTTAATTTTTTTACTCTATCAGTTTATTGTGCCCATGGGTAATTGAATAATGCTGGTTGCCTTGTTATGCACATCTTAGTCTTAGTCTGTACGTCGGTCTGCACCCCTAGGCCTAGGTCTGCACTCCATAGTGCACACATTTTTCTGGGTCGTTATGACTTTTTGACCGGTGCGAGCATTTGCGTAAGTTGAACACCTATAAATCTTGCAAACGTTCTTTTAAAAATCTAGCCTTGAGAGGTCCCTGGGACGTTGGCTAGAACGGTCCTTGCACGAGGACCCTATCTGTAGCATTCATTCAGACGGGCCAGAGGTGAACTTGAAGGATCCCATGCGCTAAAAATATCATTTAATAATGAGGAAGGTCGAAGCCATAAAATTATAAGACCGCTATAGAACACGCAAAGCATTTACATTTATACATTTGAGGGGTGAGGTAACTGAATAACCAAATAAGCTGATCTCCCACCTTCCAATTCTTGTCCAAAGCGACACATGCATTAACAGCTAGCTACTCTGACACTTTGGAAATCGGACTCTGAGTCTGATCACCCTTGGTTTACCGTTTAGACAACATCTCTGATTCGACGCAGCATTCGTGAATAATATTTGCCATGCATTTGGCTTTCAAGTGGAGATTTAAATTTTAAAATTACGATTAGGCTGTTTTCAGTGCTTGTCAAAAAGTTGCTGATAAATTAGATTTACTTACCTATTTACCTGTTAAAAGTATAGCGCTATACTTTGCAACGCGTGCTAACTTAAATGCACGAGGAATCCGCAATCAACAGCAGTTTTACGGATTAAAGAATATATTTTGAGCGATGAGGGTTGTTCCTATCTCTAAAGTGCTTCTACATTCCGTTGCTCGACGATCCCTATTATTCAGATGTTTTAGTGAAAAGGTAAAAGATAACTTGTGACATGATTTCTGTGAAAACTAGTTAGTCTAGTTAGTGCTGTTCATATTTATGTAAATTTGTTGTCGTATCTTTAGATTTATATAACGCTTCTCGAATAATAACTATTCAGAGGCACGGAAACCCGGGATGAAAAACTGTTGAGAGTGCGAGGCCAATGAAGAGCCATTGGTTTAAACCTTAGTGAAGGAGGAAGCTTATTCCTGATTTGCGTCAGGTTTACGTGAAAATTGGTGGCACTAAACGCTGAGAAGACCAAAAATGCCGAAAAGATACCGAAAAAGTACAATGAAATTACTTCTGCAGCCCTGTATCGATAAGCTACACTAACCCTAACCGACCCTCACAATGCTTACACTGACCCTAACTGGTGTCTTTTCGGCCTTTTTGGTATATTTTCTGCCATTTCAGTGTTAGTACAACCATGTAAAAATGGCTTCATTTGCATGAGGTTGTACTGGAATAGTGATAAACGAATTTAAATAGATTTTATGTTTTACTTATGTTTTTTTTCTGTATCTTACTTCCCAAATTCGAATGTTGAATGAAAATGACAGGCTTATCGGAAACGCTTAACCATCTCAGTACAGTGAAGCCAATTAAAACCAAGTTTGAATGTTGTATGAAAGTGACAAGCTTATCGGAAATTCTTCTTAAATGGTTGAATACAGTGAGAGTCAATTTAAACTAACGTTAGGCATATTGTTAGTATTAAGCTGAGCAAGACAGATGATTTTTAACATTTGCCAAATAAAAAATGGGCCAAGTAGTAACAGTTTTCCTGTTGGACAGTGCACGATGACCTTGAAACCGCATGTCTTTACATTTGACCAGAGTTTAAAGTAACCCTTATTGATGAGGAGTAATGAATGGAGTCTTCATGTTAGACTGGAACAGACTGGTCACTTAAATCCCGAACACACCACCACATCTTTCCTGTCGTCAAATAACTTGTAGCTTAATTGTCAGTTGTTCCACCCTCACCTCTCGACCCTCTCCTTGTCGACTCTGACACTGCCCTTCTCTGCATTTCCGGTACCTCTCACTAAAGTTTGCCAATCACTCCAATTAGCCATAACTGTTCTGGTTCTCTTGAACAATTCCATCAACATTATGCTGCATATCCTTTGAACTCAGTATTAAAGCCTTGCCTCTTGCCCTATCTCCAGAGGTCTTTTACTCAAAGCAGAAATGCCACTCTTTCACAAATCCTATCCTGATTCTCCCTCCTCCCCATACGTCCCTTGCTGTTTCAATTCTAAATGCCAGACTCTTTGGATCTTTACCTGGATCTGATTTACTCTCATATCAATTTTGATTTGATTAAGCACCTGTGACTAATATGGTTCCTTTGCCATCACTCTTTTTGGATAGTAGAAATCTTGAGATTATGAATATGAAGGCTGGCTCAGAGGCCAAGAATGGGTCAGATTTGGCTCTGGGTCACTAATTACAGGACCAGATACATGCAGATGGCACAATAAATAATATGTTCATGTTGAGTGGCATAAAGCGAAAGAACTTTACAATCATCATTTAAAGTTATGAGAGAAATTGGTTTTGAAGATTTTGTCAGTCTACAAGATTTTGTCAGCACATTTGTTGGCTTAGAGAAAGAAGATTATTGAAGCATGAACTTCCATTGTAAGCCTGCTTTGCCATATTTCATTTTGTTCAACAGGTGCCACAGCATCCTACTTGGAAGATAGTGGATGAAAGCGTCTTGCCATCTGTAAGCTGCAAATTGCTGATTTTATTATTTGATTATATGAAAATGCTCCCAGTGCACAAGGCTGCAAGAGAAGATAGATGTTTTGAGAAAAGCATTCATTATTATCAGTGTAAAGAGTGAGCAAAATGTCACAGCTAGTTAATACATCAACTCAGTATCAGTTAACAATTATACCACACTTTGTGGTTACTGTGAAGCAGTTTGTGATTGAGTAAGTTTGCTCTGTAGGCTTTTCACTTCAGTTTCTCAACTTGTTGCTGTGCTCTTATGTCGAAACATTTATTTCAACGTTTAGTCCACATACATTTGATGAGATGACTGTTATTTCACTTAACGAAGAATTATCAGTAAGAAAAAGCTGTTACATACACAAAAATTTTAATTTTCTATCTGATCTGCTATTTCAAAACCAGTCTTTAGAGTGACAACAGATGCATGCTGAACATAATTTGTCATTACCTTATTAGACTCTCAAGGGATGGTGTTGCGACTCTGTTTATTTGTGCTGTAAAATTCTGTTTGGTATTGTTTTTATGTTGGCCTGTAGCCTCAGACATTCACTGCAGAAATGATTGACCACCTGGAAAGGCTGGCGCTGGTTGATTTTGGAAATCGGGAGGCTGTTGACAGAATATCAAAAGCTGTCCGCTTTGCTGACCAGTTGCTGCTTGTAGACACGACGGGTGTTGAGCCAATGACTTCGGTGCTTGAGGACAGGTTGTCAGATCAGTACCTCTACTACTCTTTACAGTGATTCAAGTTATCATCGCTGACTGAATGTATATTTTAATATAAATCTGTCTCAGGATTACTGCAAGAGATATGTCTCAACCTAAGAGGAATGCATTAGAGAACAGCCAAAAAACAGAACTCTTAACAAACTGAGTCCCAGGGTCATAGAGAAACCAATCATAGTTTGAATGTTAGTTATGGAGGAAGGTCATTCTGGACAGTTAGAAGATCCCATAACAGCAAATGCCCAGTGTTGGGCTAAGGCGGTCTTAGTCCTGGGAAAGAAAAGATCAAGACGATGAACAGAGCGCAAGGAACGAGATGAAGTTGCAGTTAGTGGCTTTGCAGATTGTCAGAGAGATATCTTGGGGTATTGCCTACCTGGATTTTGGAAACTAGAAAGAGTATCTTGTATTGGATGCGCCAGTGCAAGCCATGAGCATATAGAGATATGCGAAAAGCGAGGGAGTCGGGCTTTGAGTACTGCTGAAGCATTTAAGACAACTATGATGTTTTGCAAATTTGTAGCAATAGCGACTTCCATTTATCTTGCATTAGGGTAATTGGTTATTTAATTATTAGTATTTAGTTTATGTTTAACTATATTTTTTGATTTCTTTTAGTGTGTTTCATTGTGATGAATAGGGTGGAAATAAATGAGGTAACCAGGCGCAATGCAATTAGTTTTTTTTAATTTTGTTGTTAACCAGCCAAGAATACATTTGGTGGTAATGCTGTGTGGAGTTGTTAGTTTCGTGAATAATGGCTTTGATTGACAGGGCTCTTTATCTCCGTGCAGATGAAGTCATTGAAGGGCGTTGCCGAGACGATCTCTTAAAAATTGCAGAAAAAGTGGTTGAAGAGTATTATGTTGCTCCACCAGGTGAGTGCAGTATTGACTTTGAAGACTTCTGCATATAATTATAAACCAGTCTTTGGTGGTTTGGTCCTGCAACTTGGCACTATGGCCTAACAACTAAGGCCACTCTCGTGGCTATTTTGCATAGCCTTAGTTTTTTGTTTAACCCTACTCAGAAGGCACAGTGGAGTGAGTTTAACGACATGCAAGTTATTACAAAGGAAATTTGGCACAAATACATCAAATGTCATCATGATCATGCATCATGGGCACAGTGCCCATAGATGTCCGATGCCATTTTTGTCAGGTTCTTCCACTGCTGTTTGTTCGAAGCCAAGTGCGTCAGTTCCTGAAGACGTCTTTTGCCTCAGTGAACATCATCCAGCCACTCTCTGTGTGGATGACATCATCCAACCGCTCCCTGTGTGGATGACTTCTTGTCTGGACCTTCCTTCCTGCCAAACATCACTCTCTTGATCTTTCTGTTGTCGTTTATTGTACGTATGTGGCCAAGTGTAATTGAGTATATTGAAAATGTTGATATAACTATCACCGGTGATGCTTTGTGCATTAGATACCAGTACAAGGAAAGTTCCTAATTACATTATGTTTATCAAATAAAAATTACCATTCAAAATTAAAAAAATTCAAATGTTTAATTGTGAATATGCACTGGAACCTCTGTATAAAGTTACTTATGTCAGGTACCATGTTATTTAATAAAGTCTGATTGCAATGAGGTTCAGACCCACCAAGAAGGGGATTAGGGGGGAAATGCCCAGGGCCCTGGCGACTTTCTTGGGGCCTGGGCCGGGTCTGTAGTATGGTTTCTCATAGAGCCTAAAGATAGTTTAGAGACCCATGACTGGTCCGGATTTATGTGACTACTCTGCCTAGGTTCCAACAATTTCTGTCGGCCACCCTCATCAGGGTGGCCGACAGACATTGTTCCAAGACAGACAGTTCCAAGACTGATTTAAATTTGAAGCTGTGCTCCTGATATTTGTTTTAAGTTGTATGAGTATAAATAAAAGGCTCCTAGAGAAAGCTTTGTGTGAAATGAGACTTGGTAGCATTTATTCGTATTAAGAGTGCAGCTATTCCACTTCAAGTGGACAATGATATTGGGTTGTTTGTTATTTAAACAGCCAAGCCTCCTGTTAATTTTTAAATGAAGTCAATTTTTAGCCAATCTTTTCTATATTTTACTTTGCTTCATGCCTCGTTAATTCGTGTATTATCTCGTTAAGCTAATGCATGTTCTGTTGCTTGACCACAGAATGGTCACTTGTTTGCTATCTGTAGTGTAGCATTTACATGACTATAACAGACAGTCCAGTCGCATTTAAGATGATTCTTAATCAAAACGAACCCAAAAGCCTTTAGTTCATATACCTAGTTATAGACCTGCTTTAAATATTTAAAGTAGAGATAATATATGCAAAATAATTTTTTTATGTCTGACATGTGATATGAATGGATACATAATAATTAATGGGATATAAGTTTTAATTACTTTGTGAAGCATTAAACATCAAACAGATCATTTTGTGAGATAGCTATTCACAGCATGCAGCCTGTGTGAGACGATCTTTGTTGAATTCTAAAAACGTGAAAGGTTTTTCCAATTGATACCATGTCCAAACTACTTAGCACTACTTAAATTAGATGCTATTTATGGATTTCAGTTGAAGGCTTCAGAATGTTGATGAATGTTAATTAATTGTGTTGTTGGGGTTCACATAATTTCTGATGCAGGTGCTATTGTTTTTTATTTGTAGGCAACATTCCGTTATCATGCAAAGACAGAGGCTACAAATAATGGTTTTGGTACAGCTGAACAGGGTTTGACCAGTAGACCCGACCTAGCTGCTAATTATTATAAATATGGTAATTGGTCATATTTGAGTCTAGCATCTCGACTGCCAACTATCCAGACTCCTGGCAAAATCACCTTAAAAAATTAGGGTAGATCGTAACCAGGGCTCGAAGAGGGCGGTATGAAACGGTATGCCATACCGGTACCTCTCCTGACCCACACGAGCATACTGGGAGGGGAATGGAATGGTTCTTGTATCCATACCGGCACCTCTTTTTTCCCACTTCAAGCCCAGATTGTAACAGAGGACGGGAGGACTATAAGAGAATCGAAAATGCTAACCTCTCGAACAATTAGCTCTTGATTTAGAACTAAGAGATTGTCTTGATTCGGTTCTTTTACTAAGTCAGATTTAGCAATTCATGTATTATTAATCAATCTACGATACGATAGTCAGCGAATCGTTTAATATTCGTTATCGTCAAGAGCCGTCAGTTTCTGGTTGATTGTTGTTTAATAGTTCGGCATAGTTTCGTTCGTCACAGTTTCGTTCGTCACAGGTTCGTTCGTCACAGGTGCGTTCGTCACAACCATTATCGGCGGCTGTAGTTGACCAAGAACGCCATCACATTGTTTCGATACAAAGCTGTTAAACGGGTCTCTGTTAGGATTGTCTTTGATTACCAGGTCACAGTTTTCCGCCTTTTGAAAAACAAACAAACAAGAAATAAAGGGTTCTCATCAAATTATAATGTTAAACTCTGCCAGTGGCCCAGATTAGTTATATATTGATTTAGAAGCTCGATTGGAACCGTAGGCTAGTTATCTCATGATGCGACGCACTAATTTCGAACTTTTGAGACCGACACATTTGTGATTGTATCTAATCAAAATCGAGCTGACCCTCATGCCACTCGTGGAGTAGTTACTCGAAAACGGATTATCAAAGGCTTAATGGAAATTTTAAGATTAATATAGTGCCCCGTCAAGAAATCTTCTAGGAGGCGCTCCCAAGCCAACCACGGTGATTACGAATCAGTCTTTACTCTTTGGCAACGTGCTAAACAGAGGTGCATTACTGTTCAGTCTTAAATGCGAAAATTAAAGCTTCGTCAAAGTTCGTCTTCTTTTATGATTAACTTTTGGAATGGGAGAGATGAAATTGGGAGTTGTCAGCATGCTCAATTGACTGTCGACCGAGACGACAATGTGCAAATTGTTAATCCGCCAGATTGGGGTGCGTATATAGGATTCTATAGGTTATTTCACTTCAGGACTAGAGGTCAGAAATGGCATGAACAGATTTGTCAACGTTAGGCCTACTGCCCATCTGACACCTGTGGTCTAACGAGCTCCGCTTTGACCTATTATGGTATACCTAGGCCTATCACTCACCTGATATACGCCATTTTCGACGACTGATAAGTTTACAGTAAGATAGTACATCGTTGTGTGCCCGCTTTCAAATATCTGAAAATGTTAATTCATTGGCAGTCACCCAAGAACCTGTTAAAAGTGTTTTGCATGACAAATACCACAGACCTATACGATAAATGCATATAATATCCAATTTCTTCACGACTCACCCTCCTACTTTGACAGACAGGTTCTAGGTTGGCGGAATCTCGATCGGGAACACTTCCTGTCGGCTCTACTTGAAGTACCGGACATTGTTGACCCGTCCATCATGGCTGACCATTCGGTTGCTGGAAACTTTGCAACCTACGAAACAACTGCATCATTGACAGGCTCCTTCCGCTGTGACTTAAAAAGTCGTCGATCTGCAATGTGACCCTGGATCGATGTAGAGTGTTGTCATCTACGCCGCGAGGCCCGCCGACTCGAAAGATCATAATATATGATATCGTTGCACTAAGTCGCCTGTTGATCGTTATGCCTGGGTACGGTTCTTGCGAGACATGCATCGCCGCTACCGGGACACTGAGCGTATCTATGGTGAAGCGAAGATCGTCGTCAACGCGAAGGACCCTAAGCGTTTAGGCCCATGGGCCACTTTCGACGCCCTTCTTGGCCGACGCCAGGCTGATAGACAGACTTAAGTTCCATCTTTCACAGCTAATGACTTTCTGGGTTCCTTCACCGCTAAGTTCTCCGGCACCCAACAAGACACCGCTGACTCTACCACACCGGTTTTCCACCCAACTGACTGCAGACTTTCTGCCATGGTTCCCATTACCAGTGCTGAGCTACGCCCCATTATCCTGACCTCTTCACCAAATCCTGTGAACTTGACCCTCTCCCGACGTTTTTGCTCCAGAAGTGTGTTGACATTCTACTTCCGTTTCTAACCTTTCTCTGCAACCACTCTATCTAGGACGGAGCTCTATCGCCGTCGCAGAAACGCTCAATTCTGGTTCCTATCCTCAAGCATGGTGGACTTGATTTATCTGACCCTGCAAGTTTTCGACCAATTGCAAATGTAACATTCATGTCGAAAATCCCTGAAAAGATAATCGCCTACCAGCTTACAGTTATTTAGAATTAAATAAGTTGCTTCCAGAATCCCAATCCGGATTTCAGAAGGGCCATTCTACCGAGACGCTGTTACTCCGTCTCCTTTGCGACTCAGCTCCCAAAAACCAAATTTATCTGACTGGGCACTCGCTAGCAGCTTATGAAGCTTGATTTAACTGCCAACACTGCTGATTTCCCCCTCTTTGAATTTTCTTCTGTTGTCCGTGACCTTGGAGAGCGGAGACATGTTGGACCAAGAGCTCACGTTTGCTTATCGTATTCACCGTCTTTGCCGTGATTCATACTACCAGTTGCGTCAGCTTCGAACTGTTTCCCGCTCGTTAACTCCAGATGCCACAGCTATCCTTGTTCACTCTTTCATCACAGCCTGACTGGATTACTGTTGCTCACTCTATGCAGGCTTTCCAGCTGGGTGGTTGCGGTGCCTGGAGCGGGTCCTGCGTTCTGCTGCACGTCTTCTTGGACGCATTCTTAAATTTGGCCATGTCTCCGGCTATATGCTGGATGTGCTCCACTGGGTCCCCCTCCAACAGCAAATCTCGTACCGTATCATCTATTTGGTAGGATGGTCCTTGCTAGGTTTCGCCCCTGCTTATCTTCGTGATCTCTGTTACTATACTTTGAGTGTACGGAGTCACCACTCTCTCCGCTCTACTGAGCGAGGCCTGCTCAGTGCTCATGGTCCCATTTGCCCGTACAATTACCAAACAGAATCGTGCCTTCTCCGTGGTTGGCCCCTCGCTCTAGAACACGCTCCCGTTGGCGTTGCGGTTGTCGCCAAAGGTCCACTTAGACTTCTTTTATACTCACCTTAAAACTGTTCTCTTTAGCCGTGTTCGGGAGCGCTCCTGAGTAGTAGCCTTGAGGGGCGTTATATAAATCTTCGTAATGAATGAATGGATATATGCATTATATGATTATTGGCTTAGGACATTTCCCCGAGTCAATTCTCGTGGACCATTCCACCCGACAATTTTTCTCGGAATTTCCCGTATAGGATAATTCCACCGAATTGTCACGAACTCTCTTAGTCTCCGTGTAAGATCAGTAGGCTATAATAAAATGCTGATTCTGCTGCTCATTATAGTGTTTACTTGAATTTAAACTTCCGCCCTCCTATAGGCCTACCGTGTTACAATGTGTGCACTTTATAGCCTAACTGCACGTTACCATTGCGCGACATAGCCGAACGTGTTTAGAGAATCAATTACAGTTGAGGGATGGTATTGAAAAAAGGCCTTTGCTGCCCTGCATGCACTCAGGCCTCTGGCGTCCTATGACAGTTGCCAGTCTAGAATAATGTTTCTAAACCAGTGTTTAAGTCCAGATCACGTGGTCGTACTTTAGTTCAGACAAAGAAGAAATAAAATAATTACGCGTAAGCTATAGACATAATGCTCAAATTAAAAACATTGTTCATGATTTCGAAAAGCGATCGGATCGAGTAATTGTAATTTTTTTTATTATAATAGATCACTTATATATATATATATAATATATATATATATATATAATATATATATATATATATATATATATAACGCCACTCGATATCAGATGCGCTCACGACTCAACACATAGCTAAACGGAGAACAGGAAGGTCAGCAGAGGAGAGAGGGCAGCTCCTCCCGTAGAGGAAAGGAAGGCTGTTCCAGCTGGTAGGACCCACATAGGCGAAGCTCCTGCATTGGACCGTGGCAGAGTAGGCTACATGCGGGGACCACCAGCAGTCCGTGGGCAGAAATATGAAAGGAATCCCGGTGCGGAACAGAGGAGACCCTAGTGCAGAGAACCAGAAGACAGGCAGGGCAGACCCATAAAAGGAGACACGCATCAACGCAAGGGTCTTGAAACGAATGCGTTGAGGTGCTGGAAGCCAGTCAAGGGATTCACGAATGTAGGAAGTGATGTGACCAAATATAAGGATTCAGATTGAGGATGGACCGGAGCTTATACAATTTTATGTTGTAAGAGGGGAGTCGAATGAAGACAATGTTGCCAAAGTCGATCTACCCTGGTACAGATCAGAGCGTGACAAGCGTGGACTCGGCATGCAATGAGAGCGAGTTTCGATTAGTTACGAGGTGTAGCGTCTAATCTGCTGCTATGAAATGTTAATAAAGTCGGTCCACTGGTCAACCTCACTATATGTAGGCTAGATGTTAAATACAGGTTTTGTAAAGATATCCTACTATTTCAAAATGTTGAGTTTTGTATTTTGTCTTGCATTTTTCATTGGTGAGGGAGTGACAGGGAAAGTTATTCCAGGGATAATGTCCGTGGAATTGTTCCGGGAAACGTTTTGATCCCTCTCCGGTATCGTTGATCGAGCGAAATAATTAGTATTAAGTATAGGCTACTAATAAATTTGTCGCAATTTATATATTACAATAGCCTTAATACGACAAAGATTAAGAAAGAATCTGTTCTAACTATTGCCGGAGAGATGATCGCTGTAAATTTATAGGGAATTAAAACGAATGAATAGGTTGAGCCTAATTACGACACCGTGATCAAAGCACGACAACGGAATGTCTACCTGTTTTTTGGCGTCGTCGATGCTTCGTAAAGTAATGTACATTCCATTTTGACTCTGTAGTTCAAAAACGGCGAAGTATGCCGCTCTTCGCACCTCTGGGCTGGACTTATGCAACGTTATTACAGGGCTCGTCTTCCGTGCATCGTTGTCGCTTAATGTGCAACATAGGATGACGAAGACGGATACGTAGATTGGGTTCATGGCGACAAATCAAGTCTTTCGTCTTATGAAACTGTCAGACGCAACTGTTTGAAAAATGGCTTGTGTGTAAGATGCCTCAAAGTGATCGATAGTCCTACTCATCAACCTACTCATCAATTCGGTTTATAAATCTATTCTTTCCGTTTTCGATCAGTCCTTGCATGATACGCATCTGTTCAAACTCGCTGAACTAGCAGAGATCTAATCTTAGTAATCGTTATGCAAAGCAGCCTGAGCTTTGATGTACAAATTACATTTGGCTTCTAGAAGACCCGACAATGCGCTGATCGACTTCTTTGGTATTGCAAGCGTATTGCATAGGAGGCGTCGTTAATCGATGGCCGTCGATGCAAGTGAATTCGTGATAAAAATCGCAATCCCTCGCTTCATATATGTTAGTTTTTCCCCGGCAATCAGAAATCGGACTCGTCACAATTTATTGGTTCGGCGAAGAAGCAAGTTCAACAGACGAAGCTTTGGCTATTTATACATGAAAACCGTTTAAGAGCTGTCAGAATATTCAACATTCAGACGCTGTTAATTCCAAAGCTCAGGACCAGCTGTCGAAGGTTCCAAAGATTCCAACATTGTTCAAGTACAAGGCACAAAATGACAAAAAGTAAAATGTGTCCGTCGACTGACTGCAATATATGGTTGGCAGTAGGAGTAAACATAGATGGTAGAGTCGTACGACTCTACCATCTTTGGAGTAAGTAGCAGAGATAGATTTAAATGGAATGTTTTTTTTAAATATATAGGGGCAAAACCTAAAGTGATACATAAGTTCGTTTGCCGTTTTCAAACTTAAATATCTCAAAAATAATTCAGAGCTCAAAAATATTTTGCCCGCATACACAGGACTCACACATTATATATCACTACTAATTATTTTTAGTCGATCGTGCGTTAAATGACGACTCAGCGTAGGCCAACACAGCGGCGCGCGAGGGTATTTGTGGCTCGTGATTGGATATGACGTCACCATTATTCACTAGCCTTCACTTTGTGCCAAATGGTGCCAGACTGACCTCGCAGTACAACAATTACTAACATTCTCGAGCAAATTGTGAAGCCAATTCAGCCGGCGTTCGACAAATAATCCGACAACGGAAGAGTTATGCAACCATGTTATTTTTTTTACGATGATCTTTGAGTATTTTAGCAGGATGATGCACGTTGTCATACATCAGCTGTGACGACGAAGTGGCAAGATGACAACCTCCCGTCATAAAGTCGAAGGATTGGCCACCCAACTCTCCGGGCCTCTCTCTTCTATTGAGAACTTGTGAAGTATTTTGTCTCTCGGCATTTTTTAGGACCCTTACCAAAGAACGTTGATCAGCTTAAACGTCGCCTCTAGCGAGCGTGGAGATCGGCAGAAGTGTAGAAGTTGGGACATTTCAGTCGCTGACCCAGTCTATGCCGCGTAGCCTACGCTAGTAGCCTACGACTGTAAGGCTTAGGTAACAATATTGTGTTATATGGTCTACTAGGCCAAAGAATTTGCTTATACTTTGCAATATCGGCCTAATAATGATAAACAAACTGTGTCGCATAGCAGTTTTTTCCCGAAATTGCAGGGTCCTCTTCAAGTTTAAAAAAATTGTTGCAACCACGGACCGGATCATGACCAAATTTGTACCAGTATCCTTCGTTTGACTTGTGAAGTCTTGGGTATAAACTATTAATATAGACCTATAATAGAGAAATATGGAGGCCTTGCTGAGAAAACTGATTTTAAAAACGGTGAACGAACTTTTGTGTCACCCTATAGGCTTATAATGCCGAATTTAGGTGAATTCGTGCTCAATGAAGAGTAAATGTAAAGAATGTGAGTGCAGACTCTAATATGCTGATCGTAATGGGCCTTTCATGGCTCGCGTCAGAGGATGAGGATTTTATCCAAGTGTAGATTGCACCAGTTCTCTTCTCTCTGGGTGACCAGAAATGAGAACTGCAAAAAATATCAAGGAAACATAGAACAAGAGTGACCGAAAACAAAGAACACGGAAGCGGATAGCAAACACTCCAAACAGAAAGAACAAAGACTAGACGGCAAAAAGTAGGAGAGAATGTCCTGCGTTGGGTCATTTTTTATATTTTTAAGCACAGAATTGGTGTTGGTTGTAGCACTTATATTTTGTTTCAGAAACAACAACGTTTTATTGGTCGAATACGGTTAAACAACAATGTTTTTCCAAGAGTAGACTCAAAAATATTAGTATTTTCAATTAGGCTACTGGTACAAACTGTCCCAATGCACACCATCATGGGGAGCATTGGGACAGAGCGTGGGTCAATTTTTACATTTTAATGCACACGTTCGGTGTTATCTGCAGTATATGTTTTTTGTTTTAATTATCAGAAACACCAATGTTTTATGGATCGAATATGGTTATACAAAAAAATTGTTCCAAGTGTAAAATTTTTTTAAATATTTTCCTTACTAGTAAAAATTTTCCCAATGCAGGCCATCAATGGTCAGTGACTAACGTTGTCGATAGTAGCACAACTATGCTGTATACGGCCTCCAAACTTTGCAACATGCTTCGTAGTTTACAGAAATTGTGGGCTAAATTAGCACAAAGCGCCTTGTGCGTTGACTGACATTAAACGATTAACATTTACTTTTCTTGCCTAAAAAATAGATTTGCCGTTTGTCTGTTAGACGCTATCTTCTTGTCAGCCTAAGACACTATAATCTTCTTCGCTACATTAAATACGTTCGATAGGTGACGCACGTCCGATACAATGATAGACTAGACCTTGATACCTCCACTGACCCAATGCAGGACATGACCCAACGCACGACATTCTCCCCTAACTGGAAAACCGGTGACAAGAATGATTGAAAAGAAAAACCAAAGAAGTTGAGAACTACAGAACGGTTGGTAAGGAAGCATTTGAAGGCTCGCTGTTGTATCCGGTCCCACAATGCATCTGCGCTCGGGTTCGATTCTGCCTTGGTTCAGGTCTACGAAGAGACTACAGATAGGCCTACTGGACCCTTGCATTTGCTTTGTTGCTATTACTGGAAGTTATAGCCTGCCTTTCCATCTTAAGCCGATTCCACAGAGTTTCTAAGTTATTTACTAGACAACTTGTCCAATATTAGGCTAATAGTGCTATTTCAACGAAGTTCGACGCGGTTTTTTAGGCTAAGCCTATAGTGTGAACCCCAGTAGGCCTATACATGGACATTGCTGAAAAGATGTCGCTCACTAGCATGCTACGTTGCAACATTAGTGCATTAACAGCAGTTCTATCTATAGACAATTTAGTTACACAGCTTAAACAGGTCTTCAAGCAGACAGTTAACATTTACAGAATACAAATAATCAATTTTCCATTCAAGCTGGCGTCGTGGTACGCGATTTGCAACTCTAAAGTGACCTTATGCCGTATTGAAATTAATTGGCCATATCGATAACTAAATATATACATATAAATTATACAACTCGACTGATCAATGCTGTCGCTCGTTTTCTCTTACCGAATAAATTCACTAAATGGACATTAAGAACTTCAAAAGAGCTATTAGGCATAATGAAGCCGCTTGGCTTTGTAATATTCGTAGCCGTCCACCTGTACTGTGTCCATTTAACTGAGGGTGTGATCCCTGGTGGTCAACAGTTGGCGGACGAGGGCGACGATGAAGTGCGAAGAGCAGCTGGATTTGCTGTCCGCGAAATTCAAAGGTATTCCGGGTTATCCTGTAACCTGGTTTGTATCGACACTGCTAAAAGTCAGGTATGCATATACTGTGTTGTATCGCTATTGGTAAAGATCAGATACAAAGCTGAGGTGAGTTGTTTTCGAGAACAAAAGATACACGTGGGCCTACTTTCCTATTAAGAAAATGTTCAGCTTGTTTGCTTATTCGCGAGATGAGCGGTGATTGCCTACATGTAATTCAATGACTCAGCATATTTTAGATTAGAACAAGGACGACCAAAAGCCCACGAAGACAGCTGCTCGCTCATTGTAATATCCAATTTTAATATTTTAACTTTTCGCTCGTATATCTTTGGCAGCAATACAGTCTATAGCAACAGGCTGTAAACATTTCTGTTAGACAAACGTGGAATCAATGGCAAATATAAGGGACGCTGGGTTTCAAATGTGTATAATATTAGGTACCTGCCAATCATACATTTTCAATTTAATCATGAATCTAATCGGGGATAAAGATTCGAATTGGAATAACAGTTATCAATATATCAGCGTATGTCTGGTTACTTCTCTGCAATTGATAGCCTAATCAGTTAAACTAAAATAGGTTAATTAGCAGAATTAAACAAACAGTGTTCTGAAAATTAAAACCATTATTTTGATCTAGTTCCATGTTCATGAAATTTTATCAAAATTTAAATTACTTCAGTGTCTAAATCACACTTTAATTTATTCACTTAGCTTCTATTATAGTCTACACAATAGCAGAATAACACGTTTTTGCTTTGCCATGCAGGGGCGGCGATCCCGAGGGGTAGAGGGGGACAAGTCTCATGACTCTCATGACTGTCCAGGTGTCCCCCACCTATCTGAATCCAAGCCGAAATCAATGCTTTTGCGTTTGCTTTAGAAGGATTAAAGTCTGTTATTATTTTGTCCTCCAACTGAATTAATCGAACTTGACAGAATTAACTCTCTGACGAACAGTTTGAACAGCAAGTTAATCATGCGCAAGCCTCTACAACATAAGAATATGTTTGTTTCTTCTTATAAAACTTAATAAGCCTACAATATAAAATACTTTCCTTATTTGACGGTCCCAAGCGTTCAGACTCAGTGAAATTTTTGACTATCATGGTCAATTAGTTCGTGGCTTTACTGATACATTATCTATTTTTGCTAATAATTGCAAATACCTACTGTAAGCTTTAGGACTAGGCCTACGTGTTCTAAAATTAATTGTGAATGCATTGATTAATAATGATTAAATCTATAATTCACAGTTCAATGACCAGTGACAATTATTGCTATACATCAGCTTCGACTGCTATCCTGGAGTTGTGTGGGCCACGCATGTCTAAACAGACCAATTTCTGAATGAGTTTTAAAAGTGAGCATTGTATTTGGCACGGATTATTAAACAAACCAGGATATATGATTTTGCAATGTTCAGGTTGTATCGGGAAAGATGCATCATTTGACTCTAACCATCTCAACTATTGCCAAAGGAAAAAGACAGGTTAGTCTATCCACCGTCCAGTTAGGGATAACAGTTGGGTAGGGGAAGGTGGGCAAAACGCCCACCTTAAGAAAATTTTTAACTAGTTTCAAACATCAGATTATCAAAATTGTTGAAATTGTGGCAAGACTGTGGGGCACCTTTGGTGTACACGAGAGGTGAATCAAATTAGGTAAGATGCCCAGTCTCATGAGGGAAGACGCCCAGTCACATGGGGCAAGATGCCCAGTGGGCAAGACGCCCATGGGCATCTTACCTCCCCAACACGTGTAATTACTTTGCATACTCTGCGTTTAATACGGCTACTTCAAAGACAGGTTCAATCACACAGTAACATTCCTAAATGTCAAGTTATCGCAGAAAACAAACATCTTGGATAACAGTAAAACCATACAATTTATATTTAAAAACTAATAAAAGTGAATGCTTGCATCAGCCGTCGCAAAATTTGAGTTTTGTTGATAACGAGTGATTAATTCATATGGAATACGAAATTACACTGTCTTTCAACCTGAAATTCATTTAACAAAGTGTTTCAAACTAAAATTTGGATTCGGTGTATTAGATAACTGAAAAAAATGCTCATTAACGTCATACCTCCTATGGGCGTTTTACCCCAACATCCCCTACGTCAAAAAATATTTTCGCGTTCGGTTGTCTATATGTAAGCTATGGACAATCTTGATTTTGATTTTTAAAAATAGCATCTTTGTATGGCACAGAAACTTTGTAAGCAAATAACAAATGCATCCAGTAAACATGATTCTGACCTCATCCGCTTCAACCTCAGTTTGACTGGATGTAATTTCAGAAAAACCGGTGCTTCGTGAAGGTCTGGGTTCAGCCGTGGATGCAACCCACTCACAAACTGTACCAATACGAATGCAGCGGAAGACTGGGCAAAATTCTGACAAGAAACTAAAACGACATTCTCTCAATTCTCAACTGCGTCATCCGAATCAACTATTACAACTGAGTTGAACTGACATTATACAACGTAACAGTGAAACATTACATGACATTCGCTACAATAGGCCCAACATGTTAAAGCAGTTAATTAATTGTTGTTGCTTGGCAAGGGGCAAGGGATGTCCATGATACTGCACGATTTTAATTACATGTTTTTCTCCAAATACTATGCTTCACAACTATTTTGAATAAACGTGACACACATTGTGAGATACAACAACGCATTTATAGTGTGACATTTCTTTTGCTGGTAACTCATAATGCATGTGGTGAAAAGAAGCCTTCAACGAGGTTTAGCGACTGTTCCTTTACTCTTCCTGGACCCACTGAATGAAACCCATGGAGAATTAAGTCTTATCGACTATGTTGAAGAATGTGCCAGCTCTGGAGACATTCAAATCTACGCTGAAATACAGTAACTGTCGTCGCGTAGCAGGACGTTTTGGCGCTGGACGTTTTGGCGCTGGACGTTTTGGCGCAGCCGTTTTGGAGCAGCGTTCGCGATTAAGCTTGAGCCCTGTGCCTGGCTTTCGAATGGCGCATTTGATGTTTATCGTAGCTGACATTTGTTCTTGCTGTTTGATGCCTGATTGCATGTAAGAGATGTATACAGATTCTACAGATTAATCAAGAGAAGGAACAGTACTGCTTGACACTAAGCACAGCTTGTATTACGTGTAGGTAACGGGGCGAGGAAGAACAGCCGGTATAGGTTGTCTCGCAACAGATTCGTCATAGGACCGGATAGGATGGAGTCCGGACATGGATGAGACATGCAACAGAGTAAAAGCACCTAATGTATCCGTCGCTGGATTTGCCTCATCTATAGTTAACTTGTGCTAATAGGCCTATACACAATCGTTCCTCCACATTCATTCGTTCAGTGCCTCCTAGCGGAGAGATTTTGACTTTCGTGAATCGTGACTAAGTCGAGCTAAAATCTTATTTGAATTCTACCGCAGCGTCCAGGTTTTGCGATGCTGACGCTAGATGTCCTGATGTAAGGTCTCCTTCTGTTTTTACCACGTCCCATGGCAGCTGGCGATCCCTATATACAGAATGGGCCAGTAAAAAGGAACTCAATCAATTTTGCTGACAAAATAGTCTACTTCAACCTTTTAATATCTAAATCAGTTAGCCAAAATTTAGTACTAGAGAAGAGGAAATATAGAACAGGCCATTATGATCTTAATACAATTTAATCCTATTGTTTTTACATTTCGTAAACTACAACACGCGATGGCGCCTACAAATATAGAACTCCTCTGTGTGTAATGCTGTAGAATCTTTCTACGACTGAAGTTACGGTTCATTGGTCGTTAAGCATCGTCGAGTTCACTGTCTGCATAAATTTGTGTTGACCAAGAATACCATCGCAGATGTAGTAGTCAAGTCTGTCGAACGGAACCAACGAATGGCTCATTGTCACATTCATCTGACACTTCTCGTTCTCGGACTAAGTCAACAAAATACATAAAACTACATGCACGAACGAACACAAGTTCCCTATGAATCAGCGTTTGAGTTGTTTAAAATAAAAAATAAAATAAACGATTAAATATCTGCAGACCTCGTCACATGTTCCTCGTTTGCAGATTACACCTTCTTGAAATAATTAATTTGTCTAGGCCAAAGATTAGAAAATGTCATAATTAAGTGACTGTTGGCATTTCATAGACTGTCCATCTGGAAATTGCCGAGTGTTCAAAGTCCACGCGACAAACCCGCACTAGCAAATCTCGCAGAAAACAGAAATATTTCTACCTATTATAAATACATAATATTTATCGACGGCACCAGATCGCCCGCTTACAGGCCCTATACATCTGCAGTTTACCGCGTCATCGGCAGAAGGCTGCAAATAAGATAGCGCTAAGTAATCTAGTTGTAATATTTACAAATAAATCTGGTTGATAAACTTTTTTCCGCCGTTGCTATGGGCACCTATTGTCTGTAGAATCAAAGAAGCGCGTTTCTTTGTCTCCGGTTGCCATGGTGACCAATACACAAAAATACACCATCCAATGAAATGCGAGCAGCATACGAGTACAGCTATATATTTGGCAACGCAAGCAGACACATCTCTGTGATTCACAACGTTCAAGAAAATAAATGTGTTGGTTTTTAGAGCATGACATGCTTGTAGGTCTAGGCCTATAGACCATCACATACGTGTACGTTCTTTGGTCATAAGCTTCTTCTATTTAGCTATGGTGCTGTGCTGATTGCTAGCTGGGCTAAATGTGATAGAAAGCTTCTGATGTACCGTGCGCCATTCTTTTTTAATCTCATATAATCTATACATAGTTAACTTTCAAGCTACGACTGATGTAATACCACGTAAGAAATGACGAATCTCCTACGTGTGCTATGGATCAGTTAACCCTTTAACGACCAGCCTTGCTAATTATAAATTAGTCGTAATATATATTTACCACGTGTAGGTCTTTGAAGGGCTAAGTCTCTAACTTAAAACCTCCGAAAAAGGCGAACTGTTCAAACTCATTAAAGATCCGGATCTATAATGGGACACGGTACGCTTACAGCTAAATTTCGTTCTGGTTAATCTCTTCAAAATCCTGTCTACGCTATGAAACCTAACCCGTATCATACACGCCAAATGGCATACATTTCAACCGACACATGTGCTTGTATAGAAATTAATCAGTTAGTATAAAATTACATACATACATACATGTACATATTATATATGCACATTTTCACACTTACGCTATAGTCTAGCTTCCTCTCTCTTGTACTCCCGCATATTTCTCTTTCCGTCACACTGTGAACAACAACACGTGACCGACGGTGTACATGGTGTACAACGGATTTCTATTCATCTGTTTCCATTGCGTCGTTTGCAGTCATAACAAAGGCCGCAGCGTCATAATAAACAGAATGTCACTCTGTCATCAATTGGAGCAATATCGATAATAGAGAAATGGACGACAACTATTGCGTCACAACACATGGAAACCATCAACGCCAACATCTGTATACATATTATACGCTTGCTTACACTTACGTACACTTGCACGCAATTGAGTACACTCTGTGTAGCACGGTGGCTGATTGGTTAGAGCGGTCGGCCCGAAACGTACAGTGTGCTATAAGTGAGCGGGTTCAACCCTCTTCCGAGGCGTCACTGGTCCTGCGTCACTGGACCTTCAGCTAGTCCTTAGCGCACAATTGCTCTGCAGTACAGCTGCATATGGGCCTTAGAGGCGTGTGTGTCCACTTCCGAGCAAAAAATGCTGGAAGAAGGGCGATATCAAATTGCGGAATAAATATAAAAAATATATGCCGCGGGTCGGGTCGAATCGCGGTCGGGTCGCGCAGAGCCGGGCCGGGTCTGGTCACGAATATCTGTAGATTAGGCGGAAATTAGCTTGATTGGTCGATTAGATAACAATGATATAATAATTTTGAAGTCGCAAATGGTCACATTCACACTGCATGTTTATATATACTTTATTTGCAAAGAAAATAAATTTTCAATTCAATTTTCTTTATTAACCGAAAAAATGAGAAAATGACAAGCAACTAGTGTACATAAATGAATATTCTGATTACACAGAAGTACCTAAATGGGTCCTAGACCCCGCTAACCAGAGGCCCCTATGTCGAGCTAATAAACTGGCAATGGGTACCAATATTAATAACATTAACATACCTGGTAAGGATAAATAGATACAAATTAATCTTAACTAGTTACTTAGTTACTAAGGGATCCTTTCATCCATTGAATAAACACAAACACATATATTCACAGTTTAGAGGTGTCTTCAAGCAAATAGAGGCGAATTTTGTTTTTAAATAATCTTATACTTGGCTGGTGACGATTCAAAAATATTAACGGAATCCAGAAAATTGAATGGAAAACAATCGAGTATTTGTGTGTGCATAGGGAGGGTCATATGATGTTGAGTTTCTTGTTTGATAGGAGTGGCAATCAGAGGTGGGGTAAAAAAGTTATTATAAACATGTGGTAATAAGCCATAATTATAGCGATACATTAACTCTCCTATTTGCATCTGCCTGATTTTATCGACACTTTAAACATATTAGCCTAAAATGCGTCGAAGACGTAGACACCAGGTGCGTGCCTCCATGTCATTGTCAGGCACGCACGTACAGTAAGCTAACACAGAAGTTGAATATAATTGTCGACAGTCATGTATAGCGTCATGACGTAATATATCTAATTTGCAAATAGTACTGAAACTTAGACACATAATCATTATGTCATACGCGTCATAAATAAGATGCAATGCCACTTCCATGATTACTTTATGCAGGCTAGCGTAACAGAGCATTTACTGAGAAACTGAGTCAATATCACGAGTTGTGATATCACTAATCGAACAATCGAGATAATCTTACTAATCGAACCAACCGAGCTAATCGAACTAACCGATTAATTGACGTCTACTAGTCGCGATTAGTAAAGGTCACTTATCGCCAAGGCCTAAACCTAAGTGAGGAAATAACAGCAGAAGACGCCCAAGGCTATCGCACAGCCAATTGAACTTGACACGCCCGACTTTTGACTTATGACTTTTGAGACAAATAATCGGCCGTTCTTTAAGTGACCGATTCTTTGACTCACAAGTCTTTCGCGCAACCGTATGCTACCCTCTAGAATAATCATTGAGTACAATTAATATAAATTTAATGTATATATTAAGTATAATATTTACATAATATACACATGAGAGAGAGAGAGAGTGACAGGAGAGATAAAGATACAGAGATATATAGGGCGATAGAGTCATGTTCCTAAATGTTTCGTGTTCAATAATAATGACCTCGAGCCCTCGATCCACCGAATTTTGCATTGAAAGCCTTAATGAAGTGTTCACCATCGACGCCTCTTAGGATCCCTGTCCAAGGACTGTACAATAATACTGTACTGGTGATAATCAGTTGCAATCAAATAAATTGAATATGGCGAAGGAATTGGCGCGAAAACTTAGGGCACCGCCGGATTTGTTCCTGTTAACACCGAACTCGGCTCAAGCTGTCGTATGGAATAATTTCTCGTGAATGCATAGAAAAAATGAAAGGTCAACGGATTGATTACATGCGTGTGAGTTAGCTGAGGATGCAGCGATGCGACATGAGGGCCGGATTCTTACGTATCTAATAATATCTGGAATTCATTTTCATATATTTATGAAGAAAGTAAGCTCGGCTTAAAATAAATGGAACAAACGAAGGGCATCTTCTCTGTTACGTTCTCACAAATCAATATTATTAAAACCTGTGTTGCGTTTTAACGACATGAGAATTCAACGATAAATAACATTATTATAATTTGCACCAAAGGCGGTCGGGTCGGGTCCGGTCATGCACGTCATGGTTTGGATCTGGTCGGGTCAGATATTTGGCCTCAGAAATTGGTTCGGATAAGGTCCATTTTCGATGGGTCGAGTTGGGTCGGGTCATGACAATTGAATCCAATGGACAACTCTGGTCATAACAGCGGCTGTCAATTATTCCAATATAATGGTAACAAGTGACGTCACATGTTCCTCGTTTGCAGACTACACCTTCTTGAAATAATTAATTTGTCTAGGCCAAAGATTAGAAAATGTCATAATTAAGTGACTGTTGGCATTTCATAGACTGTCCATCTGGAAATTGCCGAGTGTTCAAAGTCCACGCGACAAACCCGCACTAGCAAATCTCGCAGAAAACAGAAATATTTCTACCTATTATAAATACATAATATTTATCGACGGCACCAGATCGCCCGCTTACAGGCCCTATACATCTGCAGTTTACCGCGTCATCGGCAGAAGGCTGCAAATAAGATAGCGCTAAGTAATCTAGTTGTAATATTTACAAATAAATCTGGTTGATAAACTTTCTTCTGTGTCTGCTTGCGTTGCCAAATATATAGCTGTACTCGTATGCTGCTCGCATTTCATTGGATGGTGTATTTTTGTGTATTGGTCACCATGGCAACCGGAGACAAAGAAACGCGCTTCTTTGATTCTACAGACGCCGTTGCTATGGGCACCTATTGTCTGTAGAATCAAAGAAGCGCGTTTCTTTGTCTCCGGTTGCCATGGTGACCAATACACAAAAATACACCATCCAATGAAATGCGAGCAGCATACGAGTACAGCTATATATTTGGCAACGCAAGCAGACACATCTCTGTGATTCACAACGTTCAAGAAAATAAATGTGTTGGTTTTTAGAGCATGACATGCTTGTAGGTCTAGGCCTATAGACCATCACATACGTGTACGTTCTTTGGTCATAAGCTTCTTCTATTTAGCTATGGTGCTGTGCTGATTGCTAGCTGGGCTAAATGTGATAGAAAGCTTCTGATGTACCGTGCGCCATTCTTTTTTAATCTCATATAATCTATACATAGTTAACTTTCAAGCTACGACTGATGTAATACCACGTAAGAAATGACGAATCTCCTACGTGTGCTATGGATCAGTTAACCCTTTAACGACCAGCCTTGCTAATTATAAATTAGTCGTAATATATATTTACCACGTGTAGGTCTTTGAAGGGCTAAGTCTCTAACTTAAAACCTCCGAAAAAGGCGAACTGTTCAAACTCATTAAAGATCCGGATCTATAATGGGACACGGTACGCTTACAGCTAAATTTCGTTCTGGTTAATCTCTTCAAAATCCTGTCTACGCTATGAAACCTAACCCGTATCATACACGCCAAATGGCATACATTTCAACCGACACATGTGCTTGTATAGAAATTAATCAGTTAGTATAAAATTACATACATACATACATGTACATATTATATATGCACATTTTCACACTTACGCTATAGTCTAGCTTCCTCTCTCTTGTACTCCCGCATATTTCTCTTTCCGTCACACTGTGAACAACAACACGTGACCGACGGTGTACATGGTGTACAACGGATTTCTATTCATCTGTTTCCATTGCGTCGTTTGCAGTCATAACAAAGGCCGCAGCGTCATAATAAACAGAATGTCACTCTGTCATCAATTGGAGCAATATCGATAATAGAGAAATGGACGACAACTATTGCGTCACAACACATGGAAACCATCAACGCCAACATCTGTATACATATTATACGCTTGCTTACACTTACGTACACTTGCACGCAATTGAGTACACTCTGTGTAGCACGGTGGCTGATTGGTTAGAGCGGTCGGCCCGAAACGTACAGTGTGCTATAAGTGAGCGGGTTCAACCCTCTTCCGAGGCGTCACTGGTCCTGCGTCACTGGACCTTCAGCTAGTCCTTAGCGCACAATTGCTCTGCAGTACAGCTGCATTTGGGCCTTAGAGGCGTGTGTGTCCACTTCCGAGCAAAAAATGCTGGAAGAAGGGCGATATCAAATTGCGGAATAAATATAAAAAATATATGCCGCGGGTCGGGTCGAATCGCGGTCGGGTCGCGCAGAGCCGGGCCGGGTCTGGTCACGAATATCTGTAGATTAGGCGGAAATTAGCTTGATTGGTCGATTAGATAACAATGATATAATAATTTTGAAGTCGCAAATGGTCACATTCACACTGCATGTTTATATATACTTTATTTGCAAAGAAAATAAATTTTCAATTCAATTCAATTTTCTTTATTAACCGAAAAAATGAGAAAATTACAAGCAACTAGTGTACATAAATGAATATTCTGATTACACAGAAGTACCTAAATGGGTCCTAGACCCCGCTAACCAGAGGCCCCTATGTCGAGCTAATAAACTGGCAATGGGTACCAATATTAATAACATTAACATACCTGGTAAGGATAAATAGATACAAATTAATCTTAACTAGTTACTTAGTTACTAAGGGATCCTTTCATCCATTGAATAAACACAAACACATATATTCACAGTTTAGAGGTGTCTTCAAGCAAATAGAGGCGAATTTTGTTTTTAAATAATCTTATACTTGGCTGGTGACGATTCAAAAATATTAACGGAATCCAGAAAATTGAATGGAAAACAATCGAGTATTTGTGTGTGCATAGGGAGGGTCATATGATGTTGAGTTTCTTGTTTGATAGGAGTGGCAATCAGAGGTGGGGTAAAAAAGTTATTATAAACATGTGGTAATAAGCCATAATTATAGCGATACATTAACTCTCCTATTTGCATCTGCCTGATTTTATCGACACTTTAAACATATTAGCCTAAAATGCGTCGAAGACGTAGACACCAGGTGCGTGCCTCCATGTCATTGTCAGGCACGCACGTACAGTAAGCTAACACAGAAGTTGAATATAATTGTCGACAGTCATGTATAGCGTCATGACGTAATATATCTAATTTGCAAATAGTACTGAAACTTAGACACATAATCATTATGTCATACGCGTCATAAATAAGATGCAATGCCACTTCCATGATTACTTTATGCAGGCTAGCGTAACAGAGCATTTACTGAGAAACTGAGTCAATATCACGAGTTGTGATATCACTAATCGAACAATCGAGATAATCTTACTAATCGAACCAACCGAGCTAATCGAACAATCGATTAATTGATTAATCGATCAGTAGGCATTTAATCTATTAATCCATTAATCGAACTAACCGATTAATTGACGTCTACTAGTCGCGATTAGTAAAGGTCACTTATCGCCAAGGCCTAAACCTAAGTGAGGAAATAACAGCAGAAGACGCCCAAGGCTATCGCACAGCCAATTGAACTTGACACGCCCGACTTTTGACTTATGACTTTTGAGACAAATAATCGGCCGTTCTTTAAGTGACCGATTCTTTAACTCACAAGTCTTTCGCGCAACCGTATGCTACCCTCTAGAATAATCATTGAGTACAATTAATATAAATTTAATGTATATATTAAGTATAATATTTACATAATATACACATGAGAGAGAGAGAGAGTGACAGGAGAGATAAAGATACAGAGATATATAGGGCGATAGAGTCATGTTCCTAAATGTTTCGTGTTCAATAATAATGACCTCGAGCCCTCGATCCACCGAATTTTGCATTGAAAGCCTTAATGAAGTGTTCACCATCGACGCCTCTTAGGATCCCTGTCCAAGGACTGTACAATAATACTGTACTGGTGATAATCAGTTGCAATCAAATAAATTGAATATGGCGAAGGAATTGGCGCGAAAACTTAGGGCACCGCCGGATTTGTTCCTGTTAACACCGAACTCGGCTCAAGCTGTCGTATGGAATAATTTCTCGTGAATGCATAGAAAAAATGAAAGGTCAACGGATTGATTACATGCGTGTGAGTTAGCTGAGGATGCAGCGATGCGACATGAGGGCCGGATTCTTACGTATCTAATAATATCTGGAATTCATTTTCATATATTTATGAAGAAAGTAAGCTCGGCTTAAAATAAATGGAACAAACGAAGGGCATCTTCTCTGTTACGTTCTCACAAATCAATATTATTAAAACCTGTGTTGCGTTTTAACGACATGAGAATTCAACGATAAATAACATTATTATAATTTGCACCAAAGGCGGTCGGGTCGGGTCCGGTCATGCACGTCATGGTTTGGATCTGGTCGGGTCAGATATTTGGCCTCAGAAATTGGTTCGGATAAGGTCCATTTTCGATGGGTCGAGTTGGGTCGGGTCATGACAATTGAATCCAATGGACAACTCTGGTCATAACAGCGGCTGTCAATTATTCCAATATAATGGTAACAAGTGACGTCACATGTTCCTCGTTTGCAGACTACACCTTCTTGAAATAATTAATTTGTCTAGGCCAAAGATTAGAAAATGTCATAATTAAGTGACTGTTGGCATTTCATAGACTGTCCATCTGGAAATTGCCGAGTGTTCAAAGTCCACGCGACAAACCCGCACTAGCAAATCTCGCAGAAAACAGAAATATTTCTACCTATTATAAATACATAATATTTATCGACGGCACCAGATCGCCCGCTTACAGGCCCTATACATCTGCAGTTTACCGCGTCATCGGCAGAAGGCTGCAAATAAGATAGCGCTAAGTAATCTAGTTGTAATATTTACAAATAAATCTGGTTGATAAACTTTCTTCTGTGTCTGCTTGCGTTGCCAAATATATAGCTGTACTCGTATGCTGCTCGCATTTCATTGGATGGTGTATTTTTGTGTATTGGTCACCATGGCAACCGGAGACAAAGAAACGCGCTTCTTTGATTCTACAGACGCCGTTGCTATGGGCACCTATTGTCTGTAGAATCAAAGAAGCGCGTTTCTTTGTCTCCGGTTGCCATGGTGACCAATACACAAAAATACACCATCCAATGAAATGCGAGCAGCATACGAGTACAGCTATATATTTGGCAACGCAAGCAGACACATCTCTGTGATTCACAACGTTCAAGAAAATAAATGTGTTGGTTTTTAGAGCATGACATGCTTGTAGGTCTAGGCCTATAGACCATCACATACGTGTACGTTCTTTGGTCATAAGCTTCTTCTATTTAGCTATGGTGCTGTGCTGATTGCTAGCTGGGCTAAATGTGATAGAAAGCTTCTGATGTACCGTGCGCCATTCTTTTTTAATCTCATATAATCTATACATAGTTAACTTTCAAGCTACGACTGATGTAATACCACGTAAGAAATGACGAATCTCCTACGTGTGCTATGGATCAGTTAACCCTTTAACGACCAGCCTTGCTAATTATAAATTAGTCGTAATATATATTTACCACGTGTAGGTCTTTGAAGGGCTAAGTCTCTAACTTAAAACCTCCGAAAAAGGCGAACTGTTCAAACTCATTAAAGATCCGGATCTATAATGGGACACGGTACGCTTACAGCTAAATTTCGTTCTGGTTAATCTCTTCAAAATCCTGTCTACGCTATGAAACCTAACCCGTATCATACACGCCAAATGGCATACATTTCAACCGACACATGTGCTTGTATAGAAATTAATCAGTTAGTATAAAATTACATACATACATACATGTACATATTATATATGCACATTTTCACACTTACGCTATAGTCTAGCTTCCTCTCTCTTGTACTCCCGCATATTTCTCTTTCCGTCACACTGTGAACAACAACACGTGACCGACGGTGTACATGGTGTACAACGGATTTCTATTCATCTGTTTCCATTGCGTCGTTTGCAGTCATAACAAGGCCGCAGCGTCATAATAAACAGAATGTCACTCTGTCATCAATTGGAGCAATATCGATAATAGAGAAATGGACGACAACTATTGCGTCACAACAAATGGAAACCATCAACGCCAACATCTGTATACATATTATACGCTTGCTTACACTTACGTACACTTGCACGCAATTGAGTACACTCTGTGTAGCACGGTGGCTGATTGGTTAGAGCGGTCGGCCCGAAACGTACAGTGTGCTATAAGTGAGCGGGTTCAACCCTCTTCCGAGGCGTCACTGGTCCTGCGTCACTGGACCTTCAGCTAGTCCTTAGCGCACAATTGCTCTGCAGTACAGCTGCATTTGGGCCTTAGAGGCGTGTGTGTCCACTTCCGAGCAAAAAATGCTGGAAGAAGGGCGATATCAAATTGCGGAATAAATATAAAAAATATATGCCGCGGGTCGGGTCGAATCGCGGTCGGGTCGCGCAGAGCCGGGCCGGGTCTGGTCACGAATATCTGTAGATTAGGCGGAAATTAGCTTGATTGGTCGATTAGATAACAATGATATAATAATTTTGAAGTCGCAAATGGTCACATTCACACTGCATGTTTATATATACTTTATTTGCAAAGAAAATAAATTTTCAATTCAATTCAATTTTCTTTATTAACCGAAAAAATGAGAAAATTACAAGCAACTAGTGTACATAAATGAATATTCTGATTACACAGAAGTACCTAAATGGGTCCTAGACCCCGCTAACCAGAGGCCCCTATGTCGAGCTAATAAACTGGCAATGGGTACCAATATTAATAACATTAACATACCTGGTAAGGATAAATAGATACAAATTAATCTTAACTAGTTACTTAGTTACTAAGGGATCCTTTCATCCATTGAATAAACACAAACACATATATTCACAGTTTAGAGGTGTCTTCAAGCAAATAGAGGCGAATTTTGTTTTTAAATAATCTTATACTTGGCTGGTGACGATTCAAAAATATTAACGGAATCCAGAAAATTGAATGGAAAACAATCGAGTATTTGTGTGTGCATAGGGAGGGTCATATGATGTTGAGTTTCTTGTTTGATAGGAGTGGCAATCAGAGGTGGGGTAAAAAAGTTATTATAAACATGTGGTAATAAGCCATAATTATAGCGATACATTAACTCTCCTATTTGCATCTGCCTGATTTTATCGACACTTTAAACATATTAGCCTAAAATGCGTCGAAGACGTAGACACCAGGTGCGTGCCTCCATGTCATTGTCAGGCACGCACGTACAGTAAGCTAACACAGAAGTTGAATATAATTGTCGACAGTCATGTATAGCGTCATGACGTAATATATCTAATTTGCAAATAGTACTGAAACTTAGACACATAATCATTATGTCATACGCGTCATAAATAAGATGCAATGCCACTTCCATGATTACTTTATGCAGGCTAGCGTAACAGAGCATTTACTGAGAAACTGAGTCAATATCACGAGTTGTGATATCACTAATCGAACAATCGAGATAATCTTACTAATCGAACCAACCGAGCTAATCGAACTAACCGATTAATTGACGTCTACTAGTCGCGATTAGTAAAGGTCACTTATCGCCAAGGCCTAAACCTAAGTGAGGAAATAACAGCAGAAGACGCCCAAGGCTATCGCACAGCCAATTGAACTTGACACGCCCGACTTTTGACTTATGACTTTTGAGACAAATAATCGGCCGTTCTTTAAGTGACCGATTCTTTAACTCACAAGTCTTTCGCGCAACCGTATGCTACCCTCTAGAATAATCATTGAGTACAATTAATATAAATTTAATGTATATATTAAGTATAATATTTACATAATATACACATGAGAGAGAGAGTGAGTGACAGGAGAGATAAAGATACAGAGATTTATAGGGCGATAGAGTCATGTTCCTAAATGTTTCGTGTTCAATAATAATGACCTCGAGCCCTCGATCCACCGAATTTTGCATTGAAAGCCTTAATGAAGTGTTCACCATCGACGCCTCTTAGGATCCCTGTCCAAGGACTGTACAATAATACTGTACTGGTGATAATCAGTTGCAATCAAATAAATTGAATATGGCGAAGGAATTGGCGCGAAAACTTAGGGCACCGCCGGATTTGTTCCTGTTAACACCGAACTCGGCTCAAGCTGTCGTATGGAATAATTTCTCGTGAATGCATAGAAAAAATGAAAGGTCAACGGATTGATTACATGCGTGTGAGTTAGCTGAGGATGCAGCGATGCGACATGAGGGCCGGATTCTTACGTATCTAATAATATCTGGAATTCATTTTCATATATTTATGAAGAAAGTAAGCTCGGCTTAAAATAAATGGAACAAACGAAGGGCATCTTCTCTGTTACGTTCTCACAAATCAATATTATTAAAACCTGTGTTGCGTTTTAACGACATGAGAATTCAACGATAAATAACATTATTATAATTTGCACCAAAGGCGGTCGGGTCGGGTCCGGTCATGCACGTCATGGTTTGGATCTGGTCGGGTCAGATATTTGGCCTCAGAAATTGGTTCGGATAAGGTCCATTTTCGATGGGTCGGGTCATGACAATTGAATCCAATGGACAACTCTGGTCATAACAGCGGCTGTCAATTATTCCAATATAATGGTAACAAGTGACGTCACATGTTCCTCGTTTGCAGACTACACCTTCTTGAAATAATTAATTTGTCTAGGCCAAAGATTAGAAAATGTCATAATTAAGTGACTGTTGGCATTTCATAGACTGTCCATCTGGAAATTGCCGAGTGTTCAAAGTCCACGCGACAAACCCGCACTAGCAAATCTCGCAGAAAACAGAAATATTTCTACCTATTATAAATACATAATATTTATCGACGGCACCAGATCGCCCGCTTACAGGCCCTATACATCTGCAGTTTACCGCGTCATCGGCAGAAGGCTGCAAATAAGATAGCGCTAAGTAATCTAGTTGTAATATTTACAAATAAATCTGGTTGATAAACTTTCTTCTGTGTCTGCTTGCGTTGCCAAATATATAGCTGTACTCGTATGCTGCTCGCATTTCATTGGATGGTGTATTTTTGTGTATTGGTCACCATGGCAACCGGAGACAAAGAAACGCGCTTCTTTGATTCTACAGACGCCGTTGCTATGGGCACCTATTGTCTGTAGAATCAAAGAAGCGCGTTTCTTTGTCTCCGGTTGCCATGGTGACCAATACACAAAAATACACCATCCAATGAAATGCGAGCAGCATACGAGTACAGCTATATATTTGGCAACGCAAGCAGACACATCTCTGTGATTCACAACGTTCAAGAAAATAAATGTGTTGGTTTTTAGAGCATGACATGCTTGTAGGTCTAGGCCTATAGACCATCACATACGTGTACGTTCTTTGGTCATAAGCTTCTTCTATTTAGCTATGGTGCTGTGCTGATTGCTAGCTGGGCTAAATGTGATAGAAAGCTTCTGATGTACCGTGCGCCATTCTTTTTTAATCTCATATAATCTATACATAGTTAACTTTCAAGCTACGACTGATGTAATACCACGTAAGAAATGACGAATCTCCTACGTGTGCTATGGATCAGTTAACCCTTTAACGACCAGCCTTGCTAATTATAAATTAGTCGTAATATATATTTACCACGTGTAGGTCTTTGAAGGGCTAAGTCTCTAACTTAAAACCTCCGAAAAAGGCGAACTGTTCAAACTCATTAAAGATCCGGATCTATAATGGGACACGGTACGCTTACAGCTAAATTTCGTTCTGGTTAATCTCTTCAAAATCCTGTCTACGCTATGAAACCTAACCCGTATCATACACGCCAAATGGCATACATTTCAACCGACACATGTGCTTGTATAGAAATTAATCAGTTAGTATAAAATTACATACATACATACATGTACATATTATATATGCACATTTTCACACTTACGCTATAGTCTAGCTTCCTCTCTCTTGTACTCCCGCATATTTCTCTTTCCGTCACACTGTGAACAACAACACGTGACCGACGGTGTACATGGTGTACAACGGATTTCTATTCATCTGTTTCCATTGCGTCGTTTGCAGTCATAACAAGGCCGCAGCGTCATAATAAACAGAATGTCACTCTGTCATCAATTGGAGCAATATCGATAATAGAGAAATGGACGACAACTATTGCGTCACAACAAATGGAAACCATCAACGCCAACATCTGTATACATATTATACGCTTGCTTACACTTACGTACACTTGCACGCAATTGAGTACACTCTGTGTAGCACGGTGGCTGATTGGTTAGAGCGGTCGGCCCGAAACGTACAGTGTGCTATAAGTGAGCGGGTTCAACCCTCTTCCGAGGCGTCACTGGTCCTGCGTCACTGGACCTTCAGCTAGTCCTTAGCGCACAATTGCTCTGCAGTACAGCTGCATTTGGGCCTTAGAGGCGTGTGTGTCCACTTCCGAGCAAAAAATGCTGGAAGAAGGGCGATATCAAATTGCGGAATAAATATAAAAAATATATGCCGCGGGTCGGGTCGAATCGCGGTCGGGTCGCGCAGAGCCGGGCCGGGTCTGGTCACGAATATCTGTAGATTAGGCGGAAATTAGCTTGATTGGTCGATTAGATAACAATGATATAATAATTTTGAAGTCGCAAATGGTCACATTCACACTGCATGTTTATATATACTTTATTTGCAAAGAAAATAAATTTTCAATTCAATTCAATTTTCTTTATTAACCGAAAAAATGAGAAAATTACAAGCAACTAGTGTACATAAATGAATATTCTGATTACACAGAAGTACCTAAATGGGTCCTAGACCCCGCTAACCAGAGGCCCCTATGTCGAGCTAATAAACTGGCAATGGGTACCAATATTAATAACATTAACATACCTGGTAAGGATAAATAGATACAAATTAATCTTAACTAGTTACTTAGTTACTAAGGGATCCTTTCATCCATTGAATAAACACAAACACATATATTCACAGTTTAGAGGTGTCTTCAAGCAAATAGAGGCGAATTTTGTTTTTAAATAATCTTATACTTGGCTGGTGACGATTCAAAAATATTAACGGAATCCAGAAAATTGAATGGAAAACAATCGAGTATTTGTGTGTGCATAGGGAGGGTCATATGATGTTGAGTTTCTTGTTTGATAGGAGTGGCAATCAGAGGTGGGGTAAAAAAGTTATTATAAACATGTGGTAATAAGCCATAATTATAGCGATACATTAACTCTCCTATTTGCATCTGCCTGATTTTATCGACACTTTAAACATATTAGCCTAAAATGCGTCGAAGACGTAGACACCAGGTGCGTGCCTCCATGTCATTGTCAGGCACGCACGTACAGTAAGCTAACACAGAAGTTGAATATAATTGTCGACAGTCATGTATAGCGTCATGACGTAATATATCTAATTTGCAAATAGTACTGAAACTTAGACACATAATCATTATGTCATACGCGTCATAAATAAGATGCAATGCCACTTCCATGATTACTTTATGCAGGCTAGCGTAACAGAGCATTTACTGAGAAACTGAGTCAATATCACGAGTTGTGATATCACTAATCGAACAATCGAGATAATCTTACTAATCGAACCAACCGAGCTAATCGAACTAACCGATTAATTGACGTCTACTAGTCGCGATTAGTAAAGGTCACTTATCGCCAAGGCCTAAACCTAAGTGAGGAAATAACAGCAGAAGACGCCCAAGGCTATCGCACAGCCAATTGAACTTGACACGCCCGACTTTTGACTTATGACTTTTGAGACAAATAATCGGCCGTTCTTTAAGTGACCGATTCTTTGACTCACAAGTCTTTCGCGCAACCGTATGCTACCCTCTAGAATAATCATTGAGTACAATTAATATAAATTTAATGTATATATTAAGTATAATATTTACATAATATACACATGAGAGAGAGAGAGAGTGACAGGAGAGATAAAGATACAGAGATATATAGGGCGATAGAGTCATGTTCCTAAATGTTTCGTGTTCAATAATAATGACCTCGAGCCCTCGATCCACCGAATTTTGCATTGAAAGCCTTAATGAAGTGTTCACCATCGACGCCTCTTAGGATCCCTGTCCAAGGACTGTACAATAATACTGTACTGGTGATAATCAGTTGCAATCAAATAAATTGAATATGGCGAAGGAATTGGCGCGAAAACTTAGGGCACCGCCGGATTTGTTCCTGTTAACACCGAACTCGGCTCAAGCTGTCGTATGGAATAATTTCTCGTGAATGCATAGAAAAAATGAAAGGTCAACGGATTGATTACATGCGTGTGAGTTAGCTGAGGATGCAGCGATGCGACATGAGGGCCGGATTCTTACGTATCTAATAATATCTGGAATTCATTTTCATATATTTATGAAGAAAGTAAGCTCGGCTTAAAATAAATGGAACAAACGAAGGGCATCTTCTCTGTTACGTTCTCACAAATCAATATTATTAAAACCTGTGTTGCGTTTTAACGACATGAGAATTCAACGATAAATAACATTATTATAATTTGCACCAAAGGCGGTCGGGTCGGGTCCGGTCATGCACGTCATGGTTTGGATCTGGTCGGGTCAGATATTTGGCCTCAGAAATTGGTTCGGATAAGGTCCATTTTCGATGGGTCGGGTCATGACAATTGAATCCAATGGACAACTCTGGTCATAACAGCGGCTGTCAATTATTCCAATATAATGGTAACAAGTGACGTCACATGTTCCTCGTTTGCAGACTACACCTTCTTGAAATAATTAATTTGTCTAGGCCAAAGATTAGAAAATGTCATAATTAAGTGACTGTTGGCATTTCATAGACTGTCCATCTGGAAATTGCCGAGTGTTCAAAGTCCACGCGACAAACCCGCACTAGCAAATCTCGCAGAAAACAGAAATATTTCTACCTATTATAAATACATAATATTTATCGACGGCACCAGATCGCCCGCTTACAGGCCCTATACATCTGCAGTTTACCGCGTCATCGGCAGAAGGCTGCAAATAAGATAGCGCTAAGTAATCTAGTTGTAATATTTACAAATAAATCTGGTTGATAAACTTTCTTCTGTGTCTGCTTGCGTTGCCAAATATATAGCTGTACTCGTATGCTGCTCGCATTTCATTGGATGGTGTATTTTTGTGTATTGGTCACCATGGCAACCGGAGACAAAGAAACGCGCTTCTTTGATTCTACAGACGCCGTTGCTATGGGCACCTATTGTCTGTAGAATCAAAGAAGCGCGTTTCTTTGTCTCCGGTTGCCATGGTGACCAATACACAAAAATACACCATCCAATGAAATGCGAGCAGCATACGAGTACAGCTATATATTTGGCAACGCAAGCAGACACATCTCTGTGATTCACAACGTTCAAGAAAATAAATGTGTTGGTTTTTAGAGCATGACATGCTTGTAGGTCTAGGCCTATAGACCATCACATACGTGTACGTTCTTTGGTCATAAGCTTCTTCTATTTAGCTATGGTGCTGTGCTGATTGCTAGCTGGGCTAAATGTGATAGAAAGCTTCTGATGTACCGTGCGCCATTCTTTTTTAATCTCATATAATCTATACATAGTTAACTTTCAAGCTACGACTGATGTAATACCACGTAAGAAATGACGAATCTCCTACGTGTGCTATGGATCAGTTAACCCTTTAACGACCAGCCTTGCTAATTATAAATTAGTCGTAATATATATTTACCACGTGTAGGTCTTTGAAGGGCTAAGTCTCTAACTTAAAACCTCCGAAAAAGGCGAACTGTTCAAACTCATTAAAGATCCGGATCTATAATGGGACACGGTACGCTTACAGCTAAATTTCGTTCTGGTTAATCTCTTCAAAATCCTGTCTACGCTATGAAACCTAACCCGTATCATACACGCCAAATGGCATACATTTCAACCGACACATGTGCTTGTATAGAAATTAATCAGTTAGTATAAAATTACATACATACATACATGTACATATTATATATGCACATTTTCACACTTACGCTATAGTCTAGCTTCCTCTCTCTTGTACTCCCGCATATTTCTCTTTCCGTCACACTGTGAACAACAACACGTGACCGACGGTGTACATGGTGTACAACGGATTTCTATTCATCTGTTTCCATTGCGTCGTTTGCAGTCATAACAAAGGCCGCAGCGTCATAATAAACAGAATGTCACTCTGTCATCAATTGGAGCAATATCGATAATAGAGAAATGGACGACAACTATTGCGTCACAACACATGGAAACCATCAACGCCAACATCTGTATACATATTATACGCTTGCTTACACTTACGTACACTTGCACGCAATTGAGTACACTCTGTGTAGCACGGTGGCTGATTGGTTAGAGCGGTCGGCCCGAAACGTACAGTGTGCTATAAGTGAGCGGGTTCAACCCTCTTCCGAGGCGTCACTGGTCCTGCGTCACTGGACCTTCAGCTAGTCCTTAGCGCACAATTGCTCTGCAGTACAGCTGCATTTGGGCCTTAGAGGCGTGTGTGTCCACTTCCGAGCAAAAAATGCTGGAAGAAGGGCGATATCAAATTGCGGAATAAATATAAAAAATATATGCCGCGGGTCGGGTCGAATCGCGGTCGGGTCGCGCAGAGCCGGGCCGGGTCTGGTCACGAATATCTGTAGATTAGGCGGAAATTAGCTTGATTGGTCGATTAGATAACAATGATATAATAATTTTGAAGTCGCAAATGGTCACATTCACACTGCATGTTTATATATACTTTATTTGCAAAGAAAATAAATTTTCAATTCAATTCAATTTTCTTTATTAACCGAAAAAATGAGAAAATGACAAGCAACTAGTGTACATAAATGAATATTCTGATTACACAGAAGTACCTAAATGGGTCCTAGACCCCGCTAACCAGAGGCCCCTATGTCGAGCTAATAAACTGGCAATGGGTACCAATATTAATAACATTAACATACCTGGTAAGGATAAATAGATACAAATTAATCTTAACTAGTTACTTAGTTACTAAGGGATCCTTTCATCCATTGAATAAACACAAACACATATATTCACAGTTTAGAGGTGTCTTCAAGCAAATAGAGGCGAATTTTGTTTTTAAATAATCTTATACTTGGCTGGTGACGATTCAAAAATATTAACGGAATCCAGAAAATTGAATGGAAAACAATCGAGTATTTGTGTGTGCATAGGGAGGGTCATATGATGTTGAGTTTCTTGTTTGATAGGAGTGGCAATCAGAGGTGGGGTAAAAAAGTTATTATAAACATGTGGTAATAAGCCATAATTATAGCGATACATTAACTCTCCTATTTGCATCTGCCTGATTTTATCGACACTTTAAACATATTAGCCTAAAATGCGTCGAAGACGTAGACACCAGGTGCGTGCCTCCATGTCATTGTCAGGCACGCACGTACAGTAAGCTAACACAGAAGTTGAATATAATTGTCGACAGTCATGTATAGCGTCATGACGTAATATATCTAATTTGCAAATAGTACTGAAACTTAGACACATAATCATTATGTCATACGCGTCATAAATAAGATGCAATGCCACTTCCATGATTACTTTATGCAGGCTAGCGTAACAGAGCATTTACTGAGAAACTGAGTCAATATCACGAGTTGTGATATCACTAATCGAACAATCGAGATAATCTTACTAATCGAACCAACCGAGCTAATCGAACTAACCGATTAATTGACGTCTACTAGTCGCGATTAGTAAAGGTCACTTATCGCCAAGGCCTAAACCTAAGTGAGGAAATAACAGCAGAAGACGCCCAAGGCTATCGCACAGCCAATTGAACTTGACACGCCCGACTTTTGACTTATGACTTTTGAGACAAATAATCGGCCGTTCTTTAAGTGACCGATTCTTTGACTCACAAGTCTTTCGCGCAACCGTATGCTACCCTCTAGAATAATCATTGAGTACAATTAATATAAATTTAATGTATATATTAAGTATAATATTTACATAATATACACATGAGAGAGAGAGAGAGTGACAGGAGAGATAAAGATACAGAGATATATAGGGCGATAGAGTCATGTTCCTAAATGTTTCGTGTTCAATAATAATGACCTCGAGCCCTCGATCCACCGAATTTTGCATTGAAAGCCTTAATGAAGTGTTCACCATCGACGCCTCTTAGGATCCCTGTCCAAGGACTGTACAATAATACTGTACTGGTGATAATCAGTTGCAATCAAATAAATTGAATATGGCGAAGGAATTGGCGCGAAAACTTAGGGCACCGCCGGATTTGTTCCTGTTAACACCGAACTCGGCTCAAGCTGTCGTATGGAATAATTTCTCGTGAATGCATAGAAAAAATGAAAGGTCAACGGATTGATTACATGCGTGTGAGTTAGCTGAGGATGCAGCGATGCGACATGAGGGCCGGATTCTTACGTATCTAATAATATCTGGAATTCATTTTCATATATTTATGAAGAAAGTAAGCTCGGCTTAAAATAAATGGAACAAACGAAGGGCATCTTCTCTGTTACGTTCTCACAAATCAATATTATTAAAACCTGTGTTGCGTTTTAACGACATGAGAATTCAACGATAAATAACATTATTATAATTTGCACCAAAGGCGGTCGGGTCGGGTCCGGTCATGCACGTCATGGTTTGGATCTGGTCGGGTCAGATATTTGGCCTCAGAAATTGGTTCGGATAAGGTCCATTTTCGATGGGTCGGGTCATGACAATTGAATCCAATGGACAACTCTGGTCATAACAGCGGCTGTCAATTATTCCAATATAATGGTAACAAGTGACGTCACATGTTCCTCGTTTGCAGACTACACCTTCTTGAAATAATTAATTTGTCTAGGCCAAAGATTAGAAAATGTCATAATTAAGTGACTGTTGGCATTTCATAGACTGTCCATCTGGAAATTGCCGAGTGTTCAAAGTCCACGCGACAAACCCGCACTAGCAAATCTCGCAGAAAACAGAAATATTTCTACCTATTATAAATACATAATATTTATCGACGGCACCAGATCGCCCGCTTACAGGCCCTATACATCTGCAGTTTACCGCGTCATCGGCAGAAGGCTGCAAATAAGATAGCGCTAAGTAATCTAGTTGTAATATTTACAAATAAATCTGGTTGATAAACTTTCTTCTGTGTCTGCTTGCGTTGCCAAATATATAGCTGTACTCGTATGCTGCTCGCATTTCATTGGATGGTGTATTTTTGTGTATTGGTCACCATGGCAACCGGAGACAAAGAAACGCGCTTCTTTGATTCTACAGACGCCGTTGCTATGGGCACCTATTGTCTGTAGAATCAAAGAAGCGCGTTTCTTTGTCTCCGGTTGCCATGGTGACCAATACACAAAAATACACCATCCAATGAAATGCGAGCAGCATACGAGTACAGCTATATATTTGGCAACGCAAGCAGACACATCTCTGTGATTCACAACGTTCAAGAAAATAAATGTGTTGGTTTTTAGAGCATGACATGCTTGTAGGTCTAGGCCTATAGACCATCACATACGTGTACGTTCTTTGGTCATAAGCTTCTTCTATTTAGCTATGGTGCTGTGCTGATTGCTAGCTGGGCTAAATGTGATAGAAAGCTTCTGATGTACCGTGCGCCATTCTTTTTTAATCTCATATAATCTATACATAGTTAACTTTCAAGCTACGACTGATGTAATACCACGTAAGAAATGACGAATCTCCTACGTGTGCTATGGATCAGTTAACCCTTTAACGACCAGCCTTGCTAATTATAAATTAGTCGTAATATATATTTACCACGTGTAGGTCTTTGAAGGGCTAAGTCTCTAACTTAAAACCTCCGAAAAAGGCGAACTGTTCAAACTCATTAAAGATCCGGATCTATAATGGGACACGGTACGCTTACAGCTAAATTTCGTTCTGGTTAATCTCTTCAAAATCCTGTCTACGCTATGAAACCTAACCCGTATCATACACGCCAAATGGCATACATTTCAACCGACACATGTGCTTGTATAGAAATTAATCAGTTAGTATAAAATTACATACATACATACATGTACATATTATATATGCACATTTTCACACTTACGCTATAGTCTAGCTTCCTCTCTCTTGTACTCCCGCATATTTCTCTTTCCGTCACACTGTGAACAACAACACGTGACCGACGGTGTACATGGTGTACAACGGATTTCTATTCATCTGTTTCCATTGCGTCGTTTGCAGTCATAACAAAGGCCGCAGCGTCATAATAAACAGAATGTCACTCTGTCATCAATTGGAGCAATATCGATAATAGAGAAATGGACGACAACTATTGCGTCACAACACATGGAAACCATCAACGCCAACATCTGTATACATATTATACGCTTGCTTACACTTACGTACACTTGCACGCAATTGAGTACACTCTGTGTAGCACGGTGGCTGATTGGTTAGAGCGGTCGGCCCGAAACGTACAGTGTGCTATAAGTGAGCGGGTTCAACCCTCTTCCGAGGCGTCACTGGTCCTGCGTCACTGGACCTTCAGCTAGTCCTTAGCGCACAATTGCTCTGCAGTACAGCTGCATTTGGGCCTTAGAGGCGTGTGTGTCCACTTCCGAGCAAAAAATGCTGGAAGAAGGGCGATATCAAATTGCGGAATAAATATAAAAAATATATGCCGCGGGTCGGGTCGAATCGCGGTCGGGTCGCGCAGAGCCGGGCCGGGTCTGGTCACGAATATCTGTAGATTAGGCGGAAATTAGCTTGATTGGTCGATTAGATAACAATGATATAATAATTTTGAAGTCGCAAATGGTCACATTCACACTGCATGTTTATATATACTTTATTTGCAAAGAAAATAAATTTTCAATTCAATTCAATTTTCTTTATTAACCGAAAAAATGAGAAAATGACAAGCAACTAGTGTACATAAATGAATATTCTGATTACACAGAAGTACCTAAATGGGTCCTAGACCCCGCTAACCAGAGGCCCCTATGTCGAGCTAATAAACTGGCAATGGGTACCAATATTAATAACATTAACATACCTGGTAAGGATAAATAGATACAAATTAATCTTAACTAGTTACTTAGTTACTAAGGGATCCTTTCATCCATTGAATAAACACAAACACATATATTCACAGTTTAGAGGTGTCTTCAAGCAAATAGAGGCGAATTTTGTTTTTAAATAATCTTATACTTGGCTGGTGACGATTCAAAAATATTAACGGAATCCAGAAAATTGAATGGAAAACAATCGAGTATTTGTGTGTGCATAGGGAGGGTCATATGATGTTGAGTTTCTTGTTTGATAGGAGTGGCAATCAGAGGTGGGGTAAAAAAGTTATTATAAACATGTGGTAATAAGCCATAATTATAGCGATACATTAACTCTCCTATTTGCATCTGCCTGATTTTATCGACACTTTAAACATATTAGCCTAAAATGCGTCGAAGACGTAGACACCAGGTGCGTGCCTCCATGTCATTGTCAGGCACGCACGTACAGTAAGCTAACACAGAAGTTGAATATAATTGTCGACAGTCATGTATAGCGTCATGACGTAATATATCTAATTTGCAAATAGTACTGAAACTTAGACACATAATCATTATGTCATACGCGTCATAAATAAGATGCAATGCCACTTCCATGATTACTTTATGCAGGCTAGCGTAACAGAGCATTTACTGAGAAACTGAGTCAATATCACGAGTTGTGATATCACTAATCGAACAATCGAGATAATCTTACTAATCGAACCAACCGAGCTAATCGAACTAACCGATTAATTGACGTCTACTAGTCGCGATTAGTAAAGGTCACTTATCGCCAAGGCCTAAACCTAAGTGAGGAAATAACAGCAGAAGACGCCCAAGGCTATCGCACAGCCAATTGAACTTGACACGCCCGACTTTTGACTTATGACTTTTGAGACAAATAATCGGCCGTTCTTTAAGTGACCGATTCTTTGACTCACAAGTCTTTCGCGCAACCGTATGCTACCCTCTAGAATAATCATTGAGTACAATTAATATAAATTTAATGTATATATTAAGTATAATATTTACATAATATACACATGAGAGAGAGAGAGAGTGACAGGAGAGATAAAGATACAGAGATATATAGGGCGATAGAGTCATGTTCCTAAATGTTTCGTGTTCAATAATAATGACCTCGAGCCCTCGATCCACCGAATTTTGCATTGAAAGCCTTAATGAAGTGTTCACCATCGACGCCTCTTAGGATCCCTGTCCAAGGACTGTACAATAATACTGTACTGGTGATAATCAGTTGCAATCAAATAAATTGAATATGGCGAAGGAATTGGCGCGAAAACTTAGGGCACCGCCGGATTTGTTCCTGTTAACACCGAACTCGGCTCAAGCTGTCGTATGGAATAATTTCTCGTGAATGCATAGAAAAAATGAAAGGTCAACGGATTGATTACATGCGTGTGAGTTAGCTGAGGATGCAGCGATGCGACATGAGGGCCGGATTCTTACGTATCTAATAATATCTGGAATTCATTTTCATATATTTATGAAGAAAGTAAGCTCGGCTTAAAATAAATGGAACAAACGAAGGGCATCTTCTCTGTTACGTTCTCACAAATCAATATTATTAAAACCTGTGTTGCGTTTTAACGACATGAGAATTCAACGATAAATAACATTATTATAATTTGCACCAAAGGCGGTCGGGTCGGGTCCGGTCATGCACGTCATGGTTTGGATCTGGTCGGGTCAGATATTTGGCCTCAGAAATTGGTTCGGATAAGGTCCATTTTCGATGGGTCGGGTCATGACAATTGAATCCAATGGACAACTCTGGTCATAACAGCGGCTGTCAATTATTCCAATATAATGGTAACAAGTGACGTCACATGTTCCTCGTTTGCAGACTACACCTTCTTGAAATAATTAATTTGTCTAGGCCAAAGATTAGAAAATGTCATAATTAAGTGACTGTTGGCATTTCATAGACTGTCCATCTGGAAATTGCCGAGTGTTCAAAGTCCACGCGACAAACCCGCACTAGCAAATCTCGCAGAAAACAGAAATATTTCTACCTATTATAAATACATAATATTTATCGACGGCACCAGATCGCCCGCTTACAGGCCCTATACATCTGCAGTTTACCGCGTCATCGGCAGAAGGCTGCAAATAAGATAGCGCTAAGTAATCTAGTTGTAATATTTACAAATAAATCTGGTTGATAAACTTTCTTCTGTGTCTGCTTGCGTTGCCAAATATATAGCTGTACTCGTATGCTGCTCGCATTTCATTGGATGGTGTATTTTTGTGTATTGGTCACCATGGCAACCGGAGACAAAGAAACGCGCTTCTTTGATTCTACAGACGCCGTTGCTATGGGCACCTATTGTCTGTAGAATCAAAGAAGCGCGTTTCTTTGTCTCCGGTTGCCATGGTGACCAATACACAAAAATACACCATCCAATGAAATGCGAGCAGCATACGAGTACAGCTATATATTTGGCAACGCAAGCAGACACATCTCTGTGATTCACAACGTTCAAGAAAATAAATGTGTTGGTTTTTAGAGCATGACATGCTTGTAGGTCTAGGCCTATAGACCATCACATACGTGTACGTTCTTTGGTCATAAGCTTCTTCTATTTAGCTATGGTGCTGTGCTGATTGCTAGCTGGGCTAAATGTGATAGAAAGCTTCTGATGTACCGTGCGCCATTCTTTTTTAATCTCATATAATCTATACATAGTTAACTTTCAAGCTACGACTGATGTAATACCACGTAAGAAATGACGAATCTCCTACGTGTGCTATGGATCAGTTAACCCTTTAACGACCAGCCTTGCTAATTATAAATTAGTCGTAATATATATTTACCACGTGTAGGTCTTTGAAGGGCTAAGTCTCTAACTTAAAACCTCCGAAAAAGGCGAACTGTTCAAACTCATTAAAGATCCGGATCTATAATGGGACACGGTACGCTTACAGCTAAATTTCGTTCTGGTTAATCTCTTCAAAATCCTGTCTACGCTATGAAACCTAACCCGTATCATACACGCCAAATGGCATACATTTCAACCGACACATGTGCTTGTATAGAAATTAATCAGTTAGTATAAAATTACATACATACATACATGTACATATTATATATGCACATTTTCACACTTACGCTATAGTCTAGCTTCCTCTCTCTTGTACTCCCGCATATTTCTCTTTCCGTCACACTGTGAACAACAACACGTGACCGACGGTGTACATGGTGTACAACGGATTTCTATTCATCTGTTTCCATTGCGTCGTTTGCAGTCATAACAAAGGCCGCAGCGTCATAATAAACAGAATGTCACTCTGTCATCAATTGGAGCAATATCGATAATAGAGAAATGGACGACAACTATTGCGTCACAACACATGGAAACCATCAACGCCAACATCTGTATACATATTATACGCTTGCTTACACTTACGTACACTTGCACGCAATTGAGTACACTCTGTGTAGCACGGTGGCTGATTGGTTAGAGCGGTCGGCCCGAAACGTACAGTGTGCTATAAGTGAGCGGGTTCAACCCTCTTCCGAGGCGTCACTGGTCCTGCGTCACTGGACCTTCAGCTAGTCCTTAGCGCACAATTGCTCTGCAGTACAGCTGCATTTGGGCCTTAGAGGCGTGTGTGTCCACTTCCGAGCAAAAAATGCTGGAAGAAGGGCGATATCAAATTGCGGAATAAATATAAAAAATATATGCCGCGGGTCGGGTCGAATCGCGGTCGGGTCGCGCAGAGCCGGGCCGGGTCTGGTCACGAATATCTGTAGATTAGGCGGAAATTAGCTTGATTGGTCGATTAGATAACAATGATATAATAATTTTGAAGTCGCAAATGGTCACATTCACACTGCATGTTTATATATACTTTATTTGCAAAGAAAATAAATTTTCAATTCAATTCAATTTTCTTTATTAACCGAAAAAATGAGAAAATTACAAGCAACTAGTGTACATAAATGAATATTCTGATTACACAGAAGTACCTAAATGGGTCCTAGACCCCGCTAACCAGAGGCCCCTATGTCGAGCTAATAAACTGGCAATGGGTACCAATATTAATAACATTAACATACCTGGTAAGGATAAATAGATACAAATTAATCTTAACTAGTTACTTAGTTACTAAGGGATCCTTTCATCCATTGAATAAACACAAACACATATATTCACAGTTTAGAGGTGTCTTCAAGCAAATAGAGGCGAATTTTGTTTTTAAATAATCTTATACTTGGCTGGTGACGATTCAAAAATATTAACGGAATCCAGAAAATTGAATGGAAAACAATCGAGTATTTGTGTGTGCATAGGGAGGGTCATATGATGTTGAGTTTCTTGTTTGATAGGAGTGGCAATCAGAGGTGGGGTAAAAAAGTTATTATAAACATGTGGTAATAAGCCATAATTATAGCGATACATTAACTCTCCTATTTGCATCTGCCTGATTTTATCGACACTTTAAACATATTAGCCTAAAATGCGTCGAAGACGTAGACACCAGGTGCGTGCCTCCATGTCATTGTCAGGCACGCACGTACAGTAAGCTAACACAGAAGTTGAATATAATTGTCGACAGTCATGTATAGCGTCATGACGTAATATATCTAATTTGCAAATAGTACTGAAACTTAGACACATAATCATTATGTCATACGCGTCATAAATAAGATGCAATGCCACTTCCATGATTACTTTATGCAGGCTAGCGTAACAGAGCATTTACTGAGAAACTGAGTCAATATCACGAGTTGTGATATCACTAATCGAACAATCGAGATAATCTTACTAATCGAACCAACCGAGCTAATCGAACAATCGATTAATTGATTAATCGATCAGTAGGCAATTAATCTATTAATCCCTTTTTTGATTAATCGACTAATCGCCTACTAATCGATTAATCGAACTAACCGATTAAGGTAACACTTAGATTTAACTAAGCCATATTCGGCAATGTTAAGCTCTTGGTGTTTTCCCGTCCTCAGCTTGTGCTAAAGTCAACGTTTGTGAAGTAGAAAATGGTTTGACTTATTGAAAAATGTTATTTAGTCTTTTTGAATTATATGAAGCAGTTTTAACTGTCAATTTGACTTGAAGACCAAAAACCGGAAACTATCTTTGACACCATGTTCCAGGTGTACGTAACCATCACCTACAAGAGTGAGCAGCAGTAATCTAGTCGGGTTATCATTCAATCATTCACTCGTTCTGAGCATTCATACAGGCCCCTTCAAGAACCTGTTCAAGAGCGCTCACAGCCCAGCCACCACTAAAGAATAAAGAGTTGAGGGACTTGTAAAAACCTGACGTTTGGGGGTGGACAAGTGTAGCGGAGATGTTTGGAGTTAGCTAGCGAGCATCAGTGCGGAGCTGACGCAACTGGTAGAAACAGTGAATATGAGGAGGAAAGACAAACTTTTGGTCCAGCGTGATTCCAAAGTCCCGAACAGCAGAGTAAAAGAAAGAGAGGGGAAGTCAGCAGCGATGGTGCCTACAGGTCTAGCTTCATAAGATGCTGTAGAGTGCCAGCCAGATTAATTGGGGTTTTAACTGGTTGAGTCGCAGGCGGTTTGTCGATATCGACGCCTCTATGACACCCATGCAGAGACCGACTCATTGTCCGAACAGGCAGCGGAGGCATTAACAGCTTTGCAGTTTGAGTAGGCCCCAAACGCCATCAGAGCACAGGTGACCCACCACAGCAGTGGCATTAAAGACCCAGCACCGAACCCTGAGGAAGGCCATTAGTGGCAGGGAAAGAAGTGAACCTGGAGGACCTATGGACCACGCAAATAGAGCGCTCTCTAACAAATGAGGCCATGCAACCAGGTGACCAGGGTCCTCACTGATGATGAATAGAAGATATTCCAGATATTAATAAACCAGCGTAGGGCCATTATACTAAGTGACCATATAATTTTTATTGCATCGCGGCCGTGTATTGTTCGGTATAGATTTATAGAATGTATTGCATGTTTGAAACACACAAAAACGAAGAAACTGCATCGCTTGAGGGTGAATTTGTACGCTAATCTACTGACATTTTGATACTCACCAAAAAATTTTCGCCGTCATTGACGTCAACGGTGATATTCAAATTTAATGTGTGACTGGCCGCACGCTGAAAGCATTTATTGAACAAAATTAATAAGCGTTATGAGTAGGCCTAGATATGAGTCTAGTTTGTGCCGACGACTGAAAAATAACATTGGTTTGTTTTAACGATAGGCAGGAACAAATCAGTAGTGGTCGAAACTGCTAAAAATCACTCTATTACTAAGACAATGTCACATTTGCAATTTTGCGTTAACACTGGAGGAGTAGCTTGAAAGCAGAAACACCGACATCCAGCATATACGGTTCGCCTCAATAAGCTGCATTGATGACATCATCGACTGGATGATGTGCTAGTGCATGCTAATTCATCAAATACAGAATTCATCTGATGCTCGTCTTCGCGTAAGGCTAAAAGACTAGACTGTAGTCCTTTCGTCATCGATGCGAACACTGCCGAGCTAAAGAACAAGACCGCAATCTCGGTCTTTTCCTAGACATACAGAGACCTGTCAAAAACGTCACATATTGCGGGCCTTGTGAGAACTAGCTGAGACAGCTGAGGTCTGTGTCTCGGTCTCTCACACAGGATGCGACTCCACATCTAAGCCCATCTTGGACAAGGCCTAATCCTGAGCAGTCAGCTATCAGAAGAGCACAGCAGGTCACGACTTCGATTACCAAAAACCTCTGATGTTTCGCACCAAGAAGGAAGACTAAAAATGTGCGATTGAGCTTCTCTGGTCGCTTGCCTATGTGCCTGAAAGAGTTACCTTGCAAGCATTCAGGAAACCAAAACCCTTTGTGCATTAAAAACAAAAGTTAAAGCATTGTTCTTAATTCTTTGCAATTCCAAGCATCAAGCTTAGTTTTTTTATTTGCATTTACAGTGAAGTGTTACACTAGACACAGCTTGCTATAAATGGTCGTAATTACAGTTACAATTAACCTCTTATCAGCTTTGTAAACACCTGAAAGCCATTCCCTTCGTCAGTGAAGACACCGGCACGAGTCGGGAGCGCGTCAGACAATAGTTGGACCAGTCTGTACGCCCGCACCGCACCTTGTCCTTACCTTCATATAAACCGGATGACCATCCTTCAGCCAGAAGTGCCTAACCCTTCATATCTGTCTAGAAATTTTACTTTGTTTGTGAGTAGCAGACTGACTACTCTCCAGGAATTTATTGTCTGGATCGCAGGTAACCTGCATAGGTAAGTTTTCTGCGCATTGTATTCAATATTTAACTTACATTTTAAGAAATTAAGAGGCCTACATTAGAAATAGAGCGGTAATTGTGACAAATCTGTTGCAACAGTCAGCAACTACAGTTACTGTACTGCTATCAATAAATACATTTCATGCACGTTAAATTGAGAAATTCGGAATTACGCTGCTAACTGCCTATGCCATTGCACCCAGAGAGCCACAAATACAGAGAGACATTTTTCCATAATAAGTAGAACGTCATGAATACGTTTCAGTGTCACGTGGTGACCTTCATGCTGTTGAATCTGAAAATCAGCAAAGTAGGCTGCTTGTTGAACGTCAGAGTCTGCAACATTCGCCGGCTTAATATGGCTGTCTTCGAACACAATCTCACTACATACCAAACCAATGGCGAGGATGAAGAACATGTTCACCGAATGCATGTTGACAGACGCGTACAATCTTTCGTTTTTAGACGACAATGAATGAGACGCCGAGCAGAGTCTTATTTAGCGATTGTAACTACTGGCGCATCAATCGATACAGTCCTTTATGAATCTATAATTTTGTTATCTTTTTTGAATATCATAGCAATCAATCGAATTGTTCTTTTAAACATCAATGTCAACAGTATTCAAATGGCTAAAAAATCGCTCTTGTAAGACTTCGTAAAGTCTCAGTGTAACAAGCGCTGTGCAAATGGGGAAGGCAGCTTTAAGTTCGCTCTTCAGACCCTACAAACTTGCACTCAATTGACTATTGCTGTCGATATAGGATCCGAAGCAATGGTGAAGCTTAGGCCTATTAAGTTTATTGTCCTTGTCTTGCATGTAGATTAAATCTATATTGATAGGCCTACTTGAACCAAGTGAACCCATTGATGCGAATTTGAAGAAAACAGCACGTCTAAAATTCCTGTTTCTTCTTCTTAAAGTCATTATTTATTACCTTTAGTGTGCACGTGGTATTAAACGCCTGCTTAGTTCATATCCTCCATTTACCCTCCTCTGTGTCTCTGTGTCTCTTTCTGTTTGTCTGTCTTTCACTGTATTTATGAACCTTTCTAATTGAGCCTCTTTGCTGTCTTCAGAAACCTTGGGTCAATAAATTAAAGACCAGACAAGACCATTTAACAAGCCGCAGGTTATTATTAGAATTTACAATTATTCTACAGAATATGCAGGTGCATCGCGTCAGGAGATCTCAAATCGAGGCAGTGGATGTATAAGAACGTACAGTATAATAGTAAGCATTAAACCTTTCAAGCAGTCGACATTTCAAAGCAATACAGGTGAATTGTGATTACACGGCTTATGACAGAAGATATATTGACTGCAGAAAATGGTCTTTCCATGTCTAGAGGAGTAGATGCATTCGTAATCCAACTCACAGTTTAGTCTTCAAGACTTCGCAAGACCTGTTTTTTGTCGGTGTCCATTATTACCATTTAACCATTCATCGAGTGATACTGGAAAACCTAGTTTTATTCGAACTGCTCAGCATCATGTAACGAGAGTCGGAAGCTGGAAGCGTTCTCTGTTGCTAGGCCTATTTATAAAAAAGTTCATACTTTCCGTTCTTTACGAAAATATTTGATGCGCCTTCTGAATCAATTAGGTCATTCGAATTCATTGCTTTTAGTTAGATTTAATAACCATTCTTAAAACAGTAATTGAAATAATATTAGTAATAGAATCTGCTATATTCCCAATTTCATATGAGCACTGCTTAAAGTGTAAAAAAAGAAGTGCCTGGATTTTATAGTGTCGAAAAGTTAAGAACTAAATTTAGTTACCATTCGTTAGCTTTTTGTCCATTAACAATTTTGTCGTCAAATATTTGTTGGTGAAATATTTGTTGTAATTTTAAGCGTACAGAGAATTACTTATCGTTGTGAAATTGTCGACAAGAAGCCGGTGTTTTGAAAGTTGGGGTAATCAAGTTTCACGCGAAATTTGTTACCTCCTCTTTTTCAGAATGCTCCCCTAATTTACAGAGAGTTGTCTCCTTGCAGAGGAACATGCTCTAGTCAATATTGATCTAGAATCGAATGTTGTCTATATAGAATATAAATAAAGTTTGTTAAACCAAATACACCTACAGAGCAATGCACCGAGAGTTCCTAAATTAACATCTGCCAAACAGTCTCTTAAGTGGATCGTAAGCCGTGTTGCCAAATTGTCTCATCTTGAGTCCAGTCTACAGATCTGCCATTCGAGGCTTCGGCTGCAGATTCTTTTAATCTTAGACATGAAGAATGTGGCGATATCTTGTTCGCACTTTCCAAGCATGGTTGCTAACTTTCTCTATCTCTAGGATTTGATGTAGGCTATACTACTACTAGTGATCTGTAAAGCCGTAAGACCTTCTTCTTCTTTAGTTTTATGCCCTCTGTAGGCAGGTTCGTATGTCCAATGTTGACACTCCTCCCTATTGTGGGCCTCATCCCTCATCTTCTTGTAGGCCTATCCCCTTTTTCCATATCCGAACCAGGATCATTGGTCTCGGTCTTCCTCTGGTCTATTTCCAGCCATTCTTCCTTTTCGAACAGTAAGGCCTTTTCGAGAACGACAGCAAGTCTGCTCTGGTGGGGCAGCTGGTCTTATCAATTTTTTTTCGATGAGCAACTCTATATCATGCACTAGCAGCAGTAGATATATATATATATATATGGCCTATCTATAGCTAGACCTACACGTCTCATCGTTTCGCAACATAAATAGAAGAAATTCAGTTCAATGTTGTATGCGCTACGGTATGTAGGTCTAGTGCAACTTAATTAGTTTACTAACTTATTAGACCTGATCAGCTCGTCAAATACTTCATCAAACTAGTTGAACAACTTTTTGCTTTTTACATCTGAAAATTGATCACCAAATGCAGCAGACACCAGAAGCATAAGACGAAAATTAATTTGACGACAAGGTAACCAGAATGTATAACACGAATTATAGACATCCATTATATACATGGGCTATTTCAGTTAATAAGTAGGCCTAATGAAAATGTGATTTTTTTGGAATTGTAGATAATTAAATGTTGTTGATAGTAACGTACATAGAGGAATTGCACTGCTGCATGAATGATCATCGACGGTGTCTAGACTCTGCTGGCCAAATAAGTGGCAGGACGGCGTCCAGCCGTGAAAATAAGTGCCTGGACGCTTTGCATATGAGTATGTGAAGAATTCCGAAATAAAGTATTCCCTACGGCAAACATTTGAGAAAACGGTAATCGTTTTCTTTGCATATGGTATAAACTGTTTGTGGTATTACGGAAAAGATGGAAACTGTGATTTTACCCTCTGAGGGCCGGTGTAATTTTAGACAATTACACTTGACATTTATAAGCATTCTATGATTGAGTCACATCGGAGCGCATTTGGGGAAGTGGCGTTATATAAATTAACGATTATAATTAGGCCGACCATTACGATAACGACGAGCGTAATATAATTATATTATGCACATTCAATGGCATAGGCCTAAGTTAAGCAAAACGTCAATAGTCATGCGTACATTGTAATATTCTGTGACCTATTGCTACCAAGCAGTATATTGTAGACCTAGAAGTGGAGTTGACATTTTTTTAAAGAATTAATTCTTCTAATTTTTAGAAAGCGTACTAGAATTATTATCGTTTCCAGCGATCATGGCTCGATTCTGTAAGAACCGAATCTGCCTCTTTAGAAGTGCAGGTAATGCTTATGAAATCAGACGATTACATTTGTACTCTGTGAGGATGTAGCGCGGAGTCATCCAGGCCCGGTCCCACACTTTCACAGTACATTAATCTCTCTGTAACAGGAAATACGACTCATTAATGATCGATCTAATGACTTCTATAGCACCAAATCGCTCAAGACATGAATCGATGGTCGCTTCAGGTGAAGTATTAGTGGATGTTCGAATTCCGTTTGAGCAACAGTGTCCAAATCTAGAAACACAATCCAGGTTAAACTAATAGAGTTGAATGAGGATTTATGTCTTAAGTTTTAGATAACTGGCAGAAATACAGAAGCGTGGGTGCAGCAGCAGCGAATTGTACAGCTTTGGACCAGCTAGCGAAAACGGTCAGATGAGTCCAATGTAGGTTTGGCTAGGCATGAAACAAGAAAAACACCTTTTTTGTTGATAAATGAGTGGTGAGCAATGAGCAGGAAATAGGAAAATGATAACTGATTTACTATGTCATAATATTATCGTCATATTAATGATATAATGAAGTAGCCCGTAATGTTGAGTTTGGGCGACGGAATCAGAAAATGAGGCAAAGCTTGCAATTTAGAGGAACTACCTGAGGTTGATGAGGATGGGGCCATTGGGAAGGGGGCAGATTTAAAGAAAACTAGTTAAGAAACTTAGTCGAAGCCTTAGCGCTGGCTATCAAACAGTAAAAATTAAATTTCTTGGTGGGATAACTAGTTTTCGTTTCTAGTTTCAATGAAACAGTGAAACGATGAATTGACATTAAACAGGTCGAATCGACAGTAAGTATACTCTCTGAAGTTTTACTTTAAATCGGCATTGTTCAGAACACAGGGCATTCAAAGGCGCTATGAACATGGTTGTATGCGTCTGTGTATTAATCTTTGCTTAAAACTTTAGACAATAATCAGACAACGTCATTCGTCACGCTGATGGTCTGCGGCCACGATGCTCTGACCAAGCATAGTGACGTAAGCCGTATACATGTATGTATGTGAATTTTGCACAGTGACTTCTCACTGTTTACTTTGCACAGTGACGTATGTCCGTGTACTTTGCACGCACGTGTATATACGTCCCACTGTCCAACGATGCATTAGAGGGATTCCTGAACGCAGCCGCTCTCTTCCTGGCCTCCTAGGGCAAAAACCTACGGCGCACATCTCACACACCCATAAAAAGCAAAGTTTCCTTATTATTCGCCAGGATTTTGTCATCTGCGAGTAATCGTATATTTCGTTTGCAAAGTCGGTCACGTGTACTTTGTACGCATCAGTGTTGTTTCCAAGTTCCTCGGCTTGACTCCCCGCATTTCGACCTGGCACCGAAAAGAAACGAGAGGATTGGCTATTGTGGACTTTATTTGGTATAGCGCCAGTGTGTAAGCTGGTCTACCTGAAGCGGCTTTTGTGGGCGCTGAGAAATTTTCGAGGATTTACATTGCATTACATTCATTAGAAACATTATACCCACCAGGTGAGTAAGTTATTTCACGAAGTACTATCATACTGTTAGAGGGTAGAGGTATATTCAGAGTATACCCAATGTTTCTAAAAACTACTTATTTACATGTATATCTAGATTCTGTGTGTGTTTGTCTCTCCGTTTATGCACATGCACACTTTTACAGCTATTCACTCGAAACCTTCGCCGTTCGCTCGGGGAACACCTCGGACACCCAGAAGAGGGGTTGGTGAACCCCGTTGCCGACGTCTTCCTCCTCTCGAGGGCCAAAAAATGTCTATATCTGGGGCCAACACCGGTTCCCCAGCTATAGTTTTAATATAAAACATCATTAATAAGTTCAAATATTTCATTTAGATATTCGTCAAGCGAAAACCTTTCAAGATGCTGAGTTAATCTAAGCAATAGTCTCTTTCATTGCATATGGAATTGAAAGCAATGCTAATATAAAACAATATAATATAGTAATGATGCATGGTCATTACCTGCGAAGTGGATTTGATGATTCGCTGGTTTTGAAAACGATAGCCTCCATTTAAGCGACTCGTCAGTTCCGCAGCTGAATGACATCGTCACGGTTGACTTCAATATCCATCTCTGCACCTGGCATTGGCAATCGAGTTCTTCTTCCGCCTCCGCCAACATTTTCATCCTTAACGAATGTGAAATTGGTTGTTTCAGTTGTGTTTTTCCAAACCCATGCAGCCACAACACAGCCTCAGCGTAAATATAATCCCATTATTGAGTATTGCATGTTCGTAATTCAGCAGGTTCATGACCTCTATATTCCATTCAGCTAACAAGAATTCTGTTTTTGAACAAAATTGATAAGTTATCAAACGAATGGCATATCCAGAGTTACTGGATATCGTATTCAAAACGTAACATCTGCGCATTGTCACGTTGCTAATCAATATTTTAAAAGATCCTAGTCACCTTATCTGGGATCGGAAGTCACAACTTACATACACGGCTTCTGTTCCCTGCTTCTTTATAGATGCTCTAAACTCAAATAGCTTTGTAGTGGAGAGATCTTGACTATTGTGACTGTGCAGTCAGCATGCATTCCATCAAATTAACATTTCAACTATATTGTCCAGCTTAACAAAATTACATCGCATCAAATTAGGCCCTACATTCAAACAAACCATGAATAGTGGTCGTGAATAGTTGCCGTGATTACTTTGACGTTGCATCATGTTTATTATTTGACATAATTTTCAAAAGACATTATGCCAATCCTCACCTATTGCTATCTATCTACAGATCATTCAAACACAATTTTGCTACAAACCAAACCAATGGCGAGGATGAAGAATACTTGCACCAAATGCATGTTGACAGAGTTTTACAGTTTTCATTTTTAAACGACACTGAATGAGACGCTGAGCAGAGTCGCCTTTACAGAATAAATAGATTGACGCAGGTCTATGCATATGTTCAGAATCTCTTTAAATTTCAATCGTTTAACAATATTGAAATTGCTAAATTATTCGCTCATATCTGGCTATGAAAAGATTACTATGCAGACATGATTTGCAAATCTGCATAAACTGATCCATATAATAAGTACTTACCATATGCACGCAGTTGACTATTTCTGTCGATTTTGATCCGAAGCGTTGATGACGTTCTTTGTCCTTAACGTGCTTGATATGCTGATAGTTGAAGCAAGTGAAGTTAGTGAACATATCGATTAGAATTTAAAGTTGATTATACGTCAAAGGCTTTAGCTGTTAAAATAGTATTTGTAGAATGACCGCAACAACGCCTACATTATGTTTTTTTAACCCATAAAATAATTAGGTGGCGTAGAGGACAATCGGAAGATGTCCACGGACACTTTGATCTTGGTATCATAGATAGTTTATGTAATTTTCGAAGAGTTTCCGGCTTGTTGGATATTTGGGCTGGGAATAATTGTATGGAATTGTAAATTAGTGACAAGATTTTTAAGCGAATGCGCTCTGGGATTTTTAGCCAGTGAAGTGATTTGAGGATTGGAGTGATGTGATAATGCTTGGGTGTTCTTGTGACGGCTCTAGCTAATGAGTTTTGGATTAATTGTAAGCGTTTGATTTGTGTGGCTTCAAGGTTGAGGAAGAGGGAGTTGAAGTAGTCGAGCTTGGAGTGGACGATGGAGGTAGCAATGGTGGAAGCAGTTTTGAAGTCGAGCATGGGTCGGATGCGGCGGAGGTCGCGAATGTGCATGAAACAGGAGCGAGAGAGGTTTGAGATGTGATTGGAGAAAGAGAGATGAGGATCGAAAGTGACGCCAAGATTTCGGACTGGGGCATCCGAGGCGAAAGGAAGGGATGAAGAGTTAGTTGGTAAGTGAATTGCAGGGTCGGGTATTTTCTTGATTTGGTCAGGGAGGCCTATGAGGATAAATTCTGTCTTGGAAGGATGAGGCAGAGGAGGTTAGATGACATCCATTCGGAGACTAAGTTTACTACATTCAGTAATTGTGTAAAGGAGGTGGAGAAAGAGGTTTGGGAGAAGGATATGTAGAGTTGGATGTCATCTGCATACAGGTGGTGGTCAACAGAGGAGGATTGTATGAGATGACTTAATGGTGTGGTATGGAGGATGAAGAGGAGTGGTCCTAGGACGGAGTCTTGAGGGACACCACGTGAGTGGAAGGGGTTGCGAACAGAGTTTGAAGGTTTTGAAAGAGAAGGATCTGGAAGATAAGTAGAATTGGAACCAGAGTAGAGCAGTCCCAGAAACGCCAAACCAAGAGGATAGTCTAGTCAAAAGAAGGCTGTGGTCAATTGTATCAAATGCAGCAGAGACGTCGAGGAGGCAGAGGCAGGAAACCTGTTGATGGCTGACGGCAGAGACCAATTTGTAATATAGAGAGGCAAGCAAAGTTTCTGTGGAGTGGTGTTTTAGTGAAGTGGGATTGGTAGGGGTTTAGCAGTGAGTTTGATGATAGGTAGTCGTTAAGGCGGATAAGAACCATTCTTTCAGTTAGCTTAGACAGAAAGGAGAGGTTAGAGATGAGACTGTATAGTTAGAAAAATTTTCTTTGTCTAGATTTGCTTGTTTCAGTAGGGGAGAGACGATAGAGTGTTTAAAGACCACAGAAAAATTTCCGGTAGAGAGCGAAAGATTGATGAGTTTAGTGATCACAGGAACAAGGATCGAGGCACAGTCTTTTAGGAGAGAGGTGGGGATAGGATCAAGTTCACATTGCTTGTTAGGGGAGGGAATTTAGGAGGAGTAGTACTTCTGTTTCAGTGGTAGAAGTTAGAAAAAGTGAGAGTGATGACTGATGGGAAAGCGGAGTAGGGTTGCGAGAAATCAGTGGAACAGTGCTGGAGGAGTTGGAGGCTAGAAGAGATTGTAGTATGAAACGAAGAGATGAGATTTTGAAAGCTTGGAGATAGGAGGTGAACCAAGGGTTAGATGTGAGTGGGCTGTGTTTGGTAATGAGTGGTGCATGAGTGGCAAGGAGGTTGGAGAGTGTTGAATTGTAGCAAGACAGAAGATCATCTACAGAAGGAGGATTGAGAACAAGTTAGGAGTTAAGAATGTCCTTGATGAAGGCCTGACGGTCGATGGACCCGATGGAACGAGATGAGTGAGTGGTTGGAGGAGGGCGAGGAAAAGGCTTAATTTCAAGGTCAACAATGATAGGGTAGTGGTCGGTAAGGTTTAGAATTGAGTGTGATCGCTTGGGATACAGGTGGAAGGCTGCAGAAGTGATAATAAGGTCGAGTGTGTGGTTCTTGATGTGGGTTGGAAAATTGACGTGTTGGACGAGATTGAATGATGAGAGGAGGCTCAGGAAGCCAGATACAAGAGGATCAGAGGGATTGTCAACATGGATGTTGAAGTCGCCCGTGATTATGAATTCGTTAGGAGTAGTTGTAGCGATGGAGAGGAGAGATCCAAATTCGTCGAGAAAGACAGAGAGTTTGGAGGAGTAGGCAGAGGAAGTTGGAGGACGGTAGATGTTGAGGACTGTAAGAATTAAGGCTGACAAGATAGTTTTAGACTTGCGTACTGTCAATCATCTAGATTATTGGAATTGGAGATAAGCGCCCTTGTTATAATTTCTGATAGTAATGACAGTTTCGAATTTAAAAATGAATTGTTTCATTGCTTCAGATTTATTCATTAATTGTAATAATATTTTTTTTCAATTGACGATGTGAAGAATTCTGAAATAAATCATGGCACACATTTGAAAAAAGTAATCGTGGTCTGCATATAGTCTGAGCGGTAAACATGGAAAATATGGAAACCGGGATTTTATAGAACACATCGATTGAAACTTTAGATCATCCGGTGATTGTGTAATATAGGAGCGCCTCTAAAAAAATTTGAAGTGACGCTATGTAAATTCACGATTATTACTACAATTACGATAGCGATGAATACAACGTATATTATACTCATTCAAGGACATATAAGACAACATTCAATTGTTAAAACGTGAATACATTGCTATATTCTGTAACTTATGGCTACTAAGCATTTATATTATAAACTTATAAGTGTTGCCTGCATTTTTAAAATAAATAATTCTTTTCATTTAGGAAAGCATACTAGAGTTAATATTGTTTCCAGCGATCAGGGCTCGATTCTGTAAGAACCGAACCTGCCTCTTTAGAAGTGCAGGTAATGCTTATGAAAGCAGAGGATCGCATCTGTGTTCCGTGAGGATGTAGCGCGGAGTTTCCCAGACCCGAAACCGGTCCCACACTTTCACAGCACATTTGGCTGACTGTAATAAGAAATAAGACTGATTAAAGACTTCTTTAGTGCCATATTCCTCAAGGCATGAATCCAGTGAATAATTAGTGGAGATTCGAATCCCGTTTGAGAAACAGTGTCCAAATCAAACTAACCAGGAAAGAGTATGTTAAAAATAAAAGATTCGATAGAGATATAATATTATGTCCTACGTTTGACATAAACAACAACAGAACACTGAAAGAATGTATAGAGCGAGAGCAACAGCGAAGTGCACAACTTTGGAGCAGCTAGCTAAAACGTTCCGAAGAGTTCAACGCAGTTCTGGTGCGGAGTGCAGCAAGAAGCAAATATTAGTGGAGCTAGTGCTATTTCTATGAATGAATTTTGAAGGGTGAGCAAGAAGAAAATTATAAAAATGATTCATTATATCATGATAGCGTGGAGGTTCTGCGGCCGAAACTTCGGCCTCTCAACGCACGAAAAAACACTACTACGGCTGAAAGTTTTTCGTATATGTCTAAAAACAGCACTAACCCTAACCATAACCGACCGTCACGACGCCTAAACTAATCCTAACCTACCCTCACGACGCATAGTAACAAATTTAGACATTGTAACAGTGAATACTCGCGATGGCTGCGCACGCGTAGAAGTCTTCACTCGCTAAATTTTGTACGCGGTCGGCCGTAGAAGTAAAACGCAGAAGATTTATCAATTAATATAGTACATTACAATACAATACAACTAAGCATTTACAACGCGCTTTTAAATAAGACAGGTCTTCAGGTCTTGCACGAAAACGCGTTGCACTGCATTCCTAATCATGGCTCCGGAAGAATAGGTACGTCTTTGATTTTTATTTAAATTGTACAGCAGATGTGGCCTGGCGGTCTGTGGTTGGACGGCCATTCCATTCCATGGGTCCTGCAACTGAGAAGGCACGATTTCCAAACTTCTTATTGGTACGGGGTGTGATGAAATCCCCCAGCGTAGCCGAGTGGAGTCCTCTCAAGTTAGTGACAGAACCTGACTCAACCATGGATATCATGTACGAGGTGGAGGTTCCAGTGTAGATGTGGTATATGAAAACGGAAACTTTGAATGCAATTCGGGCATGGATGGGAAGCCCGTGTAATTGTTGAAGGGATGGTATGTTGTGATCTCTGGGACCAAGGCCTTCTATTAGGCGTGCAATCGAGTGGAGGACAGATGATAGCGGTTGTAGTGTCGATGTGGAAAGCCCAGATAGGAGGGAGTTGCAATAATCCAGGCGAGAAATGACGAGGACTTGAACGAGGATACAGAGGCAGATTTTGTTAAGGCAGCGCTTCACCTGTCGAATCCGGCGGAGGTGGAAGAAACATGGGTTGGAGGTGATGGATATATGGTGAGCCATGTTCAGCTTGTTGTAAAAAAAATATACTGAGATCGCGCACTACGTCGGAGGTTGTGATGGCACAGTTTGAGTCGATATGAAGGATTTTGGTTGAGTCGTCAGCATCCGAAGTGTTTCGACGATCAAATCAGATGAGTTCGGTTTTAGTGGCAAGTAATTTCAGGCGAATAGATTAGCACCAGGAATGAATATCCTGGATGTAAGATGCGATTTTAGCTTTAACATTGCCCAAGTTTTCCCCAGGAGCTTTATGTAAAGCTGAGTGTCATCAGCATATAAGTGAATCATGATGCCATGCTGTGCTGCAATGCTAACGATGTTTGACATGTACAGAATGAAGAGGAGTGGGTCAAGGATAGATCCTCGGGGTACACCGAAGAGGACCGAGAAGGTTCTTGATGCACATCCGCCGAGTTGACTCTGTGAGATCTTGAAGATAGGAAAGAGGTGATACATTGAACAGCTGAGGCAGTGACACCGAATTGTATTTGATAGATCTTAAGAAGAATTGTGTGGTCCACACAGTCGAAGGTGGCAGAAGAGCAGTAGGGCGGTGATGAAGCTAGAGTCGAGGGCATCATGATATTGTCATCATATTAGTGATTTATTTAAGTCCCCCGTAAAGATAAGTTTGAACAAAGGAAACAGAAACTGAAGCAATGCTTGTATTTATTTAAGAGGAAGCCTGGAAGCGAAGAGGATGGGGGAGGGTGATTTGAAGGAAACAAGTAAGAAATTTATTCAGTGCATTTGCACTGGTCATAGAAAAATATGAATCATTTTCCAAGTAGGAGGAGTTGTAGTTTCACGTAGCCATGAAACAGATAAACTATGATTTGACATCAAACAGGTCTAAATCAACAAAAGTAGGCATAGACTACTGCTACTAATATCCACAGGTCTACTTTCGCAAAAGCGACATTAAGAATCATGAGTAATAGATAGCATGCAACTTTTGATCTCTTATCAATCTGTATAAATTTGCTTTTAAAGCAAATTGATCAAAGAAAAACGATTATATTTTCTAAGAAAACAGAATACTTGATGCACCTATTTTCATGTCAGTTGAACAAGTCTCTCCAATTGTCAAAAGGTAGAGATTTTATAATTGTTTCAGAAGATCATGAACTATCATGTTTAGTTTTCCCAATTATTATAATCTCACTTAATTGATTTTGCTGAATTCTGAGACTAATGAGCTCATATATATATATGTATGTTTATATTTTAATAGCCTAATGAAATTGTTAATTTAGCAGCAATTTAAGACGACATTCAGTTCTATATAACCATATACACTCCTGAGTTTCCTCGGAAAATACAATAAATAAACCCCTCATTTATTAAAACAGCAGTTTTATCATTTAAACCCATATAATATGAATGTATATTCAGTATGGGTTGCTTTTGATCAGACAAACGATGCTGGTCAAACAGGATGTTTAGACGCTTGATGTGGTGGCACTGGGGGTTGTATTAGGGGTGATGGTCTACCTGGTCGCTCATATATATTAGCTGAACATACATATTGTGACAAGAACAGATGACATAATTTATGCTGACATTACAAAAACGAAAACCATTGACGCTGATTATTTATGATCATCTGCAAGCAGGCCGTGATGAACGCGGGCCCAGAATGGACAGATAAGTCCTGGGTCGGTTGATTTGATACTGTCTGTGTAGTTTCATCCATTAGCATACGAAATGTAGACCTATGTACGTATGTGGACTTTCTGAAGCGCTATGAAAATGGTTGTATACAGTCTGTGTATTTGTCTTTGTATACATATATACACAAGTATGCACATTGACGGAAGAAGGTAGAAGATGCTCTCCAATGCGAGAAATGATGCCGATCCCACGATCGGCATTATTTCCGGGAGTCTTTCATGCCAAAGAAAGTGAAATATACAGACATATTTGTCTCGTCTTCAGATTTGCATAGACCTATGTGAAAGGTTCGTAAGCCTTAGCTTAGCCACTGTGCTACATAGGTCGGCTATAGTGTTTGTTATCCCATTCCAGGTGGGGGTTAGACTAGAATGCATATATAATGTTTGTATCCATCAATATGTGCTAACGTATTTATTTGTATTTCTGTTTATGTTTGCATGTTTGTATCATGTAATGTATCCAAGTTGGTAATTAGTATACCACGTTGAAGTTTTGATATGCATACTGAACATTATAGGCCTATATAGGCTTATATATTTCCACATCAGTAGACAAAGCCTCTGCATCCGAAATATCATTTGAATATGAGAATTGATAAAACAATCAAGCATGTCTCACTTTGGATTGGTAATCGCCACTTGATGTGACGGATACTTCCATTGTTATTCGGTACAGAATTCCTTGCAGGATCTAAAAGTATCATCAATTCAACGAAGATTAACTATAGAGTATACTCTGATAAAAGACGTCGACGGCAGTAAAATTGTACAGATGCTTGTTAGTAGTGGCCTATATATAGTCGATCGAGGAGGGGAGTTGGCCCACAAGTCAATAGACAGTAGCAATTAATAATTGAAACAATCTATCTTCAAGTTAAGATTTGATAGAGGTACAAAAGAAATAGTTGGAGTTGTGAAAAGGTCAGGTGGGAACAATTGATAAAATTCACATCCATGCACAACGATTGAGACATGATCCGTTGCAAATTTTTCGATTTGGATAAATATTTCAATTTGTAAGAATTGTAGTGCTATGATGTCATTCTGCTCTATTCCGTTGCAATGGAGTTGGTAATTTAAACTTAGATTGATCGGTTGGCGACACATACCATGAGCAACAAAAGCTCCGCAGGGATTAGGAACTATAAAAGTGGCGTGTGAATACTTGTGTGACAGTGACATCAGAGTTAACAAGATGTCTGTAATGTTAATTTTCATAAATGAGCCAGAAAAACATTATTACTTAGTTCCAATACTCCATTTAGGTACTCGTTAAGCGAAGGTATTTCAGGATTCTGAGTTTATGAAAGCAATAGTTTCTGTAATTCAGAACATTGCTAATTAATCTGAAACAATATTCATAGTCATTACTTGCGACGTGGCTGTGATGATTCGCTGATGTTGAACACGATAGCGTCCGCTGGAGCGACTCGTCAGTTCCGCAGCTGAGAATGTTGCCGCCTTAATGACTTCGTCACTGTTGACGTCAATATCCCACACTTTAGTGACTCTACCTATCACTGGCCTTCGAGCACTTCTTCTTCCGCCTCCTCCAACCTTTATATCCTTTACGAATGTAAAATTGGTCATCTGAGATGTGTTAGACCAAACTCATGCGGCCCCAACGCAGCCTCAACGTAAATATAATCCCATTATTGAGTATTGCATATTCATAAGTCAGCATGTTCATGGCCTCTATATTACATTCAGCTATGAAAATTCCATCTTTGAACAAAACTGATAAGTTATCAAGCGAATGGCATATCCAGAGTTACTGGATATCATATCCGAAATGTAACATCTGCGCAATGTCACGACGCAAAAAAATGACGTCACGCGCCTGATAAGGGTGGTCACACATTTATATCGATGTGTGACGAGGGGAGGGCGGGAAGGCTTCAATTTAAACCTGATTATTTTAATCCATCCAGCTTGTTAGTTCTAACTAAGCTGGATCGATTAAAACAGATCTTCTTAAATCGAAGCTGGCTTGATGAAAACCATCAGGTTTAAATGGACGCTGGATCGATGTAATGGCGTAAAACGTACTGGCGAAAAATTGACGGCGAAAAACGTGCACTGGCGAAAAATTTATGGCGAAAAAAGTTTCAGTCACCAGCCAAGACAGGCCAGCTTAATTCTTATTCTAAATTCTACTGAAAACCGTACGAGTCTTATGAAGCAGACGCTCGGCGTCCTGGCGTAAGGTCACTGTATATGCAATGCCTATATAGGCATTGCCGAGGACCGAGTGTGACTCTGGTCCAAGGCTGCTGGTGATGCCAAGGCCTATAATAGTGACGGCCTTGCTTTAACATGGGTATGCAACGAACTATCCGACAATGGTTGAAAGGCTAATGATGCTATGAGCCTATGATATAGAGTATTTCGTGTCACTTACAATGGCTCCAGCTCCAATCATTTCTCGACTGACTACTTTCTACAAAACAAACGCGTTATTTCGAATAATTCTACAGATTCTACAGATTAATAGATTCATGACTTAATGCGAAGACCAGCATCAACATTTAAACAATCTTACGTGGACAGCAGTTATTAAATACGCTACAATTAAATTGAAACAAGCAAAAATCGATGCTAGATATTTCACAATGAAGGTGCTGTATACACAGTATTCTTCATCTTCGCAAAGTGTCCGGAATGCTGCTGAATTTGAAAAATAACAAACTAAGCTGATCTTACTACGTCAGGGTCTCCAGCGTTCGCCGAATCTACATTGCTGTCCTCGAACACAATCTCACTACAAACGAAACTTATTGCGAAGATGAAGAATAGGTGCACCGAGTGCATGTTGTCAGACGATTGCAACCTTTCGATTTTAAACGACAATGAATGAGACGCTGAGCAGAGTCTTATTTAGCGATTTAAGGGATTAACTTATAAATACATATATACGAATACAGAATCCATTTAAAAATCAATCATTTTGCAATAATCAAATTGCTTAAATTAGTCGCTCGTGTCTGACTCCCTGGAGTAGCTGTGAAATGATTGCTGTGCGGACATGGTAAGCCGATCAGCATAAAATGATCTAATCACTCCTTATCATAATTATGCACTCAGTTGACTATAATAAATTGCTGTCGATATTGGATCCGAAGCATTGATGACGTTCTTTGTCTTTGTTTGCTCATAAATTTATTGATAGTTGAGGCAAGTCGATTCAAATTTGAAGATGATAAGATGTTACAAGTTTTAACCAACATATTCTTCTTAGAATAATAAGTATGAAGTTAAGTAATTTTCTTTAGTATGCACGTGACATTAAACGCCTACTTAGTTCATGTCCTCCAGTTACCCTCCTCTGTGACTCGTGGTCTCTTACTGTTTGTCTGTCTTTTACTGTATTCATAAACCTCTCTAATTGAGCCTCTTTCCCGTCTTCAGAAATCTTGCGTCAATAAATTAAAATCACACAAAGACCATTTTGCAAGCAGCATGATATTATTACAGTGAACAATTATTCTACAGAATGTGCAGGTGCACATGTCAGGAGATCTCAAATCAGGGAAGTGTGATTTGGGGAAATAACGTATAGTGAGCATTAAGACTTAAAAGCTGAAAACTCCAGACAAAGGAAATCAGTCGTCAGTTCAAAGCAATGATTATAGGTCAATTCTGAGTACATGCCAGGAGAAATATTTGCCACAGAAAAAGGTCTTTCTATGTCTAGAGGACTAGATGCATTTGCAATCCAACTCACAGTTTAGCCATCGAGACATCGAAAAACCAGCCATTGCCATCAATAGTTTACTACAAATAGCAGTTGCATTTTCTCGTCGTTTTCCATTCCACCATGAACTATTTACCTGGATTAAAATGCGATCATAATTTGCAAGAAATCCTCGCTGATACAATTGTACACAACTGGAATTAGGACGGTACGTAGGCCTATGTTCATCTATGCAGAAAAGCGCATAATTGTAGATGACGATTCAAAATGCGAAGAGAAATGCCAAGCAACTTAACGTTCAAAGGAGCAATTAAAATTTAATGCAAAGCATGTTTTGTCAATGAAATCTAGCAGTTGCAATAAATGTTACAGTAATCTTCATTAGTGCAGTTTCTATCAACTTTCGTTATCATCAGACCTCAGCATATCATAATTATGTTCAAGTGACACACATTTCTTCAACATTGGCCACAAATAATATTGGAGGTCAGAATTTTGCGAAGATGACACGATATTTAACCAAGCGGTTGCACAATATTATAATATAAAATTAGATGGTTGAGAACATGTTTTGTTCTAGGTTTTTCAAAATGGCGTTTCTTGTGTGGATGGGGTTAATTATCAGTTTCTTCGAATTAAGTTTCAATGCAACTGCATTTACAAAGAATGCCACCGTATTAAGCGACCATATCTTAGATTTCCACGCAGACGCAGCTCAGCATGTTGGGCCCCGTAGGCTACTATTCCATTCTTCAGAGGCTTGTAAACAATATAAAGTGATCTCACGAACGCACGTTTCTTGCACTCTCTAACTTTAAAAGTCTGAATGAAATAAACGAATCGGTTCGTAAACTTCGGAGTATACTACACTTATTAAATTGCTGTATATTCAGCATCATTAACCTGTCTAATAATTCTAGCTCGATATTTCTGCTGCACTACGTTTGCCATTTTCTGCACTAGAAGAAATATAACCTATATATAACGCCATGTTGTCAGGCCTTGTCTTTCGGTGGTTTAGGCGGTTGATAGGTTACTATATGAAGTACTAATTTATGACATTTGACGATATGTGTGGTATAGTCTGCTTTTGACTTTCTGCTTGTTAGCGTTTCCGATTTTAGGTTTACCTTTAGGTATGCGGTAATGCCCAGTTTGAGCTTAGACTGGCTTCCAAGCTTTTCATCCGCGATGTGGAACTGATTGCCTCCCTAGCGTATATTTGGGCACCACACCAGAGTGACGTATACACGTATCAGTTGTATACGTCATCCATCTCGATTAAATGGCCGTCATCTACAATGTAGATCTTCAAATGGAGGAGGACCCTAGCAATGTTCTAGTCCTGTGCAGGGAAGCCATATACTAAGATTTCTGAAAGTTGCAATGTATAAATGCGCTGACTTCGTCTAAAGTGGAAACTGCTCTTCGTTACACACGTGATATTTTAAGAATCAATCGACCATTTACATTTGTTTCAAAGACAACGACTGTTAAATTTCAATTGGTCAACGAAGTTGTGAGTGTTCATAAACGTCACAGGTTCATTACGTTCATCTAATGGAAAAGACTATTATTTTCAGGAACGTTTATTAATCGGCCATCTATTGACCTACATCCTTCTTGAAAAACTGTGAAGGTGGAGAGTTAAATTCTAACTATTTTATATAGCAGTTAGCCATCAGTTGGACACCTTAAAACTACTTAAGGTTAAGGAGCAGGCCTATTCATGTACATGTAGGATTATTGTCAGACCCTATTCTGTAACAATTTTTATAGGAAAGGATCATGCGGACGGCATTCTGTAATTTTTGTAAGAGGTTTGTTAGCAAAGACCTTGTTGGATTTGAGGTATTTCTTGTGTTAGAAATTGGTTGGAGTAGGCCAACTGCTGAGTTTACTAAATCATCCCAGACAAATTCACGCCTGCGATATTAGGTGTACGAACATTGCGTCATAATGTGACCAGTTCCATCATTACGGGATTCTCTTTATGTCGCGAATTATTGTTTATATTCGTCAACTTTGTGATCATCAAAGTTATAACATTCCTGTAGGCCTATTAATTCAATTAGAGAAGTTCGCAGTAAGGCCAAGAGCTTACGTGCCAAACAATCTAGTAACAGACGACAAGAAGCAGAGGCTGCACAGCATGAGAAGAATTATTTACCTACTTTGTTCTGTCATCATTCTGTTATAGGCCTACTACTAATTTTGTACCAGTCGGCCATCTCTCCAGTGATACTGAAAAATCCAATTCTACTCTAACTGCTCAACTTCAGGAAGCAAGAGTCCGAAGCTGGAAGCGTGTTCAGTAGCTGTTAAAAACCAGTTTCTAAGAACCGGTTCTGATTTTAAAATAGCATTGAGTGGTTCTGTGGTTGTTCTACACTATACGATACTTAAGCAACATCACATTTACTCTTAAATTCCCTGGCCAACTATCAACTCTCGATTCAGAGGCAATAATGGTGTGTGAAATATAATAGTTTATTTATCTCAGCCAAGATGCGACTAAAAGATCAGCCAGCGTCTAAAACTTTGTTGCTCATTTCTGTATAACGTATATGTATTATGATAACCTAATTGCACTTGAATAGTAATACTTTTACAATGCCCCTCATTATCTATTTTTCTTCGTAGTCTATGCTGTTAGTTCGTCACACGGTTACACTCACACGAACCCACTTAGGACATACACACACACACACACACTCTCTCTCTCTCTCTCTCTCTCTCTCTCTCTCTCTCTCTCTCTCTCTCTCTCTCTCTCTCTCTCTCTCTCTCTCTCTCTCTCTCTCTCTCTCTCTCTCTCTCTCTCTCTCTCTCTCTCTCTCTCTCTCTCTCTCTCTCTCTCTCTCTCTCTCTCTCTCTCTCTCTCTCTCTCTCTCTCTCTCTCTCTCTCTCTCTCTCTATCCTCTATCGCTCTCGTTGTATACAGAAACATCTCAGTTTGTGTATCTATATTTTGTTAAACTTGTATTTTTATTATGAAAAATCGGTTGCCATAAAATTCCGTTAATTGTCACAACAATCAAATAAGCAATGATCGTATGGAGCAAGTGTTTTAGGTGAAGGGACATTTAAAATAAGTAGAAAATTGGAATGATGCATAACGCAAAACAGAATTCTCAGAGCGAACAGAAAGATCGATTCAAAATATATTACGGCGTACAAAAACTGGAGTCATCACTTCACACATTTTGAAACAAATAGAAATAATAGAAAGCAACTTGTCGTTGACATTGCGCGAAAATTAAATGACGTAGACTATAAATTAAAAAAATTGAGATTTCAGTAATGGACTCTTTTGAGTCTTGAGGATTGATTAAGTAAAGGTTGCCAAGAATTTCATAAGCCTGCGCATAGTGAATCATCTAGTTATTGGAATTGGAGAAAAGCGCCCCCCCCCCGTTATAAGTTCTGACAGTACCATGATGGCCGTTACGTGCATGCGAACAATTCTTTCCTTGCTTTAGACTTAATCATTAGTTGTAATATTATCTCTGTTTCAGTGGACGACGTAAAGAATTATGAAATAAACCATGGCACACATTTGAGAGAAAGTAATCGAAAGAGCGCTAAACATGAAAAATATGAAAATCGGGATTTTAGAGAACACATCACTTACAATTTTTAAGCATTCAATGGTTGCGTAATATAAGATGCTACTGAGGAATACTTGTGAAGTGACACTATATACAAATTCACGATAATGATCACCATTACAATAAGGATGGGTATAAAGCATATTGTATTCATTCAAGGATATATAAGTCGGCAACTAATTGCTAAGACGTGAATACGGGAGGCGTACATTATTATATTCCGTGACTTGTGGCTACCAAGCAGTATTATTATAAACTTAGAAGCGGAGCCTACATTTTTGAAAATAGTTAATTCTTTCATTTATGAAAAGCATACAAGAATTAATATCGTTTCCAGCGATCATGACGCGATTCTGTAAGAACCGTATCTGCCGCTTTAGAAGTGCAGGTCATGCTCAAGAAATCAGACGATTACATTTGTACTCTGAGAGGATGTAGCGCGGAGTCATCCAGGCCCGGTCCCACACTTTCACTGTACATTTGGCTGTCTGTAATAAGAAATAACGCTCATCAATGATCTAGCAAATGACTTCTATATCGTCATATTGCATACGGCATGAACCAAGTGAATAATTACTGGAGATTCGAATCTCGTTTCAGAAACAGTGTCCAAATCAAACTAACTTGAAGGAAACAAGTAAGAAATTTTATCACTGCATTTGCACTGGTCATAAAAATATGAATCATTTTTGACTAGTTGTTTCAAGTTTCCACAAAACAGTGAAACGATGAGTTGATATCAAACAGGTTGAATAAACAGTAAACATATATTTATAAACTATATACTCTACAGTAATTATCAGCAGTTTTACTATAACAAAAACGACATTAAGAATCATGAGAAATAGAAACGATGCGACTGTTGTGTGAATACCCAGTCACACAATAGTTTCCATTTTTCTTTGCTATTTGGATAAATGTGACTTTAAAAAAAATTGATCAAAGGTAAATTCTTATAGCCTATTAGCTAAGAAAACAGAATTCATAGTACGTTTGTTTTCTTCACATCAGCTGAATATCTCTCCAATGCTCAAAAGGTAGGAATTTTAAAGTATTTTTAGAAGATCCTGAACTAGCTTGTTTAGTAGTTATTTAAAATATAATCTCCACCTAATTGACATTATTGCTAGCAAAAATCGTAGTGTAGACACACCTATACCACTTTAGACGACATTCGGTTATAACCACATGCACTCGTCGAGTGTCCTCGGAAAATACAATAAATAAACCCATCCTTTAAACCCATATATGCGTGTATATTCAGAATGGGTTGCTTTCGATCAGAAAGACGATGATGGTCAAACAGGATGCTTAAACACTTTATGTGATTAACTGTAGGGGGTTGTAATAGGGCTGAGGGCCTACATGGTCGCTCATATTAGTTGAATATATATTTTATCGTGACAAGAACATCTTGTCGCGAACAGGCCACATAATTTATGCTGACACTACAGAAACGAAAACAATTCACGGTGATTATTTATGATATCATCTGCAAGCAGGCCGTGATGAACGCGAGCCCATTATGGACTGATAAGGTCTGGGTCGGTAGATTAAACACTGTTTGTATAGTTTCATCCATTAGCCTACGAAATGTAGACCTATGTATGTGTGTATGTGGACTTTTCTGAAGCGTTATGAGCATGGTTGTATGCAGTCTATGTGTTTGTCTTTATGTATATATATATACATATGTATATACGCATATGTATATATATATACTGAACCTTTTCGTCATTTCCTCATCAAATTCAGAAATCAGACATTTTTCAAGGTCACATTAATTATCAGACTTGCGTGGGCTCCCGTGAAAGGTTCGTGGACCTTAACCACAGTGTCGATATAATATATAATTAAGTCGGCAACTGCTTTTGCTCTCCCATTCCAGGTGGGGTTAGACGCGTCTGCATAGAGACCTATGTGCGCATATAATCAGTGTATTTTTTACATGTACCGATCTGTTTATGTTCCCATGTATGTATCATGTATCCAAGTTGGTCATTTATACAATATACATAACACGCTGAACTGTACTGAACATTGTATATTGCCACAGTAGTATATTAGGCAAGATGCCTTTGCATCCAAAATGTCATTTAGATACGAGAATTGACGAAACCATAGAATATATCTCACTTTGGATTTGCTAACGCCACTTGATGTAACGGATACTTCTATTGTCAGTCGGTACATGGCTCCTTGCACGACCTAAAATTACCATCAATTCAGCTTAGATTAACGTTCGAGTATACGTCGATAGAAAACGTATAGATGACAGTTAAATCCCACAGATGCTTGTTAGCACTGGTCGGTCGCGAGTTGGCGTTAATAGACGGTAGCAATTAGTAATTAAAACAATCTATACTCAAGTCAAGATTCGACTTAGGCGCAAAAGAAATAGATGGAACTGTGAAATGGGCAGTTGGACACGATTGCTAAAATTCGTTTCAATGTACAGCGATTGAGATATGATCCGTTGCAAACTTTTTGATTTGGATAAATATTACAATTTGTGAACGCATAAAGGTCGGCGACCACGATGTTCTGATAAAGTACAGTGATGTACATGTGTGTCCGTGCACTTCTCACAGTGACGTATGTCTGTGCACTTTCACATGTAAGCATCTGACGTGTAAACCACTTTCTGCTTGTTCTTTTTCTCTCGGCTCTGCTGACCCATACTTAATCTTCTTGTAGCTTGGGAACTTCTTTATCCCAGCATCGGAATTTGCACTAGTGGGTCCCTCATTGTAATATCAATCCTCGCGAGTACATTTTGGTGTAGTTTATATAGCCCTGTAACTGCTGTCTACAGCCATGAGTTTAATCCTTAACATCTGTCACTTTATTTTCAGGCTGCCTAACACTAAAAGTGGTTAAGTCCCATCAATATATGTATATATGCTTCTAAATATTTATATATGCTTCTACATCGTCATGCTTGTTATGTCACAAAAATAATGATAACAATCAATTTTCGTTTAATTGCAAATTGAAAAACCGCAGTATGATTAAAGACAAAGTATGAACGAATGATGACAGGTTATTACAGGAGTCGAATTTAACCGTCGGCAGCCACGCATGGCACCTATAACGCTATACATCTAATTTAACAAAATCCCCAGCTCAGAGAAAGAAGGACTAGTCAATCTTACGGGGATAAGGATCTCACACGCGGTTTCTCAGCTCTGCGCCCCAGTGTGCTGTCCATTATTCTGGTTGGAAATAAGGTGGGAGCGAAATGAGGAAGGTGAGGGCAAAGAACAATGGGAGACAAGAATATGGAAGTGAAGGGAAAACGGGAAGGTAGAACAGAGGTCGGTAATGGGAGGGAAGGACTCTGCCTCGTCTTTATTTTGCCTCTGTCTACGGGCCTGCTCAAAGATAGCAGCGTCTATTACGGATGCGTTCTCATTGATCAGCAGGCAACAAATTCTATGAGCAACAAAAATTCCGCGGTGATAAGGAATTACGAAAGTGGCGTGTGAATAGGACGTACTTTAGTAACAGCTGAGTCTCTGGCATCAACTGTCTCTGACGAGCCAGTAATTAAGTTTAACATAGATCATTATTAACAGGTTCAAACACTTCATCTGGGTATTCCTAAAACGATAACCTTTCAAGATGCTGAGCTTATCTAATCAATAGTTTCGTTCATTCAAACACTGCTAATTAATCTGAAATAAGATTCATGGTCATTACTTGCGACGTGGCTTTGATGATTCGTTGATGTTGAACACGATAGCCTCCATTGGAGCGACTCGTCAGTTCCGCAGTTGCGAATGTTGCCGCCTTAATGACTTCGTCACTGTTGACGTCAATATCTGTCTCTCCACCTGGCATTGGCATTCGAGTGGTCTTTTTTCCTCCACCGCCAACATTTTTGTCCTTTCCGCAACTGAAATTGGTTACTTGTGTTGTGTTTTGCCAAACATGAACGGTCACAGCGCAACGCTCAACCTTAAATAATTATAATCCCATCATGAATACTGCATGTTAATAATTCAATAGTAGTTAGGCTTAATGTCCTAATTTTTCTTCAATTTTTATATAATAATTTATAGTATTTAGCACAGTAAACATTACCAATACATGAACAAATAATGACTAACTTTTGAAAGACTCTATTAGAAAGGTCTAAATGCATAATTAATGCTCACTGAGATTTTAAAAGAATGGAAACAGATTTCTTCGACAGTCGAATACTCGTTATATGCCTTCTATTTTTGTCAGGTAAAGGAGGATTCTGTCATTTTATATTGCTATTATAATGTTTATTATAATTATCCTTCGTAATCGTAATCTCCAAATTTCTAAAACGCCACTTGAAAACCAAGCGCAGTCCCAGCATATTCACGAGCGATGCATCAGATCAGAGGGATTGTCCAAACGATTGTCCGTGGTATAGCATAGTCCGATTTCCAAGGAGGTCACCGGAGGCAGAGTACCGGTAGCTATAAAAAACGGTGTCGTTTGTCATTTGTATTATGTCAAGTATATTAATAAAAAAATTATTATTATTACTATAAATATTATTATAAATAGTTTTAACGCACATAATGGTCAAACAAAAATGCGAATCAAATGCGCAGTCAGTCACTAACTAGATAAGGAGCTGTGAGTTATCGAAATATTTGAAAGCCAATGAGAAATTGTGGCGCTGCATACAGGAAGAAAAAAGAGTTTAAAAAGAATCGATTGTCGGTTGCATCTCCTTACGGGTAGTACGAGAGCCAACGACAGTGCTGCGTATTGAAATTAGGCTAACCGAGAAATCGCGGACTGTAAGGGAGATAAGCTGCTGAAGGTAGACTGAGAGGGTTTTATAGGCGAAACAGTCCAGCTTAAATCTTATTCTGAATTCTACAGGAAGCCTGTGCAGCTGATCGAACAGACTGAAGAAGTTTGTACGTGAATATTATGCACACGTTGCACCACGAGAGCCCGAGGGCATTCTGGATGTTTCATTCTGGATGTTTCATTCTGGATGTTTCATTCTGGATGTTTCATTCTGGATGTTTCATTCTGGATGTTTCATTCTGGATGTTTCATTCTGGATGTTTCATTCTGGATGTTTCATTCTGGATGTTTCATTCTGGATGTTTCATTCTGGATGTTTCATTCTGGATGTTTCATTCTGGATGTTTCATTCTGGATGTTTCATTCTGGATGTTTCATTCTGGATGTTTCATTCTGGATGTTTCATTCTGGATGTTTCATTCTGGATGTTTCATTCTGGATGTTTTCAATCCAGCTGACAAAAATCTCAGTAATAAAAGAGTTGGCATAACCGAGGCGAGAGCAGACAAGAGGCAGGCGGTAATCTGGCGTTTTAGCGGGTTTAATTATCTTTGAGATTCTCATTTCGGAATAGCGGGTTTTATTATTATCAATCCAGCTTCCATTTAAACAGAGTTCTTTTTCATCGATCCCGCTTTCAGTTAAGCAGAATTTGCTCATCTATCCAGCTTCTACCTAGTTCTTCTAGTTATCAATCCAATTTTCATTTAAACGTAATTTTTCTTTTCATCGCATCCAGCTTCTACTTAGGCTTGAGTCTTTTCATCATATCCAGCTTCCATTTAAACGAGCAAAATCTAGACCTGTGTTGCCTTGCATAATTAAACCCGCTAAAACGATAGTGAATGATGGTAAAATAATCAAACCCGCTAAAACGATACATTACCGAGACAGGCTACCGGGTGTAACATATAGTAATGGATATTCGTATATACCAGTCACGTAGACTTTTCCGGTCCAACTGTAACTTTGATATTATGTTGTGCAAATCCAAGCCGCGAAACATTCACCAAGCAGCCCTGTCGATTACCTACATGAAATAAGTCGTTAAGAGCAGACCTAATATGCATAGGGAAGTTTTAAGAAAGAAAAATAAGCAAAGCAAGAATAAAATGATTAGAAGTCGAGTGAGAAAATAGATGCCAAACCTTAGTAATTTTACAAGTCTGTGCGTCGCCTTTCTTTGCCTGATGGCGAAGACAGTCAGTCTGTCCAATCTTCATCCCCAACTGAAAATTCTTTCCACGAACAATCTGAATAAAACGACGTCATTACTATGGATAGAATTGCATACAGAGTTCTATATAGTACGTTTAAATTATAAGCAAACTTACTTTCTGTGATTATCGGTTGTTTCATCCAAAGGCTGCAACCAAACAGCTTCGCTGATTTGGAGGGTTTCTCAGCGATTAAAGAATTGCAATCAAAGCCGTTCAGAAAGACTGAAAATTAGCAGCAGTTATTTTTAAAGCTCAGTCACTGAAACGTACCGAAGAAGAATGGCTCAGTAAAAGGCTCGGCACACAGTGGAATCGCCAGGATTAGAGGTAGGAGAAGACAGATTGGATATGATGGGAGTAGGAGAGGAATCTCCTTCCTAACCCCAAGATTTTTTGTAAATCTCAATGTAGCAATTATCATTTTCTTGTGACGATGTCGTCATAATCTTGCAATAGTGGTTCTATTCATAGCGAGAAGTTACCGGATAGATCACGCAGTAAGCTAATGCAGATTTATGCAACGAATGTCACGCAGGAATCTGCTGCCACCGCGAAACTCTCAATTGCTGTAACTCTGTCAATGCCGGGTGACTCAGATTATTTCTCAATGGGAAAATATATTTCAATTAATAAAATTAAATTTTAAAGCACAGTCACTCACCTCTGTGTCTCAATGGTAGCGACGCCACTGTCAGCACTATCAATTACAGTTTTGCAAAAAAGCTGATTCTGAACTCCGCATCGGCACCAACAATATACTACTTGAAGTAATATACAGGGCGGCCCTAAATAAGTGGGACCGTATGGAGCAATCTTGAGAAATATATTATGTTTTAAGTGGTCTTCGAACTATAATATTCTTCTTACTTATTATCTCAACGCATAACGTAATTATTTCGTTAACTTTCGGTCGCCATATTTACAATTTATTTCATATTTTATGTTGATATAATGACAAAAATAACAGCAGAAGATCGTATCCTGAGAATGTCACCTTCATTGAACCAGGCATGTGGCCACCAAATAGCCCGGATTTAAACCCAGTAGATTACGCTATTTGGGGTGCCTTTCAGCAAAAATTTACTTTCGTCGTAAATTTGCAACAATAAAACAACCGAAATTGGCCATTGTTAAAGAGTGGCAACATTTGTCTAAGAGGTTTATAAACAGGAGCAATGACCAATAGCGAAGACGTTTAGAAAAAAACTGTTGAAAACCGAGGACACATTGAATTTGAATTCTGATTTTAGATAAATTAATACATAATATTTGGCAACAGTTTCCTTGGTTTTTTAATATAAAAATTTCAAAAATTATGATATGAAATTATATAAGACGGTCCCACTTTTTTTGGGTCACCCTGTATATGCAACTTAAAAAATCGTAGGCTAATATTTCGAATCATATACGAATATAATTATGTACGTATATAGACGACGTGAGACCCAGATTTAGATAGAACACGGATTTAACCCCTTTGAATCCGGGGTTAAAAGCGCAATGCAGACTTGATAATAACCTTTAGAATTTTGTCTTAGCCGAATGGTACGTCGGTCTTGCATTCCTAAGCATATCAAATTAAGCACGGACATTCTTGTACAGCGTACAGGATTTAAGTACAAATATTATTTGAACATCAGCACTTTGCTCTTTCATTCTTTCATTCAGAGGACTTATATAGCGCCCCTCCAAATAAGGGCGCAACATAAGTAGGTGCTGCATCTAAGTACATGCAGGTAGGCCTATTACTCAGATGCATCATGTGTTTAATCTCATTTGGCTCAGCCAACTTGACTTTGGGTAGATGAAACTAGGATCGACCGTTGCGAACGTTAAGTTCCAGTCAGGACTAAGCAACGTTCTTATGTGCTTGACCTACATCGTTATGGTAATGGATATTCGAATATCGCAGTCAACTAGACTGTTCCGTTGTAACTGTAACCCTGACATCAGGCTACGCAACGACACAAGCACAACTCCAACTGAACAGTCGGACAACCTTTCCTTTTTGCCGATCAGTCGCCACGGAATGTTGAGCTGAAGGACAGGTCAATGCCTTTACAATCGTTTACATAATATGGTTTACGATTGTGAAGGCATCGACCCGTCCTTTTTTATTATATCAAGTTTTTGATCCCACAATAACAACAGGCAATGGCACGATGCTGAATATAAGTCCTCTATGACTCCGCGTGCGGTACTCCGCTTGTCATTGCGAGAGTCCTTCAGACCTCAGATATTTTTAAGAGGTCACATGACCAATGTTCCCTCCGAGCTTTGGAGATAGCGAGCTCAAGAAATTGTTTGCAACATTTTGGAATGGTCCACACTTTTGTGCGCAAGTCCGACCTGAATGCGATGACACATGTAATTAAATTTCGATCATATCTAAAAGTCTATGGTGATGAGTTCTGATAACCTAAGAAAAGTCCCTTATCTTAGGATCAATGAAGAGACGTATCAGCCAAGGGACCAAAGTTTCTGGAGTAGGCCTAAGATAGACCGCAACCGGCTTGGTGACTCGTAGTTTCGTAAACATAAATAAATCGTGACTTGTTATTTTTGAAAAAAATGTGCGTGCACACACTTAGTGCTCGTGTGTACTTGCTCGACCGACGGTCCATGTGTGTGCGCATATATTATGAGCGCAGCTTAGAGGGAACAGTGCACCGAACCCACCTGAACCTTAGCCGAGGTCACTTCCTGAAGTTGAGAGACCATAGCTGAGTTTCTGGCTCCCTCCAGATGCGCCGTTGCCTTTGCTGCCACCGATTGCACCTCTGAGTCGGTGACGTCAACTTTACGCCAACCACCGAGTTTGTTATTACGAATTCTAGACGCCTCTGCCATCAGCGCCACGCTCAACAGCGTCAACAGGAAGATCGGCGTCATTTTGGACAACATTCTGCTGCAAGGCAGCTTATATTCAACAGAAAATGTCTATACCTGAAATACCATAAAATTATGATAGATAAATATTCCTGTAATAAGGGTGAGCAAGATGAATCACAGAATTTATGGACATATTATTGCAATTTATAGTGATAGATTCAACAAAATGTTCCCTCTCGAAGCAGTTTGGCGATTGGGTTTTCGGTTACGTCGATAGCAATACCTAACAGATAGGCAGACATTGTCTGCCTTACCGAATTTTAAGTGTTTCATGGTCTCTGGTAATGGTAGCTGTAATCGTCATCATGGACTACATGCTTTTACAGAGACACTGGCAAACCCAGAGCAGGGCACCAGCTTATTCACGAGCACTGCGGCAAACAGAACCCAGAGCAGGGTTCATGAGGTTCATGGACTCTGGGTCCATGAGTTTACCAGCGGAGGTCCGAGTCCGGTTCCAGAGGGTCAGAGTAGATGCCAAGGTGGGTGTTCTTTTTTCATTTACTGCCCTGAGGTCCTAAGATTCCCCTAGGAACATAAACATTAATTATTTAGCTCATTCGAACGACTACCTCTCCTCAACGGCCATCTTCTTCCTAGTCGGTCATGGAACCAACAAAGGACACAGCGTTAAATCGTTGAATTGTAGCTGAGATTTTCTGGAAAAGGAAGGTCGCTTCTTGCGCTTCTCCTATCGCTAGCATCAGGTGGCGCTCCTAGTCTTTGATGAGCGAGAAATATTTTATATTTGTCATATACTACTCAAATTAGCGAGAATTCACTCTTTATTTCATAATTTTCTAAGCGTGAAGATTGTCATTATTTAACAAGCCGAACCACGGACCGGTTCTTTCAACACCAGCTAACATTAAAAGCATGTTGTCATTGAAATTTGAATTTATTTGCCTCTGTTTATTACAACTATACTTCAGAAGTACAGGTAGCTATCATCTGTTTCAATCGATTTCCCTATCTTGTTCACATAGTTATGAAACATGGACTACATGTTTGTCTAGTTGTCGAGCAATATCCGCTGTCGTCTTATCGTGGGCTGTGAAACGTAGGTGCGTGACCAGTAGAGTCTATAAGTAGCAGCTATTCACTTGTGATGTTACTGAGAGCGGCTGAATCGATTGCAATGAGTGCGCAGTGCCGTGTGAAAATTGCTTGTGACGTAATGAAAATATCCTAAATGTCTCAGCGCAAACCAAAAGCCCAGGGCCGAACCGGCCCTGAGCTAATGATAGTCTGTCAGGTAAACTAGGCAGCCGATTTCTTTAAATTTAGCATTAAGCAACGTTTTTGGCAAATCCATAAATGAACAACGCTTGCTTATTTTCTAGTTCTTATTAATCCTAGCAGCTGTATAGGCCCTAAATAAATAATCAAACCATTGATTAGTTCTTTGTTGACTGACAGTAGTAGTTACTTCATATATTATATTTATACTTATAAATAATATAAATGCCTAAGTAAAAAACGTAAAGAAAACAACCCAAAATAAAAAAGAGTTAATGACTTCATTTTAATCGCTGGTATAAGTTTTAATATTATGGGTCAGCGCGCCGCAAAATTTAGCTTTGTCTATAGGGCCGCCAAAATTTAATGTCTATAGCCGAGCCTACAAAGGCCACACTAGAGAGACCAGCTATTAGGCCTATAACCCACAGCGCTGTGTAATAATGTTACACAGCGCTGTGGTTATAGAATGATATTGATATTGATAATATCAAGTCAACAATAGCTATAGGTTGTTGAGTCCGTTTCAGAGCCAGGTCACAAGCCTTATTATAATTTAGTGTAATATATTCAAATTCATTCTAGATTTGCATCGATTTGGCGCATTATTGCCAAATTCAGATGTTGACTGCACTCAACATGCGCTTCTTCTTTTGGCGCTGTCTTTTTTGGCAGGTTCTTACGTCCAATGTTTCTTACTCCAGTAAGTAACGATATCCGGCTCTCACCTTCAACCTAATGTAACCCTCCTCCACCGTCTAGTTCTTTGTCCTCGTCCCATCCATTCTTTCCTCAATTACGAAGTAGGCCTTCTTAGAAGGGTGTCTCTCCTCATCATGTGGCCCAATATTTATTTTCTCTGTCGGTTTCTAATTATTCATGACAAACCTCATTTATATCATCAAAAATGGAGCTTGTTACCATCCCTCGGGTTCCAATAAAGTATTTTAAATTGCACTAATTACAACTTTAGATATGCAATATTGTTGGACATGCAGCCCACATGCAACAGTTTGAAAAAATGTTTTTTTCCCAAAAATAATAAAAAAGTTTGAATTTTTCCTTAAGAATCCTTAAGAATTCCATATATTATTATGGTCAGTGCTTTCACATTGTGTGAATAAAAGTTAAATAACGAGAGTGAAGAAAGGGACAAATATAAAATTCATAATTTTTGGTTTACGAAAAATTCAACTTATCTACCACATGAGCTTACATACAATTGCCTGGACTTCCCATCTTAGATCATGCTTCTCAGGTAATAGAATGTTTCAACTTGTTGTAGTCACTTCACATCTATAGTGACATTTACTGTTGCTTTCCTTCCTTTGCCTACCCTAGTGATCCTTGTATTTCATATGTTTATTTTCATAGGCCCATCCGGGCCATCCTACTCCTTTGAGATCTTATTTAGCCAATCCATCATTTCTGTATCCCCTTCAAACTACCTGCCACCATCTTAATGTTTTCGCCAATCTTCCTTCAGCCTTTACTCCCTCCGTAACTTCTCAATCACTTCACACATAAGTTCTTCGATGCAGGTGGTATTCTACCTATCACTCCTCGTTCCGAAAATTCTCTTTCTTTCCCGTGTATATAGATTTCTTACGAATCTTCTGCTTTTCCAGTCCACCTCCATTTTCTCAGCATAATATTATGCGTTAGTTTCTTTCAATCTACACCATCCAAAGTCTTTTCAAATTCAACAAGGCAGACATAAATGTCCTGCCCTGCCCGTGCTGTAAACTTCTATCCGTTAATACCCGCAATGCTCCAGTTGCACCTATCGCAGTTTAGCTCACCATAGTTAGACAGGTGGTTTCCCGCGGGTTTTCTTCCGGTGTTTCTAATCGAGACACCATCTCTCTGTCTCAGTTATCTAAATCGTCCGTCCAATGGTTTCTTTATTCTCGGGCATTCGCATACACCGGTGAGGATTCGTTCGTTCCCCATGCCTTCTGTATACAACAAGGGGACCTCGTGAAGGTGACGTGGTGGACATTTGAGTAAACGCTTGCTCCTCGTTTTTCAAAGCCTTGATATAGATTGGATGAAATCTGGTATTATTATGGTAAGTGATACGTCCTGCACACGTGTGGATCACTGCGGCAGAAGTTCACGTTGGCTGTTCTCATGATTCATCGACTGATATAAGAAATTGCAATAAAGAAAGAGATATTAAAACGAATATCTTATCGGTTATCTTCAAATATAATGCTTGTATTATACAATTCTATGATATATCCTTACATTGCCTAATGCAATATGATCTGGGCATCTAATTATAATTCTCGACTACAAATAATAGAAATCTTACAAAACCATTAGAATAATATCTGGAACAGCCTATAATTTTCATACAGAGCAATTGTTCACTGAGCTTGGGATTCTAAAACTTGCACAAAACAAACAACTGCAGATCAGTGAATTTATGCAACGGTACACCTACAATACATTTCCTAGCTCCCATGCTATAATCTCATGTTATAATCTCATGCTATGAGCTCATGTTATAATCTCATGCTATAATCTCATGTTATAATCTCTACAAACTCACCTCAGACATCCACTCATACTGGAATCTAGCCTCCTACAGAAGTGAATTTTCGATTAGATGTCCTGGACCAGAAGAATAGAACAAAATACCTCAATATCTCAAAGCTAAGGTCATTTAAGAATTTACGAACATGGATTATTGTGCAGAACGTATATCTGTATTCTTACAAGGTTTACTGTGTTTTCAATGTTTAATTATTTTTGTTTATCACGCCTAAGTTCGCTTTTGTTGTCTAAGTTAAGATTTATTGTTATTCCTCAATCATCCTACAACTCTCCATGTAAATTTAGGCGGCCCTATCCAGCGGGACTATGGTCCCTTCTAGGTTTCCTTTTGTCTCCACTAGAAGTTCTGAATATGAAAAATGTAACTTTGTACATCAGTCTGTCTGGAGCAAAAAACTGACGGTTATGGTTATATCAAATTTTGATGTACATAAATTCCCAGCAATCGGATTGATTTAACTATTGTGTATCGAGTCCTTTCTGTGCAGTCCTCTCTACTGACTGCTGATTGAAGGCGGAATCAGTGACACACTGAGTTGAACCAGGCAAGTAAGTCCGAGAATTTACGGAGGAGCTCCGAGGTTAGTACGGCAAGTATGGGCCTAATTCAGCTTTCTTCGGAGCTTACTTACCTGATCACAACCAGATTTGCGCCGTATGAAAAGTCATTGCGCTCGCTGATCATGACTTGAGCACATTGAGCTACGTACGTTGAACATAAACTGTCCGATTGGAAGCACCTTTCACTGAAAGGTAGGCCTACTTCAAATAATTTATGATATGTGCACTAGTCTAACAGTCAAGGATAGTTGGCCCAGTTTCCGATATTCTGCTCACATTGTGATCGGGCTTTAAAACAACATTCAGTTATGAAACCTTCTGACAGTAAATACTCCTCTTCTTGTATACTTTAGAGAAATATTCACTTATTCGAAATGATTCAATAGCCGTTACTGAATCTTCATCGGTCCTTGCAAGTTACTCCTACGAATAATCACCTGCTATAGAAACGATCAGAATGGATTACGGATAATATGATACGTCACCTCAGTCAACGGCCTTCAGTTTCATACACGTCCTTCTGTAGCCTGTGTTCGTTTCAGCGCGACTCTTCTTTTATGGCGTTTGCGTTGACCGAATTTCCGTATTTATGCGCGCGATTGCGCAAAAAGTAGGACCCACATGTGTGCGTCATAATTATATGCTATCAACCAGGCACTATATTGAGGTCACGCCAACAGGATCCAACCACTGAATGTTCAGCTAAATCTTATGTAGTCTGCATATAGGTCTTTCGTCGATAATTCTGCCTGCGGTTGGGGCGCGTAGGTCTCTTCATAACGGTCCTACTTTTATTGTCAGTGTCGCTATCGCTGTGTTCCTCTTTTTACTGCTGCTATTTTCAATATTGAACCAGGCCTACGTTACATGTGACGTACAATGTCCTCGATTCTGTTGTTTTATGACCATCAAAGGCACCATTTATCTTCCCAGCTACATGCATGATTGTATCCGGCCAGATGTGAAATGAGTAAATTTTATTGACAGGATAGATTGGGTATTGGTTAACATGCACAGTTTTGCACACCTCTCTACGACATAAGAATCACGCAACTGCAGACAGACGGACATACATTAACAAATACGCCTACAGAGAGATCAAAATGTCCATCAAGGCTACTTGGGGGGAGCCTAAGGTCACGTTGAAGCACATTAAGGCAAAAATGTTAATTAAGTGAGATAGAGACAGGCCGATATTTTATCAATAAGCCTAGTTTCATCTTGAAAAGACATTTCCAACGCCGGATGTTTGGCATAGGTTGTTCGGATAAAATGTAAAACAAATAGATCCGCTGCATAGAGATCTAATTGCCGTCGCTCTAAGCAACAGCGCTATACAAGCACAATTCAGAAGTCCAACTTAAATTCTGACGTAGTTCAACAACCGCATATATTGTACATTGACATCAACAATACGAGGACACACACCATAGACAAAAGGACAGACAGACACACAGAATGACTAACGGATTGATGACAATTTGACTGGATGATTTTGGACTACATGATTCAGTGCTGCCTAAATGAATTAAGGAATGAACGATTCAACAAAAGAATGACTAAATAGTTGAATGTAAGCAAGTAAGTTGTTAGGTATCGGCCAATGCTGTACGTATTCAATCAATTTCTAACCGCACCGTGGTTTACATGAAACTTGTAGAAACTGGTTGAGTAAATTATCCTCATCGTAATAAATTATCCTGACTAACATAAAGGTCATAATGAACAGCTGAATGTAATCACCTGCGCAGTGAAATCGCCAAGACATTCTTTGGTTACTAGCTAATCAGTGATACATAATCAAACAACGCATTAGCGTAATTCGTAATTGTGATCTTATTCTCTAAACTTCTAAAGCGCCATTCGAAAGCCAAGCGAAGGGCACCAGCACATTCACGAGCTATGCGTAGAATCAGAGGATCTGTCCAAATGGTAGTCCACGGAAATTTGCCAGAGTGTCAGAGGTGCTAATTAACGATGCTGGGAAGCTGCCAAACACCTGTTACACTCAGCAGATGCATGATTATATATATATATATATATATATACATTTACATCTTATAAATAGAGTAGACCTTCTGTGTGTCCCTCTGTCCGGTGATGCATTTAACAGTTTTGCAGCTATTGACTCGAAACCTTCGCCGTTGGCTCGGGCAACACCTGGGACACGCAATAGAGGGATTCCTGAACTTTCGCCACCATCTTCCTGGTCTTTGGACCAAAAACCTACGGCACACATCTCACACACCCATAAAACACAGGTCGTTTGCACATGTGGTCACGTGTACTTTGTACGCATCCGTGTTGTTTCCAGTTCCTCGGCTTGACTTTCCGGGTTTCGACTTGGCACCCAAAAGAAGCAAAAGGATTGGCTATTGTGGACTTGATTTGGTATGGCGCCGGCGAGTAAGCTGGTCTTCCTGACGTGGCTTTTGTGGGCGCTGAGAAATTTTCGAGGATTTACATTACATTCATTAGAAACATTATACCAACCATGTGATTAAATTATTTCACGAAGTACTATCATACTGTTAGAGGGGAGAGGTGTATTCAGAGTATACCCAATTTTTATGAACACTATTTATTTACATGTTTATCTAGATTCAATGTGTCTGTCTCTCCGTTTATGCATCTAGACACTTTACAGCTATTCACTCGAAACCTTAGCCATTCGCTCGGGGAACACCTCGAACACACAGTAGAGGGATTGGTGAAATCCGCAGCCGCCGTCTTCCTCCTGTCCAGGGCCAAAAATCTGTCTTTACCCGGGCTAACGCCGGGTGCACCAGCTAGTATATAATATAATTATGCGTTCACTGACAACATCTTCACAGGAATGTAACTATAGGTATCAATTTGGTTTATTCATTTTTGCTTTATATCATTATAAGTGGTGTTTGAAAATGAAAAGGCGAGGGAGGTTAGGGGGTAAAGGAGGAATCGAGATAGAATTTGCAAAATGGCAGTGTAGTTCAGTTTTGAGTGTAAGACCTGTGAGGAGAGAGCTAAAAAATGAGGGTTTGGCGTGTCCGTTGGAAGATTAGATATTGGTCGTAATTACACACTTTTCTTGTCGTTGTTTGAACATGTAGGCCTATACATGGCTTGTTAGGCCCTACTGTTAACATTGCACTTGGCTGTTTGAATTCTTTTCATGTGATTTGTAGCGATTGTTTAAATGATCAGAGGTTGTATGTTATACATGATTTAAAATGATATATGTCATAATGAAACTATGATGCCGTCTTAATTGACTGGCCGGCAGCATATTGTTCATGCGTGAGGGTCATTCAGACTGTAGCCGGGCTTTTGATCCATTTGGGTTGACATGTTGACCGCATCTAGACACTTGATAGTTGATACGCGCGCCATTGGCTTAACTGTCATAGTTCGATTTGTCTGTTGTTTGGCGACTCAATAAAGTTAAACAGATTCAAGAAATTAGCCAATAATGTTCTTTAATATTTCTTCACGTGCACCATAGATATACATGCGTTTGGCTACGCGTGGCGAGGTCAGACGACACATGTAGACAGAGTTAAACACAGTACAGATCGATCAGTCAAACTCGCATAGAAAAGATCAGGGCATTATAATCAGACATCACGTGCATGGAAAGACAGAGGGGTTGGACAAACGTACAGAGAGAATGCTTATCTTGCAAGATACTGCTGAGATTATATGCACAGTGTAGGAGCCAATGTAATAATTTTAATAATAGTAATAACAATAATAATAATAATAATAATTGCTTAACAGTTTATATAATAATAATAATAATTGTTTTTTTAATATGAACAATTAATTGATACCTATGCTGTTTTGACAACAAATCTGTTGAAACTAAATATACCCCTCTATGATCACAGAAATTTTAAACATTTTCGAAAGTTATTTATATCTTATTCAAATCTCTCAATCTCTAACAGGTTATTTATTTACTTTTAGAATATTCAGATATATTGCCATACCAAAATGGCTCCGAGTTCAATTGTAACATAGTGCAAATTGAGAAATTCAGATAATCTTTGACCAAAATCTTAGTTTCGCCGATCACATCACCCATCTTTCTCGCTCTTGCTTCTTGCATATGCGTGATCTCCGTGGAATTTGCCCTATGATTGACTCCAAAATTGCATCCACAATAGCCACATCAATAGTTCACGCTAAATTGGATTACTGTAATTTTGTTTTCCTCAATATAGACACCAACCAATTAAACCGCCTCTAAGCCCGTACTGTCACCTGTCACGAGTTCGTGATTATTTTAGATGAGAGGTTATTTCCAGGAGGTAAACGCCTGGATGCTAAAGAGTATTACATTTACGGAGCACACTCTGTTAGATGACATCAAAGACCGTGATGCGGTTAAAGTCTCGGAAGTCTACACATGGCCGATTGGATCCATCTGCCTTTCTTACTAGTAACATGGGAGAAGCATAGGCTGCAGTAGAAGGCTCAATGACTCCTAACAAGATCATATTGTCGATTTCTCTGTCCATCTCTTTCTTCATGGCGTAAGGCACAGGATAGGGCCTCTTCCGCACTGGAACATTCGATGTAAGACGGATCATATGTTGCACCAAGTTGGTTCTTCCTGGCACATCGCAGAATATGTCTTAGAATTTCTTCAGCAAACTTTGTACCTCCTTCCTTTGATCTGCTGTAAGATCCCGGCCGATCTCAACGTCTTTATGATCTTTTTTCTGTAGATTATTAAAGAGCAAAAGATTTCCTTCCCCTGTTGTCATCATCTCGGCATCCGTTAGTTCTTCAACGACAACCGCCGCTCCAACTAACTGAGTTTCTTCGTTTACTCCATCTTCGCTCATTGTGTTCTCCGAATCAGTCGGACGTTCATAGTAGCGCTTTAACATATTTGCATGGAAAGTCTTTGCTCGGTGAGTAAACTGAATTACATAATCAGCTTCTCCAAAACGCTTTATTACTTCGAATGGACCTTTCCACTGCATTTGAAGTTTATTGCTTTCCGTCGGCAACAGTAGCAAAACCCTGTCACCTGGATCCAACTTGCTGGGCTTTGCATGCTCGTCAAAGTGTTGCTTGTACTTATCCTCTGCTCGTTCCAGGTTATCTCGTACTAAACGACAAGTCTCTTGAAGACGATTCTTAAGATCGATCACATATTCATATGTCGTTTTTGCCTCTGGCTCAGCAATTTCCTTAGTCCACAGTTCTCTCAGGATAGCCATAGAACCTCTAACCGGTCTTCCGTAAATTATTTCGAATGGACTAAATCCTGTACTTTCGTTCGTCACTTCACGATATGCGAACATTAGTGAATCTAGATATCGATCCCAGTCTCTCACTCTCTCCACACACATCTTTGGAAGCATTTGCTTGATAAATCCGTTGTATCTCTCGACCAATCCACAGTTTTGACTATGATAAGGAGTGCTGACCAATTGCTTTTTGGACAGAAGGCGACTTACTTCCTTCATCATTGCTCCTGTGAACTGTGATCCAATGTCCTTTAGTATTTCTAAAGGTACGCCCATTCTTGAGAAGATGCTGAGTAATGCTTCGGCAACTGAACATGTGTCAATTTGCTTCAATGCGATACACTCTGGGTAACGGCTAGCACAATCTACTAACGTTAATATGTACCTATGTCCTCGCTCAGAGCATGGTAATGGTCCAATCAGATCGTCGACGCATCTCTTAAACACGGTGTCAATTATCGGCAGTTTAATCAATGGTACTCTCTGAACTCGCCCCTTTGGCAACGTCTTTTGACAGATATCGCAAGACCTGCAGTACCCAGCTATGTCACTGTAGCATCCTGGCCAAAAGAATTGTGATAAAATTATCTCCTGCGTCTTGTGAATGCCCAAATGTCCTCCTAGATTAGAACTATGCGCTATCTCTATCACTCTGGTTCTCATGCTAGATGGCAACACCAGCTGCTTTACTTCATTTCCCAAGTTATAATGCGGTGTTTCAAACTTGCGATAAAGCAATCCTTGTTCTACGACAAAACGTACGATGTGATCAACATTGTTCGTAGCTGGCATTTCTTTCTGTGCAGAATATTCCCAGCACTTCTTCAATGAACGGTCTTCGACTTGGTCCTTCTTCAGCGTTTCCAATGTATAGTCGTTCTGAAATTCTGGAACCCGTACAGGTTTTGGCAGTGCTTTGGCTTTCTCTTCCATACCTCTGGTTTCCACGGCCGTTGCCACGTTTGTCTGCTCTTCGTGAGGATGCATTGGCTCTTCTTGCACTTCCTCCAGTGGCAAGTCCTGTTCATGAACCTCAGTGCTCTTGTCTGAGCATCTCGGCCGGAGTTCAGCCCCAGGTATGTTACCGATCACCAGATCGTACAGGGTTTCCTTCATACAGAGTGCTTTTACCTTCCCTCTGAAGTATTCAGTCCTAACGTCGATGATGGCAGTTGGCACCTTTCGCATAGTCTTATCGATAAGAATGCACAACTCATGCTTTCCCGACAACTGATCTTTGTTCACCAGTTTCCTGGCCACAACCACTGACGAGCATCCAGTATCACGAAGTACCTCGACTTTCTGATCTCCAACATAGCCAATCGTTGTTTTCATTTCGGCTCCACATTTTCCAGTTCTGCAGGCTTCAGCTATCACGTGTGCCTTACATCCACACCTTAATTCTACATCGTCACCACCGGGCAGATCTTGCAACGCTTGACACTCATTTCCGTTGCATTCTACCTTTACTTCAGAACCTGCATGATCCATTGAAGTTGTTGTCGACTTAAGCGTTTGCTTACCATTTCCAGATGAGGCCGGTTTTTCCTCTCCCTCTTCCATTTTTTTCTGATTCTGCCGTAAACTTCGAGGTTTCCAGGAAGTCTGCAATCCTGCAGCTTTTTGTGAAGGATTCGCTTTTAATCCGCAATATTTATATCAGTGACCCGGTCGGTTGCATATAACGCAAAGTCCATCAGTCGCCCAATTCCACTTTTGTTCTGTAACCGGTTTTTCATTTCTCTTGCTAAACTCTCAATGTATTTTGTGATCTCCCATCTTTCTCATTGAAGTATGGTTGACGAGACGGTTTTGGTTTAACTTCATGTGCCTCAATGTAGGTTTCGGCTAATTTAGCGAGTTCCTGAAGATCTTTTGGCGCCCTTTCTCTCAAGAAAAGCGACAACTCCCTGTTAACTACAGCCAGATATTGCTCCTTCACCAGCAAACTCTTCAGGACTTCGAAGTTTTGAACTACTTTCGCTAATTCAATCCATCTCATCAAGTAATTTTCCAATCTAGTGATGAATTGTTGTGGCGATTCACCTGCTTCCGGTTTAGAGTTGTTAAACCGTTTACGAAAACCTTCCTTGGTCATCTGATATTGTTTCAGAAGAGCGTCTTTTAGAGCGTCGTAGTCATCATGCTGTTCAGGAGGCATACGCGCATGCACATCTAAAGCGCGTCCCTTCAGAAGAGCAGCCAAATAAAAGGCCCATTCTCGTCTATTCCACTTTCGGATAGCTGCATATTTTTCAAATCTTCGCAGGTAAGCGTCCATGTTATCTTTTCCGTTTTCGAAAGGTGGCAGTTTTGGTCCTCTTCTGGTATTGACTGACCTCGCAGTAGCATATTCCTGTTCGTCATCCTCCTGTTCGTCATCCTCTTGTTCCTCATTTTCTGATGCCGCGATTACACCAGCTCCCTTGCTGCTAGCTGTTCGAAAAACCGCTCCTTCGAGCTTAGCTTTCTCCAAAGCCATGTTCTGTTCATGCAGTTCCCTCTGCAATTCCAAGGCGCGACTGTGCGCTTCTTCTTTCATTCTTCTCTCCAATTCTAATTTCTTCATAGCGTTTTCCGCTTCTTCGGCCTTAGTACGTATCTCCAATTCTAACTTCCTCACGGCGTTGGCCTCTTCGGCCTTAACCCGCACCTGTAGCTCCAATTCTAACTTGCGTAATTCTCGATCAGCTGCTCTGTCCTCTCTTTCAAGAACCTGATTCTGCCTCGCCTCCTCTTCAGCTTTGCTTTTTTCTACAAACTGAAGGAGTGCTGGGCCTTTCAAGCCACTTTTTTCTGCAAGTGCTATCCACTGTTCCATGACGGGAACAAATTAGTAAAGTTAGCAGCCTGGCTAAATTATACCAAAATAGTCCCTAGCTACAACAACTCAGACTAGTTTTCCCAGTTAGCGAATTACGTTAAACCCAGGTAGACGGCGCTAATATAATTCAGATAAAACAGGTAAACAGGTCTATGGTCTACGGCTTAAATGACCACTCCCTGCGTTTGACTTATTCAGCGCTAAATACCTACTTTATTCTAGCCTATAGCCATAAACCCGTCCTATCATTTTCTATTTGTTATCGCCTACTTCTCCAATGACCAAAGGGTACTTCTAATGCTATAATACCTCTTAAGACCAACTTGCCATCCCACCGCTTCCACCAAACATTGTCACGAGTTCGTTATTATTTTAGATGACAGATTATTTCCAGGAGGTAAACGCCTGGATGCTAAAGAGTATTACATTTATGGAACACACTCTGTTAGATGATATATAGTCAGATTTTAATCATAGAAAGAAATATAGTCAAAACAGAAATCTAGTGAATAAGAACTTCAAACAAAAACGTCTGGTAACCTCTAAGACTACCCTGCTTCGATGGCTGCTCCCCTCCCTCAGGTCACCCCCCTCCCTCAGGCCACCCCCCCAACCCAACAACAACTCGTTCCTCACTCACAAGTCACAGGTGTTCGTTGAGTGTCCTGGCTTCTGGTCGTCTTTTCGGCCGAGGAAAAAAACACAGTCCAGTGATCGTCGTCCTTCTGGCAGTGGGAGCGAGCGTTGAAGCCCTGGCGTCCGGTCGCCCTTCTAGCAGTGGAAGCGACGGAACCCTCGCGTCTGGAATTCGTCCTTCCAGCAGGAGAAGCGTCGAAACCCTCGTCGAGCGAACTCCGATCCCACAGAAAAAGAACCGCCCCTTTCACTTCTTCCTGTTGCTTTTATCCCCCTTCGCTTTCCCCTTTGACCCGACCATCTCTTTTGGATCCCCACGGCCATCGACGACCATCGAGCATTCATTACCTATTGAGTATTGTATACATATACGGGTCAATGCAGGGTTTGTCCGCAATATAGGCCTATGAGTCAAATAGATTCAGCTAATATATATATAAGACATTCACGCACATTCACACACAAGACGATGCCTAAATAACTATATACAATACATATACAGGGTAGAAGGGCAATTCGTGACATCACCAAAACCCCAAAGCATCACCATATCACTCCTGCCCTTTAATCACTCCACTGGCTCAAGATACCTCAACGGATCGAACAATAAGGTCTTTTCACTCACCTACAACACATTGCAATTCTCACTGCCCACATATCTCCGTCAGTTGTTCAGGATTCAACCGCATCGATCAACTCGTTCCTCTTCCAACCTGACTCTGCTTCGCCTTCCCGTAATTTCATCACTCAAATTTGCAAATAGCTCCATAGCCATTGCTGTCCCGCCTCTTTAGAACAAACTCCCTCCAGCATTAAGACAAATGTCCAATCCGTCCTATGAATTTACAAACACCTCACCTCTTGCTATCTTCCTACAGGTCTTTCACTCACAACTCCAAACACTGCTCTTTCGCACATCCTATCCTGATTCCTTCTCCTCCCACTCCCTCTCCCGCCGTTTCAACGCCAGACACCAGACACCTTAGCCATCTGCCTGTCTGCCTGCCTGACTCTCTTGATTACGACCCCATGCCTATCGGTTCTGTTTTCATTAGGCGCCTGTGAATAAACTGGTTCTTGCAACTTCACTTTTGTGCGCGCTGTAGAAATGTTGATATTACGATTGCGACTGTGGCAGTGAGAGGCAGCGGCAAGCAAATTCTCTATTTTTAACGGCTAGAAGTAGACCTAATGGAAGATAATTCCATTGGATGATTGACATCATGTGCAGTAGGCCTACGTGTTTGTTTCCATAGCGAGCGACCAAAATACAAACATGTATACTGAGAGAAGGAGGTACGCAGAGAAATCTGTAAGGTGATTGTCTGGGCAAAGTAATATAGGAAAAGAGCCAAACAACAATTCAAAAGGTTATAATAATGTAATTGGAAATGAAGCATTTACCAGAGATGATGACAGTTGAGCTTGAAGTGTTCTGATGACCTTGTTTTCTTCTCACTGACTCAACCTAATAATAATTATTAACTGTAGACCTAGCCCTACAAGAGCCTACATGTATAATGGTCAAAGCGTGTTGACAAAATTAATGTACACGTTTATAATGCTTCAGGGCAAGTCCGTTTAGCACGACCATTATTATTGGGCAGGACGGTACCGAGGGGGCAGCGGGGCCTAGGCCCATGGCGCAAATGTGGAAAGGTCGCAAAGGATGGAATAACTTATTATTACATAAAATGCACTATTTTCAAAATGTGGGGGCGCCAAATTGATGCTACGCACAGGGTGCAATTATAGCTCGGTACGGCCCTGTTATTAGGGACGTTTTCAGATCATGAATCATTGTCATATTGAAGCGCACGTCATTAATTGTCAGGTCAAGATTTTCCTCTATTCATTGCAACGAGGACTTTTATGTCACTACATTCGAAATGAGACGCCACTAGACATTTTGTGAGCCATGTTAATGCTAAATTCCAGGTCTACAGCTACGTTATTAATGCCATGTTCATATCCGGAGAATTTTAGTTATCAACCTGCGCATTCTCACAGCAAATTATTGTTGATTTAAGAGCATTTTCTTCAGCTCAATTACATTCTTGCATGTTATGCATACTATTGTAACTAGCAGAATTGATCACTGCAGTGCTGTTCTGACTGGTCTTCCCTGTGACCTAAAGATGCTTTCGATCGTGTTCCTCGCTCTGCGGCCCGACTTATTGGTCATTTATAAGTCTTTATACCACAATTTTCACCAGTTCTGGCCTATATGCGTGATGTTCTTAACTGGCTGCAATCCGGAAAGAAAGAGATGCGCTGTTGAACCTGTGACAATTGAATAAGTCTCCCTAATGGTGGCCGTCCTACTTGGCTGAACTGTATCCATTAGCCCATGGGGCCCACAGAAATTTTCCCAAGTGGATGCAAAAAGCGCTAATGGTTAACGTTTTTGCTCTTGTGCTGTTGAATTAATAAGGAAATTAGGCCTTCTCTGATTCTAAGATGGCATCTCTTTTGCTTTTGACGACGACATAGCAATGCTTTCTATGGATTTTATGAGTGAAAAAGTGAGATCGTTCTAGTAAATAAATAAGACCAAGGTTCATTTTCCAAAGGGTATGGCCCGGGGAAGTTCCCCTCTTGCTCTTATGTGCGGACGGCCATGACTGTGTCGTCCAACTCTCGTCCATCCTTCTGGAATGGGTTTCTGACTGCCTTTCAGTCTTCCCGCTTTCAATTATATTTCTACCTTAATTCGGTCAACTGTTGAAGTCATTTCTTTTAGCCTGTTCATGGGCTAGGAACGCTTCTGAGTTGTTTCGCATTAAAAGTTGCTATATATATATATATATATATATTCCCGAACTGAGTGAATGAAAAGTATATTGCTTCAATATCCAACCGTTTACTACTCGACCCAGTTTTAACTTATAGTTCAATCAACATGGTGGCAAAAGCAGTAAGTAGTCTATATGTTCCAGGAATCGGATCGCAAGTGATGCAGTTGACTCCATGCATGTAATGACTTAATGAATGTTGCAAAGATTGTCAAGAGTCAACTGTTGAACAAATCAGGTTATCATATAAATTATATTCTGTTTTACTCGCCTGCACACTTACCGAATATATGTGTGCATCTTTAAGCTTTGAGCCTGCCAAGCAGCAAAATGCAACAGAACTAAAAGCGTAAGCCCTAGTTTTGGGTTAATTAATTCTTTTAATTTGGAGAGTATAATAAAGTGAATGTCGTTTTTAGTGGTTATTCCTCGTTTCTGCAAGAATTGAATGAACCTTTATTGAATTCCTGTTAACTTTCATGAAATCAGACGATTGCATTTGTACTCAGTGAGGGTGTAGCGCGGAGTCATCCATGCCTGGTCCCACACTTTCACAGTACATCTAGCCGTCTGCAATGAAAGACATGTTGCACATAGGTTACATGTCTAAGAGCCATTGCTAATAAAGCTTCAACGCCATGTCGTTGCTTAATAACATAAATTTTGCAACAGCCTCGTTTCTATGAAACCATATGCGAAGATTAGCCAGTCCAGAGCAATGTAAAAAATAAATAAATAAATAAATAAATAATAATAATAATAATAATAATAATAGTACGAGGGGACGAGGACCAGGAAATCCAAGCTTGGTCGCACTTGTGTTATTCAGTTTCCAAGAGCCTGAGGAATCGTATCTACATTGGGCGAAAACATAATAATTCTAATAACAATAATAATGAGGAGAAGGATAATGATACTACTACTACTACTACTTCTCCACCACCTACTATTACTACTACCCCTACTATTACTACTACCTCTACTACTACTACTACTTCTACTACTACTACTACTACTACTACTACTACTACTACTACTACTACTACTACTACTACTACTAATAATAATAATAATAATAATAATAATAATGATTATTATTTTTTAATAATAATGATGACAATAATAATAAATGATGATGAAGATGATAATACTACTACTACTAATAATAATAACAATTGTAATAATGATAGTAATGATAATAGATTACTCAATTCAAGAATTTCTGATCAGTCAGTTTTCTCTCTTCCTCTTCGATGCTGCTGTTTTTCGGTCTCATTTGTTTATTCCGTGCAACCCTCTTCAGTTGTCTTCCACCAACTACTGAGCTGTCGGTAGCAGGTAAACTCTAATTCTGATACCTTCGTTTCACTGACTTCATCCCAAGCTGCTTAATGCTTCTTGTCCCCAACTTTATTCCAGATCGTGTACATCATCCGTATGGCTGTCGAGTGTCCCTTGGCTATACTTTGTACTCTCCTTCGAACAATCTAACTCCTAGACCCATACCTATTTACATTGGTCTGTCGACAAACAGTTCATGCTAGACCAACGGTCGCTTCCTTTTATATGTTGCAGCGTCCTCCTATTGTTGCAGCAGTCATTCAATAGTTGTTACTATAACCTATATATTGCGACCCAATGTGCGTTACTTTTATTGTGTAAAATATTTTTATTTTCGTCGTGTATACTGATATCAACGTACAGCATAATGATGTATGCTTAACCTAGGCCTACATGTATGTACGTCAGATACAAAAAATTGCGCACGTTTCGTACACGTGTACGGTAGTACATTGCTCCACTGAGTGCAAATGTCTCTGCTAGTGCGCTGCCACTGAGTGTGCCTCGCTTCGGCCCGTATTACTGGTACACGATCAAATCTTGTCTGCTTCACACAGACACTAATCTCCGAATGTTTCTCTGCGCAATAATACAGCAGCCCTTCCAATGCACTGGATGGTCTCTGCTGTTTGCCTTGTACATTCGCTCATCCATTATTCACATCAGTCCATCATAATTGCATTCATAAACAATTCTTCCGTTACTCTGCTCCCTCTCGTATATTTCTATAGCACATTTTCTACCCTGTCGTAGCTCTATATGTATGTTTGTCTATATTTAAGCTAAAAAGGTTACATAATTATTTACGTAGGCATTTACCAATGCATAAATGCGTCCATGGAATATTTCGTATTTAGGCCTACAAGTGTAAATGTTCTAATTAAGTAGGCCTAAATGTTATAATTAAGTAGGACTAAATGTTCTGATTAAGTAGGCCTAAATATGTGCATGCATTGATATGTTTAGCTGAACATCATCAACTCCCACTTTACCAAATTGCCTCTGTGAAAATGGACTGATAAAACTAAGAAGCATATCTCACTTTTGATTTTTTTCCTGATGTAACGGTCACATCCATGGTCACTCGGTAGAGAGCTCCTGCCACAACCTAAAATCACCACAAGTTCAACGAAGATTAACTTTGGAGTATACATCGTTACAAGACGGTTACGACCGTAAAAATAACAATTGCTTAAAACTGGACAGATCTAGTCGAGAACAGTTTTCAGGAGATCTTTCTTCCACTGTTTGGGATGCATTAATTGCGTTCCTTTTGCACTAACCGTGAAATACAATGTTTGGGGTTTACAGTGGTTGGACCACCGATCTGCACATGAGCTCCTCCATGGATTCTGTACATACATGTAGCCCTAGGCTACGTTTATACCTGTATAAACCATGAACATGTTCAATTATTCATTGCCGAAGAGTTTGGACTGCGAAGCGCTACATCAACGATCTGAATGAATTATTGGAAATAATACAGTCTTCAAAATCATATCTGATGGAGAATTTTCACAAAGTTCATTGCGATTTCAAACCCAGTTTTACACTATCTGCTTTCTTATTCAGTTGTTATTGAAGTTAATATGATTTCGCACAAAGACTAAAAAGTACATTAATAGGCCTAAATGAAACGAAAGGCTTGTTGTGAACATTTGATTATGGCGATCGCTTGAATCAGCATTATCAATTCAATTCAATTTAACAATTATAATCGCTTAATTCAGAATCAAGCTGACTTACCGCAACTAAATTTACATCGATTGCAGAATTGTAAAATGAAACGAATCACGAGCAATAGAATAGTTAATAGTGGTAATGTAATCATTATACTTCTATTCTGGCTAAGCATAATGTGTAAAGATTCTGAAGTAACTTCTAGACTAGTTCGATAATTGCATAGGCATTTGGATTGCTACCGATCCACTATGCATTGCCATCACCTGTGTCGTAGCTCTGCTGATGCATCGGTGTTGAACCTGATAGAGTCCATTTGATTGACTGGTCAGTTCCGCTGCTGCAAAAGCTGCCACCTGTTGAACTTCTTCACTGTCGACGTCAACCTTCACCTCCCCACCGACCATTGGTGGTCGCCGTTGTGGACGGCATGTGAAATTGACATAGTGTGACGAATCTTGCCAAACATTCACGACCACCACACATCGTTCAATCTACAACGTTAAGCCATCAGCAACAATTCAAACGCAGGCGATGAATCAGTATTTTAATCTAACCTAAAAAAACTCTTAAGTGCTAATCTAACATCGATACTTCTTCTCTAATAATATCAAAGCAAGATATCTATCGTGTATCTTTTCGTAATCATTGAGCTTAGAGAAAATAGTACAATTTCCAAAAAATCATTTTGCGCTATATGAGATTGAGCTTGGATTGATTTAGATGTGCATGTATAACCAAATTGTAGCCTTGCATGACTGCTAACATCTAAATTTGAATCCTGGAATAGCTTGTCATCATTCGTTCAAGCAATGTTTATGATCACACTGCTGCCTGTCAGTTTGAAATTAAACGAAAATTATTATTATTATTAAGTAATTTTACAAATTGCACCTCATGTGCATGCGCATGCATATATGCATCTATAGGTCTATACATAAATGCAATTATACATACACGCATCAGTACAGACATGCGTGCATCTAAGCATAATTACATGCATATAAAAGTACATATACATTATACAATCATGTAAATACATAAAAACACATGCATCAATACATTCATACATGCATACATATAATTATGAATGCATGCATGCGTGTATAAAGGAACATGCGCAATTTAAGTAAAAGTAAGTAAGTATGTACTTTATTGAACCGCTTGCAAACGCACTGCGGGCACATCATAATATGAACGTTCAAAACAAAATACAGTCTCAAAATAAACATATCAAGCAATTACACAGTAATTAGACATCCTCAAAATAGTTAGAGTAAAATAATGTACACTCATAAAATAATCATAGCTAGCAATTATACAACAGACATAGAAATAGAATAGAAATCAAACAATACTAGGCCTAGGCGTAGTTATGCTCATAATAGGAATAGATTCAATTGTATAGCATTTGGGTGATAAAACCACATCGAGTTAGTGCGTCAGCGCGCGGGATCTCTCGATTATGCGATTAAGGAATCGAGGACGGAGTGAATAGGTAACAATCTTTAAAGGTGGCAAAAGACAACTTAGAACATGGCAAGGATTGAGTAGCCCAGAAGAGAAAAGAGAGGAATCTGCACGGCCACAGAGGTCATCAAAAGTCATCTGATCAAAAGGCAGAAACTTAAGACGTATCAGTTTCCTTACAAATTTACACTCGCACATAGACTATATACGAATAGGCCCAGAGTTTTATCCTTTGTCTTCCATAACTACGCCGAAGTTCATCTGATCATTCATTCTGAGTGACTTGGAAACTAATAACTGTCCCACACTACGACAAAATAGTATGTCCATATCCATACACATGCATTTATGTATATAATATTGTTCTTGTTTTAGACGTAGTCCCATGCATCAAATTACTTGGACCATTATGGGAAGTTGAAGCAAAAGGAACGGTTAAAGTAGAACTGGTGTACAGAAGACGAGGAAGAAGAGGACGTACAAAATAAGCAAGAGAGGTCAGCAGAATGAACAGAAAACTGATGGCGAAGAAGTGTTAGAAGCATTACGAAGTTGTAGCGGAAGGAAAATCAGATTAAACTAACGACAAAAGCAAAAGAAGTAGAAGAAGAAGAAAGAGAAAAGTTGAAGAACAAAACAAAAAGTTGAGGTAAAAGGAGGCTGAAAAATGAAAGAAGGAGGAAAAGAAAACGAAGGAGAGGAAAGGAGAGGAGGCATGAGAAGAGGCTGCAACAGAGTATGACAAAGATGAAGATAATGAAGAAAACAGACATGAAGATGATGGTTATTGTGACAGTGTGGGTTGAGATGGCGATTGTGATGACGATGACTAATAATTGATAAAGGAAAAAGTTATATTGATGATGATGATTTCTGTGTTGATGCTGCTGATAATGATAATCGTGATGATGACGATGACAATGACGATGATGATGATGATGATGACGATGACGATGATGATCACTGCCATTATTATTATTATTATTTATATTATTTCTTAAATTCATCATGATTGTGATGTAATGGAGAAGGAGTACAGTTGGAAGCGGAGAAAGATGAACAGAAGATTCCGAACCTTAACAATGTTACAATCCTCAATGTCTACATTTGGTTCACGAACGCAGTCAGTCTCTCCGATCCGAAGCTCCAGCTGATAATTCTTCCCACGGACCACCTACACAAACAATACTGTGCAGTTGAGATGCTCAAAGACGGTTTTCTACAAAATATTCTACTGAACAAGGACGATGTGGGCCAAATATTCATAAAGCAAGAGCAGATCTTACTCTTCATAGGTCAGAACAAATTTCCTGTTTTACACGAGACACTGGGTTTTGAACCCAGGACGCAGAACTCAAATAGGGACAGGCTATCTATCGGTCGATTATCAATCAACGAATCAACCAATCAATCGAAATCTATATATAGGCCTAATGCCACTGCAGATCTCTATCTCTACTCAGAGGGGCCACCGACCTAGATCAGAAGGTATACAAATCAGAATTTGTTTGATCGACAAATTCAGTGTTAGATAGACGCGATGACAACACAGCACAACGGTTTAAGTTTATTTCGATTCCTTTCTTAGTCTCTTCACAACTTCATGGCATTGGATTCAAGTCATCACCTCAACGGATAAACAGCTTGTAATTAAAGTAATTCCGAGTATTTAAGAAAGCGACAGATCTATGCCTACCTGATACTTGGCAACAATGACATCCTGTAGCTGATAGACCTTTCCAATGTTTCTAACTGTCTCCAGATGCGCAGCTGCCTCCGTAGCCAACGATTGTACCTTAGTATCGGTGACGCTCAGTTTGTTCCATCCTCCCATCAACCCCCGAGCTCTGGTGAGAAAGCCATCATCCGATGCCTTGGTCATAAGCACCGCATAAACCATTACCATGACAACAATCTGCGTCACTTTAGCCTGCAGCATCCTTGTTGCGAGGTAGTGAATAATCAGTAGGAAAGCTTCTCACTGTGCGACAATAATTATTGAATTGTTTAAAATAAGCAATACTGCGGGCACATTGGTCAGCAGCAATTATTACGATGAAGATATGAAGATAATGTCGAATATGAAACTAATGCGTGTGTGTCTTAGCCTATTCGATGAGTTAAGAGAGCAGATGGAATCGTCGCTCTCAATGGTGTTGATATGGCCACAGTTCACGTGATAATTGATAAATTGAAATGTGACCTATCAGTAACCATTCGATTTGCTTTGATTTGAACCCCCTGATCGCAGTTTTACGAAAATTCAAGCACATATCGCTCTCTCCGCAACCGTTAAAGCCTTCTTCCTCATATAAGCCTTCAGCGAGTTCTTAGAATGCGCTGCTTGAAACCTTGATCCAAAGTGCACAGACTTGCACGTGTTATTGAAACGCACTGCTTAAATAAATTCTGCTTACATTTTAAAGCAAAAGCTCTACTTCAGTTCTCCGTGTTGAGTCGAGAGCGCCACGGCTTTTGCTTGAAGTTGGGAAATATATATACTCATTATCATATATACTCATTATCATATATACTCATTATTATATATACTCATTATTATATATACTCATTATTCTGTGTTACGTAGAACTATCAGAATTGTTACAGTTTTGATACACTACCTTCTTCAGAAACCGTGAAGCCTATAGTCGTTGTATTCCTCCGTTTAGACCCTCGTTTGCATCCAACAGTTTTGTCGGAGGCGTTTACCAAACAATCGGTTTTATGCATCCGCAGTTACTCCCAAAAACATTCATGAAAAATTGCAATACACACATAATATGCAATAATAATTATTTTCATGTAATTGCGATCCAGGATGGTGCCGATTCAGATAGTATAAATTCTCCGTCTATCGATCCTGTCAAGCATATAGGTCATATTTTCTTCAGACTTAGTCTACTAGTTATGGTAGACATGAATCAATTACTGTAATTATTAATTAATCTTATGTAGTTTGTTTCTAAGCCATTCGTCGATCATCCTGCGTGTGGATTGGTGCTCATGAGACTCTCTCTAAAGGTCCTACTAATAATTATTGTCGGTGTCGGTCCTCTGTGTGTTCCTCTACTCCCCTTTTTAATATTAACGCCATCACAGGACCCATTTCTCTTCCAGGCCAATCACGTGCATCCGGCCAAATGTGAAATGGATGCAATTATAGGAAGGATAGAACTCGTAGCGGAAACACTGCGCAGAGTGTGGCCCATCCACTTTTAACGGTGTACCATTTCTCGCGGCAATGTATACGTAGGTCTAGGCCAACTGTTCAACAGGCAATTTCTAACTGGTTAAATCCATCATTATATATATGTGTGTGTGTGTGTAGATCATATAGGCCGGATACAGTGGTTTTAACATAGACTAAACGTCTTCCTAACCACTTTAAGCCGTTATGTTATATCATGGTATGTTTTGTTATACATACAACGTATTTGTAAGGTATTTTACACATCATGACATTAGGCATATTGATGCACACACATAGGAATTTTCGATACATCTTTCTTGCTCAGGATGCCATTGCCCAAAGTATGACAAAGAAAAACTTCGGGTATAGATGGACAGATAAGCTGACACGAAATCTGCCAAGGTATTTACGTATAAGTACATTGTGTGTTTTAAATAAACGATGTTATCTACGTTGCTACAAACTTACGCAAGAAAGATTATTGCAGAGAGATAGGCAAGAAGGCAGGCAGGCAGGCAGGCAGGCAGGCAGGCAGGCTGGCAGGCAGGCTGGCAGGCAGGCTGGCAGGCTGGCAGGCAAGCAAACAGATCGACAGAATGAATGAGAAATCCATTGAACGAAGGTATGAATGTATTTATGAATGAACGAACTAACGATCGAATGAGTGAATTATTGAATGAATTCAATAAGTAGGCTAAATAATTCAACGCTTAATACAAATTAATATTGAATAAATTGGACTGACTGATATTTAATTATTCATTACATTAAATTATTGGTTTGGTTGATTGAGTTATAATCAACCAATACTCCAATAGGTCAATTCATGCAATGTAGCATGTTGTTTATTTTTTTAACGACACCGTGCCATTTCGAAGATGATTTGATATCGCCTTCCTTCTTTGTCCAGGCTTGGGACTGGCATTGTCAAAGTCCAAACAGTCAATCGATCAAGCATGAAATTAATGAACTAACTGGACTTTTGGGCGGAAGCAGAAGACAGCCAATAATGACGTCAGGTAGCCTATACTCCTGAATTATGCCGTGTTGGCCTATGTCTGTGACATTGTGCATAGTAGCCTCAGACACACAAAAACAGCATTCCAAGGAGAATCTACCAACTGACTTTGTGAAGGTCTCTCAAAGTTCAGTTCATTCTCAACTACACGTGCGTCGCCCGAAACGTCGTTAACCCACCGAAATTATTGGATAGCCATTCTTTAGCAAGTTTTCTGGGGTTCCCCTAAGGAACAATACAAATACTTATCGGACTATGTACATGTAGTCATGTATATATATATATAGATCCGAGTATACCGACATGACAATGACTTCTAAAAGAAAGATCCATAACTAAATATACTATTAGATATGTAGGCCGAAATATTTACACGTGGATACAGTGAAATAGAGACAACGATAGAGACAGACACAGAGGGAGATGTGAGAGGAGGCAGCAGTCTGCAGGACTTGAACGAATGGTATTAGTTTTACATTCTATATCTTTATATAGTCTATGCAGCGACCTATATCTACAATTTTAATAAGTGTAAATTGGAGCCAGATGAATGCGAACGGTCGATGGGCTGCTAGAATTTAGGATGGAATCCTATGAAGTTCGTTGATAGAGTTTGCAATGTCTGAATTTTCATAGTGATTAATTTGCATTCCGACTGTCATAAATACAGACTTATTTCCGCCCAATTATGGTGTCCAACTCATTATAATAGTTGGCACAATATCCTGCCAGGACTTTGTTTGGGTGTGTAATGCAACGATGGCATGTCGTTGTGCCTCATAACCCGTAGACAGTCGTCCAGAGGCGTCAAGTCAAATCAGCAGCGGTCGGAAATTTCCAATGTTTTTAAGATAATATAGGCTAAAGTACAATGTATAAGTGACTCTCTTAAACGGATCCACTGTTTCAAGTGCGCGCAAATGTTAATTGAGTCGTTTGACCCATAAGTATAACGGTTCATTGAATATGTTAGGCCTACATGCAAGGTCAAGAAGGGGTGAAATCATTATATTCTTTCAAATAATTATTTGGTACATGTGTAAATCGATCGCAAATTTATATAGTAGTGTCAGTTTTCTCAGCGACTCAGCAGCAGTTGGCGTTGCAAGTATGCTCACTGCTCATTACTCAGACTTATAAAAGACTGATATTGCACTGAAGCAAATCAGCAGCAAATAAACGTTGAAAATTCATGGTAATGAATTGATCAAAATACTCACAAAATGTTCTTGCTACCAATTGAAGGCTTAACTCTTTCTCGTACAATAACATGGTGGATAGTGATATGCATCACTTGGCTAGCTACTATTGTTGATACTAAAAATACAACGCAATGCCGCCAAATCATGTGGTTTTGACAAGTTAATTCAATTAACGAAAATACAATACCATACAGTAAACGTCTTTTCTCCAGGTTACACAAATGCAAGTATCCTATACAACTTATGCTTCCTCTCCACTACCTCTACACTCCCTCTCCACTCCCTGTCCACTCCCTATTCACTCATCAAGTAAAACTTAGACACACAACCACACTCTCCCATCCAAAAAATTACCCTCAATATATCGGGATGTCATTATGTAAAAATATTTTCTCGTTCATTAATAAATTTCTAACGTCTTTTACTATATTTTCTTAATTGCAAATCTCTAATGTTAGCATTTCTGCGTTATTGTCCTCATGATAATACGAATATGTGATATGATGGTCGCAACGTTCAAGGGACTCGAAAGTTCAACAACGCCAGCGTCACTCTAATTATGAGACAGTCTATGTTTACAAGTAACAACCTGTGGCTAATATCAATTACAGGCATTTTATGGTTTAATCATCTGTTGATGTAGCATTGTCCAATTGGAAGAAAATTAGACCTATGACTATAGCACATGCTCTATTTATTCGCTAGTTTTTAATTAATTATGGTTCTGCTTCTTCTTGTTCTCTGCTTTTTAAAGCAGGTTCAAATGTTTGACGTCACCATTCCTCTCTCCTCTGCGCCTCCTCTTAAAGCCTCTGGTAGCCATCTGGCATCATCCAGTCCGGTTATGGTTCAAGCTGTGGTAAATAATAAGCCATAGCTGCAGGTCTTGGAAGCAAATTGCATCTTTCGTACTAGTTCCACGAGATCCCTAGTTTGCATTTGATTATCGTTGAAATGCATATACTTCTTCTAGCTAAATTTGGATTTCACTGCATCGCAATAGGGCAACAAACTTTCTTCCCCCCTCCCCCCAAAAAACGTCTGCAAGCATTCCGATCAAACATCGACTCATAAACTCTTTAATCTCAAATATAAACCCAATTTCATCAGCATACAGAATTGAGAAAATCTACTACATGACTATCTGCATGTCTGCAGTATAATTACGTGAAAGCTACTTCAGTGCTGTAGATAGACTACCTTGTACTCACATCATAAGGCGAATAATTCTCGATTGACCCACGCACTCCAGTCCCACTGATCCCATTAATTACCGAACTGGATCTCTTCGAAAGTAAATTGTTTTGTCTACAGCAGCGATTAGTTTTTTTATTTGCCATATATAGGTCTATACGTGGCAAATGAAGGAAAAATATATTTGCAGAGGCGTCTACATCATAGAAACTTTGGAGCAAATGCTCCATCCAGAAAGAACAGGAGAAGATCTCATCGCGAAATTAGGGGAAGTTAATTTTTAAAAGTATTTTACGATTACAAATCTTTTACTTTTTACAGTTGAGCCATTCTGTTCCATTCAACAGTGTCAATGTGTGCGACATTGACTTAGTTCAATCTGTTATTATTCATCCTTAAATAATATTAATCCGTCTGTCAATCAAAATTGGGAGAGGCTCCAGTTACTTAGGGGAATTAAGTTGCTTTAATGACTTAGGGGGATAGACGCTCCTGTATATTTGAATCTATATCAAAGTGGTCCTTCCTTCCTGGTAAAATACGTAAGTCTAAACAGATACTGGTCAATACTGCCGCCTAAATGTTGGAACTTTCTTGAATGAATCCTAGGAATTCGGTTCTAGAGCAAAACTGAAATGCGATTACATGAAATAATTGGTAGACAGCTTAAGTCATGAATCGAGTAAAGTCAAGAATTATAGAAACTAGTAGGGGAACGATATCGTAATTCGCGTTGCAAGGTTTGAAGCCCTCTGCATGTGACAGAGGTACAGCATTGTCAACCAATATTCAAATCTTCGTCGTGACCGATGTTGTACATCATACTCTAACATAGGCCTATCTCCTCTTGTCAGTCTACAGATCGTTCTCTTGATGTTGAAGAAAGTATTCAAGCCTTCCACTCTTCCTAATTATAAATTTCCAAATTTCAGCGAATTCATTAGCGCTGGAAAACTGGAAAGCTCATACGGCGTTGGATCAGTCCAGTGATAAGCTTACGAGTCTGTCTTCCAATCGATTTTCACTGACGGGTTGAGATGGTGATTGTCAGGATTGTGGTAGTCCTTGATCCACATTGCAGAGCACTTAAAGTGGAAGCATTGCATCTGCAAATGAGGCTCAATGAAAATGAGATCCGGATGCTGTTCCATGACCTTGTAAGGTCTTTGGAGTCCGTTAAGAACGTATACATCGTCGCGAAAGTTCCGCATTGTGTCCTGGAAGAGATGCCAGAACCTTGCTCCCTTCTTCCCAACACATACAATAAAATTTATAAACTCTGAAAAATGGTGACTAATATCAGCCCAGTCGTATGTTGCCACTGCGTCGTAGGCACGAATCCTTTTTTCGAGGGGCTTAACCAACACAGCGTCCGTATCCAAGTATATCCCTCCATGTTTTATCATTAACTCAACACGTAGGATGTCGCTCATATGCTCAACGCTTTTTATTTCCTTTCCATAGATCATAGTTATCGGCTCGTGAGGAATGTGTTCCACTCTTGTATCATTTCCAAGGAGCAACCAGTAAAACCTAGTGGGTGGAAGGTCTCTGCCACATACAGTAGACTGAGAACCCCATGGTAGAACAAGAAGTCCATTTGCCACCTCCCATCCAGACCATGTGTGCTATGTTCTGTGCCATTTCCGTGTACGATGGTTGTGGTGGATGGACGTCTTCGCTACCGTAGAATATCTTCCTACAGGCACGGCTAAAACAATGTTTTTAGGAAAGATGGATCTATTTTTCACAAGACAGAACGGTGTTTCGTTTTGATTGCCCATCTTCGAGACACGAAGACACCCTGGAAACTGTTTACTTGTTGCAAACGTTGTAGATTCCGTATAAGAACATAAAATACGAGGTACTATAGCGTTGTTCCTGCTGAAACTACAGAATTCCAACAATCTAGATGAACTGTTGAAAGTAACGATCGTGTTTTCGTTAATGTACATACCGTTGAGATGGTCAATAAAGGTCCTTTTGACTCTTTCGTAAGAGAGGCAAACCTAGGCTGGCGCCTTTCTCGTCTGAAATGAGGGAATATTTAGTCGAATGTCGTCAAGCCACGCATTATATTCATTGTCATCGATGACAGGAAAAGCTTAAAAAGATGACGCTGTGAGGTCTGACGTTCTTTAACACGCTCATGACACTGAGATAATTTCAAAATTCAAAATGGCGGCGCTTTGGATGACACCAGACGTAATCTGTGGTCGTTGATCTGAACTCTCATAGCCGGTGAGACAACAGCTGTGAGGCCATGATTTTCTTTGGTGGTGGGTGACGCAATGAAATCTCGAGCTGAACGAAATGTCTTGATCTGCCTATGCTCGAGAAACGTAAGAAGTAGCACCAAGACGATCATAGCAGCCATAGAATTCAAAAGCCCTCTCCTTTTCCTCGAAGACATCAGTCAAAGTGGTGAATCATAGAATTTATATAATGTAATGCCTAGAGATCATTAGGATACAATATTTTATTGAGCTATTCACGCGAAAGCGTCAAGGTCCATAGTCTGTCACTCTCATTAGAACTCTTGCAATGACATTAAAGATAGCATGACCGCGATAACTAATTAGCAACGTTTAAACATGAGCAGACGGACGGTGCACAAGATGTCATAGTAAAACACCCACCAGATCGTAGCTACCAAGGAAGGCGAAGGAAATGCAGGAAACTGTGACTAGGCAGTGATTCAACGAATTAGATGTGAAGATACCCAGATGACATAATAGAGTGGTCAATATTTGGTAGGTAACTCGAAAGTCTTACCTAGGGAACCAGATCTTAGATGATAGAAACTATTCCATCGAAAGTATAAAAGCAATTTGATGTAATAAATGAGCACCAGTGACAAATAAAAAATAAATGTAATTATAAAACATTGAATTAAAACACGTAGCAGGATACATACCAGGAAGAAATAACTTAATTATAAGCTCTCAGAGTCATACTGGTTGTCAGGTTTACCATCTCTCTCAGTATTTAAAAACTACATTAGGTACAATTCCTTTGAACGTAAATTCAAAATCTACCCTATATATATATATATAGACGTAACCTACCTTAGAAGTCTTCATTTGTTTCTTTCTCGCCCTATGGATGGGATACTGAATAAAGCTTTGGTCTTTCTGCAAACGTCTTTAGCAACCAGGTTTAGGTGTATGCTTGCCTGGCAAGAAATCCGCAATCGCGCAAGCAGGCATATACCATTAATCAATGACGTAATGACGTCTTTTTTCATCCATCCCGAGCCGCACAAGCGCTTTTAGTTTAATCTTATGCTGCGATTGTAATGTATACAATAAATTAAACTCACACACAAACACACAAAATCTCCCAGCAATACTCCATTCTGTGTGAAATAGGATCCTCCGGACATAATTCCCCTTTATTTCCGTATAAAGTGATGTCCTTAATTGCCCAGTTTTTTTCAATTGTGTCGGCTTGTTAGAGTCTGATGTGGTTAACGTATCGACTTCATGCAGACTTGTTGGTGTAAATTAGGTCTAAGCTTAACACTTGCCAATGTATTTTCACTTTATGAAATAAAATTTACAATAAGAGAATGGTCGGCGAGATGGTACGATCAGCGAGATGATACAAAACGCGATAATTTCTCGATTTGACTTTCTAAATTATAATTTTACTTCTTCCTTTAATACACATCATATAGTCACCTATGATAATAATATGTTGGAATCGGGATTTCGTTTCAGCAGGGACGTCCTTCGGCACTACCGCAAGATTGACGAAGATATTCTGGATTTGCTGACTGACTTTGACACACAACGGCGCGAATAAAGGCTTCCTTGGAAGTCTTGGGCGCAAGACTAAATTATTTTAAGTCGAGTTAAGTGTTTGAATAGAAATAGGTTCTACCATGTGTTAGTGACATTTGAATCAAACCACCTCGACCAACAGCTCACCGTGATTTGTGGTCAAGGTCACAACTAGGCATATTTACACCATCGGCCACATTCCTTTCACAGATATATATAGGTAAACAGGGAGCTGGCTTAAAAAATCCCAATGTGATTTAGTTCTTATATATAGCATACTTCTGCAGGTCCAATACATCGTGATAGACTGATATCTTATTGCCCTTTCAGTCGATGCATTTCCACAGTTTTAGAGCAATTCACTTCGAACTTACACTGTTGGCTCGGGGAACACTTGATACACGCAGCGCAGAGGTTTCGGATCCGGTTCATGCCGTCTTCCACGTCTCCCGGGTCAAAAACCTACACCGCACCCTCACACACCCATAAAAGCAAACTTTTCTTTGTACACGTAGCTTACCACCGTTTACCTGTTGCCACCAGCTGACTCCCTGCCTGTCTGCCTGCCTCTCTGCTTTGTATAGGCGTTTAGAGTAGCCTGCGTGTAGTTATACGTCAACAATGGAGCACCCTAATCTCACACTGTGCACGCAACAGCAGAATTGCCTCATCTGAGCTTCACTTCTTTCATTCGACCTGGCACCGAAAAGAAACCAGAGCTGGTCTCCTTGACGTCGCTTTTGTGGGCGCAGAGAAATTTTCATGGATTTACATTACATTGCAAAGACTTTCGAAGAAATGGTCCATCTGAGCAAGCTACGGTGAAGTCAAGTTCGCACAATCGGTCCGTACTATAAATATTATTTATTTACATGTATATCTAGATTCTGTGTGTGTCTGACTCTTCGTTTACACTTTTACAGCTATTCACTCGATCGCTCAGAGAAAGCATCGGACACCCAATAGAGGGGTTGGCGGATTGTTGAGGAGGAAGAGGAGGAGGAGGAGGAAGTCGTATGGAAGGATTATGGAGTAGGGAAAAGGACACGGGTGACGATGAGAAGATGGCGAGGAGTGTGAAAAGGAGGATGGGGTGGGAGGAGGAAGCGGTTAGCATAGGGTGTGAAGTTGAGGAAAGGGAGAAAGTTTGGAAAAGGTGAGTGAGAAGAAAGAGTGAATGGAACTTAGAGAAGACGGAGAAAGGAGAAGGGATCGCTGCAGAGTCCACTCGAGCCCGTCAGGAAGGACTGGCTGCAGATGCTGCAGATGCTGCAAGAACAGGAATGCCTCCCCACAACTTCGTCCTCAATCAAGGGGACCCCATTATCTTCTTCACCTAGGCGAACGCCGGGTACCCCAGCTAGTATTGCATAAAGGTCATAGCGTCAGACGTACAAGAGGAAATGCCCAAATGTAGGCCTTAGCAAAAATGCGATTAATTTCAGTTTAGATATCGCTATCATTTATGAGAAGATGGCCATCGTTGTCAGAGAATATATATTCAGCATCCTACTCCTCGTTCGCAATAGTTGTTCGGAATTGGAATTGCAGTAACATGCATCTTTAAAGTAATCATGATTGCTTAATTAAGATGCAGTTGAATGAAAATAAATCGATTAAGCATATTTACCAAATCAAGATTCAATAGGAGCGCACATACAACACTCGAGATAACTTTCGCTCTTACTCTCCCGCGCAAATACGATAGCCCTGGAAAATTCATTTATATTAAGCGATTATAGGCAACAGGCGCGTGACCTATTCTAGAAACGCAGGACAATTATTGATAATTGGCAGAATTTATACGGCCAAATAACCGACAAAGAAAGGCCATCGCCGCAATAAGAGAGTTGACAAAACAATAGACAATAGGAATTGTTGATGCAACCACTGGTATCACGTAACAGCGCCTTTCAGACATACACAACGGACTCTAATGAGCTACAGGTCACAGTTTTCTAATCACGACAGACAAAGAAAGGCTGTCGCAGCAACCACATGATAAAATCGCAATCATGCTATCATATACAGCGTTCACCTAAATCTCAGCAAGCAAGATCAGCAGTAGCAATGATGATACTACAAAATAAAACAATTCCCAAATGTAGTGAGTTACTAAAGAACATTAACTAAAAGCGTCCATACCAACTTAGAACACATACAATGCACGATCCGAGTAATAAGATCAAATAACATGACGATCCCAAAAATGATGGGTTTCGAGATGGTCGTCTCCAATTCGCTCATCAACTTACATGTATCTCACTTCTACATTTTACCTCAGCTCCGCACGCACTCTCATCTGTTGCTTGTCAATAGCGTCTGAAAACCATATTCTTCCAGCCATCCAATCCAGATTCTTCTCCTGCGCCACCACACGACCATCATCATCACCGACTACCACATCCATTCGACTACCACAAAAAAGTAATACCACCACTCGGTTTGACCTTCCCGGATTTTTATCTGCCACTGAAACGAAACCAGAGGCTTGGCGCTGCGGACTTGATTTGGAATCGTAATCTCAACATTTCGTCAGCTCTCACAAAAGCGAAGTCGCGGAAATCAGCTTATTCACAATGGCGTCGGTGAATAAACTGGTCGCCCTGAGACGGCTTTTGTGGGCGATGAGAAATTTCAAAGATTTACATTACACTACAAGATGTTACAATCAACTGCAAAATCTCTAGTGCTCCACTTGAAAGTTGAACGCATGGCGTGCTCATAGAGCACCATCAAACAAGAATTGGTCTCAAATAAATGCCCAAAGATGAAGCACTTATATGAGTCATTTATTAAGTGCGCAGCTTCATACATCTGTTTTTATGGAATAATTTTAGGTTCCGCCAATATTTGAACAGGGATCAATTAAATTTGATTCCACAATGTTGATCGTTGCACAGCAGAATCAACTGAATCCGTCAAATTAAAGCATCACTCGCAACCAAGATACACGGAAGAAGATTCTCGCCGTCAGGTTAGTTAACGTGCAACACACCAGCGCATACGCTTATTATTTTAGTCGCCCTTGTTATTTTGATGAATTTATTCACTGGAGCTTATTTGCTGGAAAGTTATTTGCTATTGAATCTTTTCTATTTGATTAACTGATTCCTAGCTTCTGGGTGTTATCCGAATCCGTGCAAGAGCGGTGGCACTTAACAACCGACTGAACCGAGTGATATGATTAGGGCTACTTCTGCAATTGTCAGCCTGGATACAGCGAGGGTCAATGTACGTGAGGTAGGCTAAGTGCATTATGCACTTCAGCTTACGTTGTCGGGACAAAACCGACAATATGTTGTACACGGCTCAAATCGAATAAATATTTGGTGCCAAACCTGCTAAGTGCTCACTGCTCAGTATAAGCCAACAGATCAGCTATGCCACCCAAAGACGTCGATTACGATTCTGTTTCAGCTCAGTGCATAATCCGCATATACGCTGACGCATCAGACACAGTTATACGTTCAAAGAAAACACCTTCACGACTGAGATTATAAATACACTAGCCGCTTGCATGTGTGTATGTACGCGTGAATTACCTCACTTTCTTTTCATATATGTGTTTATGTGTGCGTGTCTATGCATGTATTTTTTGACATGCATGTAGCCTGAAAATGAATGAAAGGCATTGTGTTGGAGATAGGAGTCTAGTATCTATGATTAAGCGGGCTTATGTGCGCCAGCGGGTAAATTGCATTCGGGCGTAAAGGCGTTATTTTGATGCCTGGGTCTGTTACAGTAGCCGGCAATGGTGGAATATTTGTATACCTAGACTAACCGGTTGAGCAGGTTACATAGCGGTCCTGTCCAACCAATTTATTCGATAGACTTATCTGCCGTTACTATACCATGAAAGCGAAAGAGTGATCATTTGATATGTGTCCCATTAAAATTGTACTTACTGCGTTATTGCCACCCTGTGATGTCAGAGTCGTGACGGTTCAATGTTACTCGGACATAGCAAAATTGAATTGCAATTTTTTCTTAAGTTTCTCCAGTTGTCTTACCAGAACTTCCAGTTTTATCTGCGCATCTCCTTGGTAACCAATTTAAGTGAGAAAGACAATAAGAAACCACCTCATTCTCATAAATCCATGGTATAAATCCAATGGAATTGCCTTCGGTCAGAGAACTCATCGTCATCATACGCAATTATGAATGTCAGTCAGAGTTCTAACTCTACCCTACTGTCCCTCTCTCAGTTACCATTATCTCTACCCTGCCCATTCACCTGTCTCGGCCCCACCCCACAGGTCAACCAACCAGGCAGCCACTTCTTTACATCCCGCCGGCCACTGGTTGTTTTCCACAGCGGGCCGGGCGCAATCTTTAACCCTGAACCATGCACTTTATATCATTAGCCTACCGTTTTATTCTGGCTCTAATCCTAACAATCCCCAAACATGCAGTCAAGCAGGCATAACGATTATGTCTATAATTCTGTGAGAAATCTACTTCCACAGAGTTGAAATCAGGCTCTGGATAAAAAATTGTGGGTCGAAATTGATCCAAGCTGTATACCATAACTGAACCATCCCACCAGGATCTTGACCTGACTTGACCCGCCAAAAGTACATATCTTCGTAGGTCAACCCGACCCGTGGACAACTCTGGTATGATTTGTTCTCAAATTGACCGGATTTCTGAAGTTATTGGTTCGTTGTACACTCTATGTGCACAGTTTACGACGGCGCAGCAACGATTACACTGAATCAGAACTCCGCCACTGATAGTACTCTGGCACTGGCAGTGATAGTCTCAAGCTTGGATAAAGGAGGAGGGGGACGCTAATGATCTTTGTTTTCACACAGTGTCGTTAAACTGCAACAACCACCTACACTGTATCAGATTGACATATATAGTATATACATGAAGTACATTACTTTTGTTGATAGGTAAACGTATGCACATTTTTCGAACATGGATTCAGCTGCGATAAGCGGGAATCCGATAGGGACCTAATCAGAGATTCACTTCTTTCAAATTCTTTTGCCTCCCTTCTGTCAAAAATATTTTCGTTGGAAACTATAGAAAGCATGAACGAGGGACCCACAAATGCGTTGCACTAAGCTGCTAACTTTGTAATGATATTGGGAAGCGCTGTATCTTTTCATTGTCCCAAGACATGGACTCTGAATAAAAACTGGTGGAAACATTTTTGAGACACCCTAACGAAGTCACTCGTCGCCAGAGGTCTGCCACCTGCCGACGGTTGGCATCTGCCACCTGAACGCAGGGGGTCTGAAACTGAACGTTCGCTTCTCGTCGACAGTCGTCTAAAAACTTTCCAGAAAGCTCTGTTGCTGCTGACACAGCTGGATAGTGGCTGATCGCCTTTTTCCACTGGAAAAGCTTCAGTCGCAGTCTTTCGGCTCGCTTTCGAAAGACAGACAATTATTTTATCAGCATGAAAAATCAATTGATTCTAGCGTTGCTTCTGTCTGTTTCAGCCGCTGTATATATACGATTCACCGAAGGTAGGCTTTGCAACGACTATTGCCTCAGATAGCAAACAGTGTCTCAAGCATGCATTCTCCTATGTATACGCATGTTTGTTAATGCACGTCTATGTATGACTATCCATGTATGCACGCGATTAAGCTGAATACGTAAATAAGTTAGGTCTTTTAGGCATCGATCTTCAGGTTACAGCAAGAATCCGATAGCTTCTGCGAGATGCAGGTACAATGTAACTAGTGAGAGGCAGAGGCGTCATTAGTGTGCTTCTTCCACTCTTGAAAGAGAAATTAGAGAATCCATATCCTCGATATATTGTTAACCATTGCCATAGTTTTCGCTTGTTTGCTGTGAAAGGTGGTTAGCACTAAATTTTATTGGATGAAACATCTGATTCCATCGTCAACTTCCATCTAAGTACTGTACGTCTCGATTTGACGCTGATTTATTATGGTCGATCGTTTAAATGTGGGTTAGATCAGATGTAACAAACATCAAAGTCAGGCTCGGTCACATAACTTGTTATAAAGAAGGTGTTGTGTCGTACTTGATTTCATGCACGATACATTTTAGGCTTCTATTTGTGCTAATGATTATAGTAGGTAATTAAAAGGGCTAATCAAAATGTTGGGTTGAAATTTTAAATATTTTGTAAGCGCTGCAATTAGGCCTACTACTCGGTGTAATGGTAATGTATTTCTATTGCATGAGCTGGTTTTAAGTACTTGCTTCCCATTTAGAGTCGTCGACTTGTGTCAGTATCTAAGCGCAGTTCAGTACTATCATTTTGTAGCTTTCCATTCAAGAGATACTTATACACTGTGCGTCTCAATTCAACCAATGAAAGGGTCACGTGCTGTACTTCTATAGCACTTTGTTGTGGTCAACCGCAGCGATACCGTATGCATACTCCGCATTGTGGTCTACGTACAGAGAGGAATTAAACCTAAATCCGATTAGTTATTAAATAACCGTCAATAGTAGGCTACTCGAGATAGAAAGGTCTCAACAAAAGCAAGCGCACTCAGTGACGAACCTATTAGTTAATATATATAGTACTACTCAAACATACAAGCTCGCTAATAGACGCAAATACGCGTAGAGTGTAGACCCATTATTATATTTCAGCTATTGGGTTACAGCTGTATCAAAAAGACGTCTTTTGTGAGCTGCTTTTGTGCTGCGCTTTAGCTGTCCGCGTGTAAGTTCACTGAAGCATGCCACTTGCTCTACAGGGTTGGCTGACGAAGATACAACTTCATTGTCAAAGAAAAATGCGCCTTCGTCTGTTTTTGTAAATATGATTCGAGTCTGTTTTGCTAATCGTCCGCCTGCACGACTGCCTCGATACCTCTCCTTTTGTCCCTGTCCTATCCATGTGATAGATTTTTTATGTTTATATCTTCACCTAAAATGTGCTTATAACATTATGCTAATGTAATATAAATCTCTCAGTGCCCACAAAAGCCACGTCAGGGAGTGCCGCGTATTGATCGCCACACGAATACAAAGGTAGTGAAAAACAAATAGTTTAGTTACTAAGACAATAAGTGCAACAAGTACCAGATTCTAACGGGAAACGATGCTCAAAAGCGATGGGTATCTACTAACATGGCCCTCACACACTCGTAGAGCCTAGCCACGAGCTCCACGAATAACAGTTTTGAAATTTCGTGAAGTCTAGGAATGATGTCAATGGAATTAAACTGTTTTCAGTTGGACACGGATACACGTCGACCGATTGTTGTTAACCAAAAAGTTAGATCAGACTCTCATGCGGCACCAACTGAAGTCCATCAAGCAAGTATCCAGGTTCTCCGACCAGTCGGCTATTGCAGTGATGGACCTGCAAGACCACACAGCAGACCACAGCTGATTTCATAGCATTGAAGACAGACATTTCACGGAGTTCTCATGGGTCTAACAAGCTGCGAGCCATCGGCGTAAAGGTGTGAAGACAGGTCGATTCCAATGACCGATGCGAATCGCATACACTGGAGTTTCGCTGCTAGGGTCATTCCAACTACGTTGTTACGCCTGACAAATTGAACAACGTGTCTATAGGAACCATGAGCTCAACCATATGCTTTATTGTTCTCGTAACAAAAACAAAAGCAATGAAAATAGTTGTAAAGGGCTTCTAACAATTGTCTCCTTGTGTACATGAATTTATGAGTTTTATACTTCGTCATCTGTTCTGATCTTAAAATTAATGTTTATTTATCGACGATGTCATTTGGAAGGATGCGGAAATAGCTGACAATTAAATTAAGATATATCTGTATAAGATGCAATTGCCTGTGGCCCAACCGTCAGATTTTTACAAGTCCCTCAAGTCATTTTTATAGTCTTTATATAGTCATCGCTGGGCTGGGAGCGCTCGTGAGTATAGGTTCTTGAATGGACGCCATATAAATGCTTAGAATGAATGAATGAATTGTAAGTTCAAGATTTCTAAAGCGCCACTTGAAAGCCAAAAGCTGCAGCTCATACCGCACGAACGAACTAGCATCGATTTTCATGTAGGCCTACTTCTCTGAATCACGATGTGCTCAACTTCAGCGTAATTGAGGAAGATAATCTTAGGTTCCGCCGAGACTCGGAAATTCGCTGGATTCAGAATATCCAGTGCTAGCCGTTACTCAACAGAATCAATTGAAGTCGCCGAACTTTAGCACAGCTGGCCATCAAAGTAATCGAAGAGAATCCTCACCATCAGACTATTTTGTGTGTGACAGACCAGCACATGTTAATTTAGTCTTCGTTATTTATATAATTTATAAACTGATCAATGGAAACGGATGCGTTAATCGTTGCTAATGAATCTATTCTCTTTTATGAACTGATTCCAGCTGTTGTTTGCGATCCGAATCCGTGCAAGAACGGTGGCACTTGTCGACCGCCTGATGCGGGATTCAACTGGGGATACAATTGCACGTGTGTGCCTGGATTCATAGGATATCAGTGCCAGTGGGGTAAGAGCAATATATGCACTTCAGAGAAACTACTTGATGACAATATAAACAACCCATATATTATTGCTTCGTGGTTGCATGTATACACATATATAAAGCCACTTCTGAACTTTGTAAACCGAGAATTATACAATTACAGATGTGTCGTTGTATTTACATAACCGTAGGCTTACATCTTAATGATTACACCTCTATTTGATGTGCCTGAGATAAACAAAGAATTTTTGTTAATGCAGATATTAGCGATGTATTAACGATATCAATTAGGGAAACGGTAGTATGTGTGATCGATAGACACAATCGTGTAGACACATGCGCATGTATACAACACTGAGCTTATGCGTATGCTAGTCAATGCCTGTCTTTACAATTTAGCAACAGATGCAGATTTTGGCTTTTTCGCAGCATCAGTGAAAATGTGAAAATGTGATTCAGACAATTATTGGGTTGTATTTAAAGACTATATGATGGAAAATTGCTCAGATCGCAGATCTCTTTCATGACCTTTCTGTGCTGTCTTTATGTAGCTTAAACAAGTCGACTGTAGACAAAGTCTCCCATCTCATAACACTCTAAGTACGATATGAGTTTATATTTAATTTTTTTTGCAAATAGATTGTAATCAGTACTTACGCCAAGCTTCTGCTCCAAGAAATTGTAATTGCTCATTGCACGAGAAGCGACATATTAAGCGTCAAACCGACGGCGCTACGTAACTTGTTTGATTAGAGCTTATTAGACGGATAATATTTCCTCTGAATCGCCAAAAAGGCAGCAACAGCGAAGCAGGACACCCAATTTGACAGAAAAAGATCGCGCCTCAAAATATCGCGCATAAGAGGTCGCGACACAAAAGATCGGTCATTGGTTGATCGCCAAACACCAGCGACTTGATATGGAAGCCGGATTGATGGAAAGAATAATGCATAAATGGAAGCTTGATTGTTGAAAGGAATTCATGCTTAGGCCTATAGCAGAAGCTGGATTGATGAAAAGAATATTGCTTAAGAGCAAGGGCGGCGATCCCTTGTCGAGGGGCAAGTTCCCCCACCTTTTACAGACAGGGGACTCGTCGACCCCCTCATTTCTTACCCCTCTCATTGGATGTCCCCCTCTTAAACGTAGCCTCTGCTTAAGAGAAGCTGGATCGATGAGATGATACCGCATAAACAGAAGCGGGATGAAAAGCAGGCTGTGTAAGCAGAAGCTTGATTGATGAAAATAATTTTGCCTAAATGAAAGCTGGATCAATGAAAATAAGGCTTCGAGACTGTTTGACATCGGTGATGTGTTTAGCGAGTTTTCGCCTCGATCTTATTAGTATGCGATCTTTTATGTCGCGACCTTTTGTGCGCGACCTTATTGACGTAAACCAATTTAAAAACTCTAATCGCAGAAGCGCCCAGATAAGAAGTCCAGAGGCTGTGATTCTGCGGGGGTCTAGGAGGACAAGTCCCCCACCTTTTACAGAAAGAGGCAAAGTTATACATGTGTCCTCCCACACATTTTCTAACCCTCTCATTGGGTGTCCCCACCCCCACCTGTCAAACGAGATCTCCGCCTCTGAGGGGGTCTGTAGGCAAATGCCTCCAATTTCAGGTTGGGGATATTATTTGACTCTTAGGGGAATATCTTGCCTTGCTGCCACTTGGAACCATGGGGTTTGCCTCCATCCCTCAGAGGGGATTGACGCCCCTAGATAATCGTCTTTCCATGATTGTGGCAATTGGGCGTTTTTCGTGTATCACGCATGTGCGCCAATCCGGTACTAACTGTGCCCAACACTTTGAGTAAACATAGGTTCCTGAAAGCCCACAAAGCGCCCAATAGACCGCAACGTGGTCCGTTGATAGATCAATATTGTATACTGATAAGATCTTTATTCGTCAACATAAGAACAGCGTTTTTCGTTTTGTAGCTTCAATCGCTACGTAAATATTGATTTGTAGATAGCGTTCAATGCTCCACAGACACGAAGACACCATGTCGCAATAATGGTGAATGTGTCGTCAACCAGGATGGAAGATTCTGCCAATGTCCTGGCGACACACCCACAACCATCAGATACGGCGGTCACTACTGCGAGATAGGTGATCAACGACATATAGGCCTAATTGAACATTATATGGCCTGTTGGATGTGACACATACTGTTGCTGTTACATGGCAGCTTTAGTCAAATTGATTCTAATCAAATGATCATCGATTATTTAGCCACACTTTCCAGTATAGATTTAAAAGTACGATGGCCAACTCATTTAACTATAGGCCACACTAATAATAAGCGTGGTCTATAGACTCTTTAAACGATATTTTGGTTGAAATGTAAACACGACATCATTTATAGCTCCTCAGCGTTGCTCTTCTTCTTAAGTCCAATTTATTTGTTAGTGACACCACCAGCACTTCCTGAAGTTGACAGCGCCTCTGAATTGTTGATCGGCGCTATATAAAATCTGCAAAAATCACAATTACAAGCATAATTATAATATACAGATCACTCTGACCGTGATAAAATCATGATGTGAAACCTTATTATATCGTTTTTGTCAGAAAATCCGTGCTCGTCATGCCCGAGTGACACATTCTACTGTCACGCAGCACAGACCGTAGTCTCTGGACGAATGTGTCTTAACGCTAGCCACATGTGGATAAACTGAAGATGGCCGCTACCACGCACGGAGGGACACCTAGCCGGAAATGTCAGCTTATTTTTGTATAAAAAGCGTAGCCAATAAAGGCTACTTATACAGATTAATATCTCACATGTTTTGACATTAATTTACAGTACTGTTTTTCCTTTGCTTAGAAGCTCATCTAAAAGTCTGATCACCACCACCTGAGAGGGTTTATTCTATGGCACATTTTAAGATGTGCAGTTATCATTTCCGATTTTGCACTTGACTTGTCTGGACTGTGTTGTGTGTAATATGAATATTTAAGAGGTCACTTCAATAAATTGAAAGCCAGAATCTCTGCCAAGCAAAGCGGTGTTTCTGGTACTCGGCTCCACTATCGCTATTCGCTACTAGCAAAGTCATGCGCAATTTTTTTTCTAATACCTGGAATTTCACTAACCAGTTCAATTGCAGTTTGTCATTTTGAAGGAAAACTGTAAAGCTGACACTAATGACACTATTAGACTCTGAGCAATCTCTGAATAAACTTACTGCTGTATTTTACAATTCTAGTACTTTTGCCCACCCCTCCGGTTAATTGCCTCGGGTGAATTGCTCCCCGTCAATAAATGTAAAAGAGATTAATGAATGATAAAATGTCATTTATGATGTTGTTGCAGAAGTAGCAAACCCATGTCACATATAATTAATATATAATGTAGGCTATATGCATTCAATTGCTGTATAGTTCTATTCGCTCTCTAAAAATTAAGATTATAGGCTAACCAGTGCTGCGAAAGTAGTCCATTCTGACTCCATCGTTGTACGTTCGTTATACTTTGGCACAACACACAGAAGACGTGCGCTGGAATCTGCATATCTCTTTCATTTGACTGTGGTGCATGACCAGCCAAGACCTCGGTTGCATCAACCTGCTGAAGTGCATGTTCGCGTTGCAGGAAACAATAGACTTCCAAATGTTTGGGTGATAACTTCCAACGTTCGCCTGGAAACTGCGGTGCCATCCTTCGACCAAACTATTTGTTTTTGTAAGTTCATTGTCACCTCGATGATGCGTAGCAAAACGCTGGCGAAAAGAGGTTGACGATGGTCGCGACGGCGCGACGTTGAGGTCGCTCACTGTAGGTGTGTTCAAAATAATCTGCGATTGGCCGTGCTTCATTGGGTAGATATTCAGACAACTCTTCGCGTCAACCGACTGCTGGGCATCTGTGCAGGATCTGTGCATGCTCTTCGGGTCCTTAGGTGGCGTGGGCTCTGACTCGAGCGCCTTCACACCGTCACCAAGGCCATTACGATCTACCGACTCCTCTATGCCTCAACATCATGGTGGGCTTAACATCAACTGAGGATCTGGGACGGCTAGAGACATTCCTGGAGAGATTACGTAGAAAGTGTTTCCTCCCTCCGGATGCTGTTCCGATGTCGGTCATGGCTGTGACAGCGACCAGCGCCTCCTACGAGCTGTGATGGCGACTGGGGTGCATGTCCTCTGTCGCCTCTTCCTCCGAAGCCTCTTCCCGCCGGTCGTTAACAGAAGACATCGACTAGGCCCTAGACTACACCCGTTTACTTTCCCAGTAAAAGACGATAGAAATTTTATCCCCAGGATTCTTTATAAATTAATATTTGTAGCTAAGAATAAAAAGGAGGCTTAATTGTACCTGTCCTGACCCTCCCTGCCGATCTGGTCGCGAACTTCGAACATTGACCTTTTGTAACTTACTGCGGTTTGTCATTTTGTTTCTCATTAAACGAATATATATATATATATATATTGTAAAAATTATTGTGTCCAAATGGCCTATACTCTTCCGCGTTGACTATTCAACCTGGTAGCTGCGTGTAGGCAGTCTGCGTTAACTGTGAACTGGTCAACGTTATCGCTGCCCAATTTATGAGTTTCGGCCCCACCAATTGAATGAAGTCTCTCCTCCCTCTTTAGGAGAGGCTGCTCTCTCTTTCCTCTGCCGCCTTCGGAGGCACATATGGGTTTTCCTGTTCTCCCTTTAGATGTGTTCTGAGTCGGGAGCGGAGTTGTCTGGCGCGGCCTATAGTCTGAGCCCTGTGCAGAGGGCATACATTGGCCGCCACTCCTGCGCTTGTCTTTGCGGCCTCTGAGTTTGAATAGATTTCATAATTTCAGTATTATTATTTCTCAATATCTATTAAAAACCGAACTGATAAGAAAACTGAAAGGCTGTTGTCGATTAGGCCTACTGCTATTTAGTGCTTGTAAAGTTGTGCTAATTGCTAGTTAAAATAAAATTGAATTAACAACGTTATTTATTTGAAATACAGTACATGAGGTAGCAAAGTAATATTATTTCACCTTTTTGTATATTTCTTGTTTTTTTTGTTTTTATTTATTTAAAAAACGGCCCTTTTATCATTTAAAAAAATTTCACCGTTTTTTTACAAATATGGTGTTGATGAGATAGCCTTCTCAAAATCTACCATCACACTGGCTACAAAGGTATGCTACAGGGGGCAACAGATCTCTAGAAATTGACCCGGGGGGGTAATTGTCCTGCTACCGTATTTTACCATTCAGCAGTGTACGTTTTAGTCGAGAATTTATTGATTAGGTTGACTCTGATTTGACTCAGCCTGGAAAGCGATCTGTTCTGATCTGCATAGCGTAAGCGACGGTTAAAATTGTTTTAAAAATAAGGAATAAAAACTCATGATGATTAATGAGAGATTGCTCAGAACGAACTGCATGGTGGCTTAGTAGCTAGCGTGCCACGCCGAGGTTTAAATCAAAGCAAGTCTTTTTGTTCTAACTGTAGTGTACACCGAAATATTCTAATTAGACACATTATTTTGCTTTCAGCGAATATGTATTCCTTACAATCTGAGTCTATGCAACACAATTCATTCATTCATTTGAAACTACAATTCATTTACTCATTTCGAAATACAATTCATTCATTCATTTGAAACTACAATTCATTCGTTCATTTGAAAATACAATTCATTCATTCATTCATTCATTTGAAAATACAATTCATTCGTTCATTTGAAAATGCAATTCATTCATTCATTCATTTGAAAATAAAAGTCATTCGTTCATTTAAAAATACAATTCATTCATTCATTCATTTATGTGAAAATACAATACAATACGATTGTAATTCGATATCGCCCTTCTTGACTGTCTATTAACATTCTTGGCTGATAGTCACTATGTTTCCAAATCGCAGCGACTTTTACATGAACAGGTGAGGTAAGTACAGTCTCTTGAAATTAAACAATTTTTTACGCACTTCCCAAAGCCGTAGCATGTCAAAGGTTGCAGGCGTCTGCTTTTTGTGCGTACTTATATCGCAACAGATTAAAGCGCTTTGGCAAACGCACAATCTGACGAGCAGATTTTATTAAATTTATTTTGTTGTTAAGTTTGTTTTATCTATATTCGCTTGTTTTAACGTATACCTATGTGACGTCATCACATTTATCTTAGAATGAAATTGATACAGAGGAAGACCGATAGAATGGACAGTGGTCTTAAAAGGAAACGACCAGAGGGACACATGAAATACGGACAACGGGGGGGGGGGGGTAACTCTCGTTCAAGACAGGATGGGATGAGGTAACTGGCTGAGAGATGGAGGTGAAAGCTGAGAGAGAAATTGCAAAATAATGAATGAAAACTTTGATGAGGAGAAGTTTACAAAGAGGGCATTCGTTAATCTGACGGTCAGGCGAGCAACACCCGGAAGGTCGCAAGATTGCTTTACACGTGAACTTCGCGTTAGTTGATTGACCTCGCAGCAAATCACTCACTCTGAAGGTCAAGGTCGTTGCAACAACCTAGCTGTGCACATTATGTATGCAACAACATAGAAGTTGTACATTTGCATGTGTGTTGCACCAGCTTCTTGGAAATGGTTCCGAAATGTTCGTCGCCAATTCGCTCATCCACCTGCCTCGTCTCATGATTTGACCTCTGCGTCGCACACACTCTCGTCTGCTGCTTGCCACTCGCGACTGAGAACATTGCATGATATTACAGTAAATTGCAAAATTTCTAACACGCCACTTGAAAGTTAAGCGCAGGGCATGCTCATAAAACACGAATAAATAAAAATCGCATTCAAAATAAATTCCCAAAGATGAAGCCCTCATATCTGAATCATTTGTATGCGCGCAACTTTGTAAATCGGCTTTTATGGAATAATCGCCAAGATTTGAACAGTGATCAATTAAATTCGGTTCAACTCTGTTGACCGTTACAGAACAGAATCAACCGAATCCGCCAAATTAAAGCATCACCCGCAACCAAGATACATGGAAGAAGATTCTGGCCGTCAGATAAGTTTATGTGTAACAGACCATCGCATATTGATATCGCCATGGTCAGCATGGTCACATTGGTCAGCACCATGCTGTCTCCTCGGCTTGACCCCAGATTTTGATATGGCACCGGAAAGAAACGAGGGGATTAGCTATTGCGGACTTGCTTTGGTCTAGTGCTGGTACATAAGCTGGTCTCCCTTTCTGACGTGGCTTTTGTGAACGTAGAGGAATTTTCGGAGATTTACATGACATTACATTAACATAATTATATACGCATTTATAGGTAAAGATAAACACATAAAAAATCTATCGCGTGGATAGGGCAGAGAAAAGAGGAAAGGAAGGCAGTTGTGAAGGCGGACATATTATGTAAGGCGTCCCTGTTGTTTCCATGAATTTATTACTACTCAGAGGAAACAAATGCGTAATGGAACTTGCTATTGAATCTATTGACTCTATTGAATCTATTGACTCTATTGACTCTATTGAATCTATGGAATCTATTGACTCTATTGAATCTATTGAATCTATTGACTCTATTGACTCTATTGAATCTATTGAATCTATTGACTCTATTGAATCTATTGAATCTATTGACTCTATTGAATCTATGGAATCTATTGAATCTATTGACTCTATTGAATCTATTGAATCTATTGACTCTATTGACTCTATTGAATCTATTGAATCTATTGAATCTATTGACTCTATTGAATCTATTGACTCTATTGAATCTATTGAATCTATTGACTCTATTGAATCTATTGAATCTATTGACTCTATTCTTTTTGTTGACAGATTCATAGCTTCTGTGTGTAATCCGAATCCGTGCAAGAACGGTACTATGCACTTGACAACCGAGTGATAAAGGATGCAACTGGGGTTACTTCTTCATGTGTTAACCTGGTTACAGTGGGACTCAATGCCAGTGGGTTAAAAGCTATGCACTCCAGCTTGCGTTGTCTGGACAAAATCGACAACATGCACAGTACAAAGTGAATGCTTCAGCAACTTAATTTTGGTACCGAACCTGTTCATTGCGAACTAATTTTACCATGCTATTTTAAATCGTTAATTTTTATTTTTATGCTAATTAAAACATTATACTGCATAAACACTATAATTAGTTATGCAATCCCAAACTCTCGATAAGGGCCTACATGCCAAGGTCAGCGCATGCGATGACGCATCGTACTATATGTGGTGACACAAAAGTTCGATCACCGTTATAAAAATGCATTTTCCAGTAGATTATTATTTATGATATTTTATCAGTTCATATACAAGTCAAATGAATGATATTGGTACAAGTTTGGTCCGTGATTGCCAATATTTATTAAAATAATTGAAGAGAACGAATTTCCCTGAAAATGCTGTCATGCGATGCAGTTTGATCATTATTATATCACTGTAAACAACATATCTGGCCTAGTAAACCACAGCACCATAATATTGTTACCTAGGTCTTACATACTTAGGTTATCAACGTTGAGTGTTATCGTTCTGCTTGATGACAATACTGACTCCATAGTACCAATGAATGTAATCGTAAGCAACATAGAACATCCATGTTTGCGTGCGTGCTGCATCAGCTCTTTAGAAAGGTCTCCGAAGCGGTTGCCGCCAATTCGCTCATCTACCTACCTCGTCCTTTTATTTGACTTCTGCGACGCTTGCACTCTTACCTGCTACCTTACACTTGCGTCTGAAAGTCGAACTCTTTAGGCGATCCTATCCAGATTTTACTCCTGCACCACCCACACGACCACCATCATCACTGACTACTACCGCAGCACCACGCTGTCTCCTTGGATTGACCTCCCCGTATTCTGACCTGGCACCGGAACGAAACGAGAGGTTTGGCAAGCGTGGACTTCATTTGGTATAGCGATGGTGAATAACCGGTCTTCCTGACATGGCTTTTGTGGGCGATGAGAAATTTTCAAAGATTGACCATATATTACAGGTTGTTAAATAAACATAAAAATTTCTAATGCGCCACTCACAGAGCACCAAAAAAATTAATAAGGATCGGTTTCAAAATAAGTTCCCAAAGATGAAACACTTATCTGAGTCACTTATCTTGCATGCGAGCGACTTCGTAAATCTGTTTTAGGTAACAGTCTTAGGTTCCGTTAAGATTTGTAATTGGATCAATTAAATTAGATTTTAACAATGTTAATCGTTACAAAACTGAATAAATCGAATTCGCCAAATTTAAGCATCGCTCGCCACAAAGATACTGGAAGAAGATTCGCGCCGTCAGATTATTTAATGTGCCACATATTATAGCGCATATCATTTTAGTCTTCCTTATTGTTGAATTTACTTACTACTCAGAGGAAACGAATGCGTTAATGGTTGCTAGTGAATCTATTGACAAATCTTTTTGTTGACAGATTAATTTCTAGCTTCTACGTCCTATCCGAATCCGTGCAAGTACGGTAGGCCCTAACATAAACTTGACAACCGAGTGATAAAGGATCGATGCAACTGGGGCTACTTCTGCATGTGTTAGCCGGGATACAGCGGGGCTTAATGCCAGTAGGTTAATAGCTATACGCAATCCAGCTTACGTTGTCAGGACAAAATCGACATTATGTTGTACACAGTTCAAATGAACTTAATTTTGGTAATAATAATTAATTATGTTTATAGATAGAATAACGCATGACTAGATTACGAACATGGATTCAGCTGCAATAAGAGGGGTTACGATAGGGGGCCTGCTAACTAAGAGTTTAACCTCTGCTGTTGACCTTTTGTCATTAACATCGTGCACCAAATGAGCGCGTTCAAGGTACCTACGAATGCGTTGCACAAATCTGCTAACTTCTCACCCTAGCAAAACACGGACTCTATATCAACTCTGGTGGAAACGTTTTTGAGACACTCTAATGAAATAACACGTCGCCAGCGGTCTGTCACCTGCCGACGGTTGGTATCAGTCACCCTATGACGCATTGGGGTCTGAAACTGGACGGTCGCATCTCGTCGACACTCGACTAAAAACTTTCCAGAAAGCTCTGTTGCTACTGGGACGGCTGAATAGTGGCTGGTCGCCTTTTTCACTGGAAACTCTACAATCGCAGTCTTTCCGTTCGCTTTCACCAGACATGCAATTTATCAACATGATTCACTTGATTCTAGCAGTGCTTCTGACTGTTTCAGGCACCAACGGTAGGTCTTACAAAGACAAAAATTCATTATAATATACACGCTTGCATTGAAGCATACGTGCATGATACACTGTTTGCTATAGTATAACATATAGCCATAGTAAACAGTGTATCAAGCGTCTTTGTTTATGCATAATATTATTCTAGAATATTTCTATGACATTGATGTCGATGACAAAGAACTGTTCAATTAAATTTGCGACTGTAAAATGCTGCTTACAACGAGTGGTGATGCTTTACCGTGTAGTCGCTGTTGCCCGGTTTCTGATATATTCTACCGTAGGGCTCTTCGTTTCTCGGATAAGGAGAGGAGCTGCTGGTTCCACGAGCTCGATCCTCGATTAAGCAGCACCGAGAATTTCTCGGTTGTGGGCCCGACCCTCCATTTGAAATGGACTTCCGCTAGCGCTGCGCATGCTCCCTGTTTAGCCGCAACCTGGCTGAGAGCGCCTCTGAGTAGATTTCTTGAAGGGGCGCTTTATTAATTTTCGAAACGAATGAATGAATCTACGCTCTAGGATCTCATTTCTTTCATTGTATGTTATCTTACGGAGATGATATCGTTCCAACTTCTTTTAACAATTGCAGTATCAATATTCAGCTGTCAGCAAGTTGAAACCCATTCTCTCATATCTAAGGAAACTATGGGCATCGCTTGGACAAGATCGCCTCTGTGATCATGCAGTTCTCAGTGTAGAGAAGGAAACACATGCTAAAATAAACTTTATTGCAATCATATACAAATTTTCAGCTTGTAAGATGTTTAGTAACTTCATTATGAGGCTTACTCTCTTTGTTTGCTTTATAAATGGCTTATTTTTTAATTAATACTATCTTATTCTATTTTGTTATTTTATATTGAATGACAACGCATTGTAATTAGTCACACAGTTTAAATTTTGACAGTGCATACTGATGCTGTTACTAGCTGTACAATGAATTAAATACGGAATAGAAACATGATAATGTATTATAATGAAAACACTCAAAACAGGCTCATTTTATAATACATTATTATAATTCTCCCGGGATTTGCACAAGAGTAAAGTGATGGAAAAACTAGACAGAAGCGGTATTTCGTATCTTCGTCCCGGGCGTCACTGTGCCTCACTTCTCCACAGGTTACATGCAAGCAAAGTGTCCACCCTATGGTGTATTAAGTACGACTCAAACATTTAAAACCCGTTGAAAGACGCAAATACACGTAGACCTATTATATATTTCAGCTATTGGGCTACACTGTTATCAGAAAGACATCTGTTGTGAGCTGCTTTTTGTGCTAAGCGCTTGCTGCCTGCGCGTAAGTTCACTGAGCATGTAATTTGTTCTGCACGGTTGTCTGACGAAGAGACTAGTTCATTGGCAAAGAAAGATGCGACCTCGCCTGTGTTTTAGACTAAGATCCGAATCTGTTTTGCTAATTGTCCGCCTGCACGACTGCCTCCCTCTCCTCTTGTCCCTGTCCTATCCATACGATTGATTTTTATGTGTTTATCTTCACCTATAATATGCGCAAATAGTTATGTTCATGTGTGAAGGTAGTTATAAGCAAGTAGATTAGTTACTAAGAGACAATACTTAGAAGCAACATCTACCGGAAATGGATGCTCAAAAACCGATGGGTATCTATACTAACAGGGCGTTCACACACTCGTAGAGCCTAAGCAACTGCTTAACGAATGACAGTTTTCAAGTAACTGGTTCGTGCTGCACTGAAGTCGAAGAATGCCGTCAGTGGAACGAAGATGTTGTCAGTTGGACACGCCTCGATGAGCCGACGATAGAACGAATTGCACTGGAAGACCGACCGATGTTAACCAACAAACTAAACCTGGGGTCGATATAGCAGGAGGAAGACCAGCCTTTGCATCACGAAGTCTGCAATATTACGGTGGCTGACGACCAGGAAATCACGAGTTCGGTATCTTCCAAATGTCTAAATCAAACTCTATCGATACATCAAAGTTCGTGAACTCTTTAAACATCTCAAAATCTTGATGTAACTCCTGGTACATAGTTATGAACTAGGACTGCTATGACTCAGTGTCGATCCTTTGCTTCGATTGGTCCCTCTCTCGGCAATACGCTTCATCTTTTGTTCGCCCTATAATTTAAGCAGTCAGTCTCCCATCTTCTAACGCTTTTCTCTAAACCTGCCTCTTCTCGTGGGACCTTGTCACTTGTGCACTGACAACGCAATTGAGGCGAATAACAAATGTTTTACTACATTAGAATACAATACAATACTATAAATCGACCTTGAAAATAATACCGAATATAGAGGCGAGTTTATACATTGGCGATATATATAAATAAATAGCTGATATATGCATATATAATTATATATATAATCTTGTAAAGACCCTGTGATGAATAGGCGCTGGTGTTCGAGTTTGTCACCAGAGGACTACAACAAGCCTTTCTGTAACATTATGTTATGGAAAGACGTATAGAAGACATAGGTCTATGTGGGGCTAAGTAGGACGTGTACAGCTTAGTATAGGCGTGATTGGTTATCGGCGCTGACTTCGACTTAGGCCGGTGTAGAAAACTAAATTAACTCCCCGGATAAATTAGTTCCCGGTGTGTATTGTACCTAGGATATATTGACTCCGAAGTTAATTGTTCCTAGGATAAATACACTTCACCCCACGAATAAACACTCCCCGAGAGGGGATAATTCTACATAACAAAAAGTGACTTCCGGGGAGTTCATTCTACATATATAAATAGACTCCCGGGGAGTTAATTCTTCTTAGGATAAGTTGACTGCCATACCTAATGCAGTAGGGAGTTAATTCTTCCTAGGACAAATTGACTCGCGGGAATTTAATTCTTCCTAGGACAAATTAATTCCCGGGGAGTTAATTCTTCCTAGGATAAATTTACTCCCATACCTAATGCAGCAGGTGAGCTAATTCCTCCCAGGACAAATTGACTCCCGGGGAGTTAATTCTTCCAAGGACAAATTGACTCCCATACTTAATCAAGACTCAGATAGCAGGATTCAGAGTTTCTAGTGTTAATCAAGCATTTAAACAACATAATCAACGCAGGCCGACTAACTTCAGCACAACTGGCCACCGAAATACGGGAAGAAGATCCTCGCCATCAGACTATTTTGTGCGCGCATGTCATTTTTGTCGTCCTTTTTGATGAATTAATTTACTGATAAATAGAAACGAATGCGTTAATCGTTGCTAATGTATCCATTCTCTTTTATAAACTGGTTCCAGCTGGTGTTTGCGATCCAAATCCGTGCAAGAACGGCGACACTTGCAAACAACCTGATCTAGGAAACCTCGCGGGATTCGTCTACGCGTGTCCATAAGGATAAATAGGACAACAGTGCCAGTGGGGTAAGACCAATATACGCACTTCAGATCAACTACTTGATGACATCATAAGTAAAGCATATATTGCTTCACGGTTGTATCCATGCTCAAATTTAACGATATATATATATATACAGAGCCTATCGCCTTTCGAGAATCCGACGAAGCCATGGTAATGCTCTGTGTCTATGGGGCTATAGTCCAGTCACGAAATCGCAACTGTGGAGCTCCGCCTCTGCTCGCACTCTGGCCGTGCCAGTCCTAAGCCTCGATAAGAGAAGAGGATGTCGCTAATGATCTTTGTTATCACTTAGTGTCGTTAAACTGCAACTGCTAATGCATAACTGAGAATCCAGAAGTAGACGATCCATGAAATGTTACACGAGCTCATTTGCTGTTTAGTTCTCGTGTGTGACAATTAATTTATTGGATGAAATTTATCGTTTATAATGATACTACAGTCTGCTTCTACGCTTGTCCATTCCTTTGTAGTCTCCCGCCTAGACTACTGCAGCGCCATTTATGATGGGCTCCCGGTGTGTCGGCTTAAATGCCTTGACAGGGTCTTGCGCTCCGCCGCCCGACTGGTGGGCCGCATCTCTAGGTTTGACCGAGTCTCTGGGTACATGCGTGATGTCCTGCATTGGCTCCCTTACCCACAGCGATTTTCCTACCGTGTCTCTGCACTGGTACGGCGCTGCATTGAGGGCCTGGCACCCCTCTACCTGATTGAACTTTGCTGCCCGACTGTCACTGTTGAACGCCGTGTTTTGTTGCGTTCTACTGCGCAAGCGAAGTTGCTTGTCCCCCGTGCGAGGACTACTATCTGACAGCGCCGTGCCTTTTCACTGGCTGGTCCGGTGACCTGGAACGGCCTTCCAGTAGCATTGCATCTCACACCTATAGGCCAATCTGCTCTGTTTTTCTCTGGCTTTAAGACTGTCCTGTTTGACCGTGGTTGGGCTGGGAGCGCTTCTGAGTAGAATACCTTGAAGGGGTGCTATATAAAACTGATGTAATAATAATAATTCGTCCAATGTTCTACTCCTGCTTCATGTGACCAATCATTGAATAGTCAAAATGGGGTCAATCGACAAACGAAGGACATCCCGTTTGGCTTTAAGCCTTTCTGTTGGATGTGACACAAACTGTTACTACCACTTGGCAGCTTTAGTCAAATTGATTCAAATCTAATGGTCATCGATTATTTAGCCACACTTCATAGTAGAGTTAAACATAGGTATCCGCATGGTTAACTCATTTATTTACAGACCTCTGCCGAACGCGGTCTAATATGGGTTTTTCAAATGACTGAGGCGTAAATACGACATCATTTATAGCTCCTAAGCGTTTCTCTTCTTCTGTTGCTTGAACTCTGAAGTTCAATTTATTTGCTAGTGACAACACCAACACTGACTGAAATCGGAAGCGCCTCTGAATTATAGATCGGCGCTATATATATTATGCGATTGCGATAGCAATAATAATCACATAATACGGATCCCACTGGCCGTGATGAAATCATGATGTGTAACTTTATTATTTTGTTTTTGTCAGAAAATCCGTGCGCCTCGTGCCCCAGTGCCACCATCTCTGTAATGCAGCACCGACTGAGTTCTCTGGACGAGTCTGTCTCGATGCCAACTACGTGAAATAGGCTGAAGATGGCCTCTACTGCGCATGGAGAGGTTCCGGGCTGGGAAATTTCTGTACAATTTTGCATGAAAATGCAACCAATAAAGGCTGTACTTATACAGATACATATATGACATGCATAGCGTTTTGACATTAACTTGCTTAGAAGCTCACCGAAAATTTTGATGACAAATCACCAGCGCTTGAAATTGTTTATTCTCTGGCACATACTGTGCAGTAATCATTTTCGATTTTGCTCTTGGCTTGTCTGGACTACTGTATAGTGTGTAGTGTGGTGTAGTTTGAATTTTAAGAGTTCACCCCATTAAATTAATTACCTCATAAAACTAAACGTCAAAATATCTTTCAAGGAAAGAGATGTTTCTGGCACTCGGCTCCACTAACAGGTTCATGCGCAATTTTGTTACACTACTTGGAACTTCACTAATCAGTTCAATTACAGATTGTCATTTGAAAGGAAAACTGTAAAAGCTGACATTACTGATTATATTATCATCTGAGCAATCTGTTGATAAACTTACTACTATATTGTTACCATTCTCCAGTTTACGTTTTAGCTAAGAATTTCTAGATAAGGTTGACTCTGACTTGGTTTAGCCTGGAAAGTGGACTGTTCTAATCTGCATAGTGTAAACACCGGTTAAAAATTGTTTAAAAAATTAGGGCTAAAACCTGAGCAGGATTAATGAGTGATTGCTCAGAGCGAACTGGGAGTTTAGTAGCTAACGCGTTGAACATCCGGCAATTGGAGGTTTTAAGTCAAAGCCAGTTTTTATTATAGAGGTCTAACTATACGACGAAATATTCAAATTAGAATTATTTTTAGACACATTTTGGGCTAAGCGATGTTGTCTTTCTTGCAATCTGCGTCTACTTCGTCTGATTTTCTCATAATTAAGTAACGAAGCAAAGTTTGTTCTTTTATTTATTTATTTGGGGGATTTATATAGCGCCCCTTAAAGACATCTACTCAGAAGCGCTCCCTACCCAACCCCGGTTAAATAGGACTGTCTTAAAGTTAGTATAAAATACGGTTGAGTGTTCCCTAGGCACGAGACGGAGGGTAACAGGGAGCCAGCAACTGAGAAGGCTCGACGCTGCTTCATGGAAGTCCGAGAGCGAGGGACAAGAAGCTCGGCCTGTAAGGAATAACGGAGAAAGTATCGGCGTTGGACACTTAATGTGGAATAGCAAAGTTCTTGCTGGTATCTGGAGAGCTGATATATGTGGTGTGAAGCGTAAGCGATATCCTCAATTGTTATCGTGATCAATTTCCGTAGAGGTAGCTGAGAATCACGAATGGTAGAATGAGTCCTGGAGAGACAGAAAAAATTCCATCCAGTAGACGAAGTCTATAAAATTCATCAAACAACATTTACATGGAGAGACCGATCAGATACATGTACACGTTCATGGTCAGTTGGTCAAGAACCAGCTTTACAGGAGCTGACCAGGCTGATGTGACGACGATTATGATGATGCTAATGACGATGATAATGATGGTGAGCCATGTTTTATTATACGGATGTAAACGACGAACCAATTAATTGTCTGTCCGTGCAGACAATAGACCTAGGTTGGCCTAACGCTTCGAGTATGGCCTAGCCGGATGCAGCAATTGCCCGAATGGATATTACACACACACACACAACACTAATTTATATATGTGCTCCTCCATAAATATATATAATTATGTGTCACCAGCTGGGCTTTGGTATGTATAGGCCTACTATCTGGCTGTAAGCCTTGTTGGACATAATATTATATTAGCCTATAATTGCATGTACGTAGCATGGATGAAGGAGGCTGCTGACATAGGTCCTAGTGTAGTTACAAAGCGATCGTTAGGAATTAGTGAAGGCCTACTAAGTCTATATCCTGCATGTTCTTAGGCATAACGAACGCCATAATTATACACCGGTGTATATACATATATGCCTCTAACTTGAACTGAGAGCAAGGTGTACATGTATGCCAGCTGATGTCTTAGTAAGAGGATGAGCAACAACTGAGGAGGCACTCGTCAGATTAGGACAGAGAATGCATTACTCTTTTGTGGAGACTCTACACTACTAAGCTGTTCCTGTCATGAGCTAAATGGAGCGTCTACAGGGTCGAGATTACCACGCGGCGGCTCATTACCAGCAACAACAACAACGAAGGGCGTCTTGATTTCGTCGCGTCCGCCTTTCGAGTGTATACGATCAACCAACACCTCTGAATACTGGTCAGTCAGTCAGTCAGTCAGTCAGTCAGTCAGTCAGTCAGTCAGTCAGTCAGTCAGTCAGTCAGTCAGTCAGTCAGTCAGTCAGCCAGCCAGTCAGTCAGCCAGTCAGCCAGTCAGTCAGTCAGCCAGTCAGCCAGTCAGTCAGTCAGTCAGTCAGTCAGTCAGTCAGTCAGTCAGTCAGTCAGTCAGTCAGTCTGCTCTGTTGAGCAGCCTAGAATGAAGAGTGTTGCTATTTAAATCCGCCTTGTAAATAAATGTTCAAATAAATTGCTTATCTAACAGAATGTCTACTAAATAATATGAGCATCTGTGTGTGTTTGTGTGTGTTTGTGTGTGCTTGCGTGTGCTTTTGACATTTGTGCGTGCGTGTGTGTCAAAATGAATGACTAATGTCCAGGAAGATATGCCCTCATTTCTTGGTACATATTTATATCCTTGACACAGTATACGTTCATTAAAATCTTTCTGATGCATTCTGGAGATTTATGTCGATGGTCGGAGACAGCTTGAATTAGGAATACCGGTTGATCCGCTAGCGGTGACCATCTTATTAAATTCCTGAATAAGGACCACGCCTCTCTCAGCCATTTTAATGACGACCCGTTGATGCTGCACAAGGCCTTCAGGAATGTTTCCTTTTCATCCCATTCAGTTTCAGCTGTTGCAGGGAAAGTCTAAGGAAGGTCAACTATGGAAAAGAGTGACTTGTTGTTTGTCGTGCAGAACTGCTCCAGGTGCTCAGAAATGCTGGGGATTTCACTTTTGGTCGCTTTGGTAGATGGTTCGGGGCGTCGTCTTTCATGGCGGCTGACATCAGCCTCTTCATCGCCACAGACACTCTGGAATCAATAGAAGCCAGTCAGACCAACTTTTAAGAAAGTTACGGTGAGGATTTTAAAGTTCGATTACGAGTCGGAAGTCTTCGTTCAGAGTTGCTTCAACTCTAAACGTAGTTGTAATCCAGGTCATGAGGTGGATACTCGAAAAGTTGCCAGATCATTATTTAATCATCTTTTCACTGAAGCAATCATCTGGAAAGGTGACGACAGAGTCAGATCTTACTCTCAAGTACAGCATCAGCCATACATCTTGCACGATGTATTGCACCTGGTATCTGGAAACAAACACCATGTGCAGGAATAACTCCGAAGAAGATAACGGATATTTCCAAAATCCACAATGGGCATCTCGTGGTTTCTTAACTGCCAAGTCTACTTGAATAAAGTTAGGCAAATTGTCTCTGACCGCTTCCACTAACTCGTCCGTTGAGGCTAGTTGAAAATTCTTGTCTTCGATACAGTTCTAGTGTCGTTCATATATAGAAGGCACTTCAAGACCAGTCGATACAAAACTTGTTGCAGAGGCTTTTTTAAACTCCTCCGCTACTAGCATTCGTAATCGTAATCGTAATCTCCAAATTACTAAAGCGCCACTTGCAAGCCACTAAGCGCAGGGCATCAGCTCATTCGCGAGCGATGAAATATTCGGGTTTTGCCAGTCCCAGGCCTGGATAAAAGAGGAGGTCGATGCTAATTATCAATGTTATCACGAAGTGTCGTTAAACTGTCACCGCCTCCTCCGGACATTTAATCTCAAGACGGTTCACCTTTAAGGGCTTTCACCCTCTTGTCGTATTCACAAATAAATGCAAAATGAAAGCTATCGAAGTCGTTTGTTACATTTTTAAACTACGCTGAAAATGAAACATATACAAGATATAAAATATATGAAAATGATCAACAAATTCTCATGCCATATAGTAGACAAAGCTAGGCCATGATCAGTACGTAATTAAGTTGATTTCTTAGTGGCAATTAATTAATCACGGTTTTTTCCACAACGACAAAAACAATAGTTTTGAATACAAAGCATAAGCAACGCACAAAATATTTTTCAAATGAGTAACGTCTAGTTTGTTTGGACAAAATTATTGTCACGGAAACACGGTTAAGTAAAAAATAAATATGAAAGCGGGGTGATTATTCCTGGAGGTGAAAGACTCTACAGGTGAAAATCTATAGAGGTGAATCGATCAGAGGTTAAGAAGGCCTCTGATACGGTTAACCGTTCTCTCTTTTGATTTTCATCATCGCTGAAAGCACTAGAAGGAAAAAAGGATGGCCATTCTCCTTATATTCTGCAGCGTTGGATGATGATGGTGACGACGACGATGATGATGATGACGACGATAGCAATGACGATGAAAATGACAATGACAATAACGATGACGATGACGACGACGACGACGACGATGATGATGATGATGATGATGATGATGATGATGATGATGATGATGATGATGATGATGATGATGATGATGATGATGATGATGAGTAGTGAGAGGCCAGCACAGCCTGGCTGGTCAATGGCTCGATGTCTCCTTGTGGTTGCTGAATCCGTACAAGTTCTGCACCGTTGCACATTTTGTACTATTATAGGCGACATTGGACCATAATATTATGATCTACAGCAAATATTGACTCCTGTTTGTACTCCTCCTGCCTCTCAGTGACAAGGAATGCAATATCCTCTGCGAAAATCACAGTTTGATAATGATCCTCAGAATAACTGCATGGGCAATAATATTATCAAACTAATCTTTGTTTGAATCGTTCTGCTAACTAGTCTTTGCTACCAGTAGTCTGTAGAGTTTTGTGCTTCCGAAGACCATGCCACATCTCTAACATCTGTACAGAATGCTGTTCAGCAATGAACCTTAATGTCAAAATAAAGATTCTTAACTAATTGTGGGCCGATTCTTGAAGGATCAAGTACCGATTTGGGAGTCCGCTCAATAATCCGAAGGTTCGATAGTCCGAAGGTTCGATAATCCGAAGATTCTATACTCCGACATTAATTTAACTAGAATCTGGTTTAATTGATGAAAAGAATGTGTAAAACTTGGAGCTGGATTGATATGAAAAGAATCATGTCTAAATGGAAGCTGGATGAATGAAAAGAATTATGCAATCTAGCTTGTAACAAACATAATTCTTCTAATCAGTCCAGCTACCATTAAAACCACAATCTTATCATCTATCGAACGGTCATCGTGCAATCTTCGGATAATGGAACCTTAGGACTATCGAACCTTCGGACTATCGATACAGAACCCCGATTTGAACTATCTGGGACAATTCGTCTTTTTCATTTAAATTATAATAAGTTCACCATTATAATGATGCATACCAATATTACCAACGATACACATGTTTATCAATCACCATGTTGATTTTGTGTAGAGCAATAGGTGTACTATGAATAAGATAATTAATGTAATGAGCAGTGTTGTATGCAAAACTTGAAACTTCAAGACCAAGACGAGACCGAGACAGTGAGGTGCCGAGACCGAGACCGAGACATTGAGGTACTAACACCAAGACCGAAACCGAGACACTAGGTTCAAGACAGTACGAGACAGTAAAAGACAAGTGATCCTATATAAAATGCTATAAAATGCTAATGTATCAGTTTTCGGGAATAATGTTTATTTGTAATTTCAATTTGAAATTTATAATGATAAAGTAAAAATTCTTGAGAACAGTTTTTATATTGCCGCGCAAGATTTTAGGACAGTTCACGCGAAACTTATCGAGACCGCTTGTTCGAGACCGAACAGGACATTCACGTCAAGACAATTTCTAAAAATTCGAGACACTACCTCGAGACCGAGACCGAGACAGCAGGCTTCCGAGACCGAGACCGAGACACTAAAAAACTGTCTCGAGACGTCTCGAGACCGAGACACTGTCTCGAGACCATACAACTCTGGTAATGAGCGAAGACTTTTCCCCTTATTACACTAATCCGGCAGTGATGTAAAATGTAGGCCATAATTCAGTAATTTTCCACTTACCTACCGCGGGGGCACTGTTTTAGAAATTGTTATGAAGCATTTTTACCTTCACTTTAAAAAATTATTGTCCGCAACTGTTTCAAACATTTTGCAGTAATAGTAATAGTCTGCTTCCCAGCCTTCCATAGATTATAATGGGCAATTGATGAGGCAATCTGTCGCTCTTTTAATATTGGAATCTATGTGGCTTAACTATTAATAGTAGGACTACATTGCCAAAACTTTTTCATTAAAGGGCCACCTCTAAATATTATCCAGTTTCCACAGAATAGTCTGTGAAGCATCTTCAAAGAACCTAACAACTTGTAGGATAAGTTATCAAAAATGTCGACCTTAATTTTTAAGAGACACCCGGATATTTATATTTACAGTATACATCGACATATTGTATGTCAATGATCATACTTGTGTATATATAGGCTTACGCGTGTAAACTGTGCGTGTAAAATATACTCAGTTATACATTTATATGCATCATACAATATAGGTCTACATATAAATCAAACGTTTTCCTATTGGACGGCTTGCATTGCGACAACTTTGTGTCACTGTCGTATGTGCTTGCACAAGTTCTGTACACCGTCGTAGTTTACACGTCTTTACATGATGTATGTCACAGATCATACTATTGCACAATGTGCAATGTACACGATTTATATAGCGACCGTATTCTCGGGTGAGATTCTTCATCACCACCGCTGGTCGCTTGAATGGGCGCCACGCAAATTAAGGTTCTCGTGCATGGACCGTGCTAGTCAGAGATACAAGCCTAAACCTTTTAACATTAAATTAAGCCACGTACCCCACCATCGGGAGGCAAACCGCGATGCGCACGCTCTCCAACACCGAGGCGCATGAGACGTAGGCTCTGACCGATGTAGCTAACTAGACCCATATCTAGATAGGCATTTAACGTGTAGTGTACAAGTATATTATACTCGTATACTACCCGTTAAATGCCTATGGTCTAGTGCTATAGCGACAGGACCCAAACATCCTGTTAGACACAGATCGAAGGTCAGACTAAACACAATAATAAACTCATCCACAGCTTTAGGCATATAATATAATTATGTAGTGTACCAGTATGTTACACTTGTACATTGCACTTTGTAGTCAGTTAGAACGACAAGAATTTAATCTGTTTAGCGAAATGGTAACTCAATAAGTAAGTCATCAATCGACAGAGCAAAAACACCTGAATATCACAATGACATAGTCAGTGCAAACTCTAACGCTTATAATATTATACCAACATAGTTTGGTATAATCTACAAGACTGTATATGCCGCCATTTTCAAAAATGGCGACTTGAGCACATCATGGATTTTACGGCAACTTGTCACTTTTGATGTTTGTTAGAGGAGGTCTTTACATGGCTACTGCCTCATTGGAGGTTCAAGCTCTCGCCACCTGAGTTCCAAGGCCAGAGTTCAACCAATCGGTTACCATGCCTCTCCCCATGTCGCTCGCCATGTCTCTCTCCATCGATGTTTCTCCCCAATCCACTGTCCACCGAAGTGTCCGCTTGCATCTTAATATATTACGCATTTCACGTCAGGGCATTCTCTGTTAATGAGATTAACAAAGAAGAAACAACCAACTTTACAAATGTTTTTTTCAAGTCCTTTTCCTTTGGAAACTGCTGGAATTTGGGAACCAAGTAAAGTTACTAGAATGGAACGGTGTAATACATATCTATATAAGTCGTCTTTACGTTTTTAACTTCCCACTTCGAACTTCCCATTCCGTTGAAAGGGAAATTAAGTGTAAATTCTTCGGCTACGTCGCTTCGGCAATTTCAGAACCAAACTGAGACTTCGGGTAGTGAACGACAACCTCCTGGAGTTAGGAGGAATGTGCTTATGAAGCGGAGCAATTAGAACAGATGGAAGTTGATGAGAGGATAGGTTGAGTCAGACGAGATATCTGAGAAGCAGATGTCAGGCGATGCGTTTTGAAAAGCTACAGACATAAAGTTTATTGTTTCTCTTGACATGACACAATAATATTATATAATTATATGACGCGTTTAATGTCAAGACATTCTCTGCCTTTGGATTAACTGAGAAGAAGAAGACTATCTATCAAAGACCAAGTTTATATCTATTGTGGTTTACAGCTGTCCCTTTACTTAAGAATTCATTCTTATGAAGACTCAACCTATCCGCGCATAGCCTCTCTCTGTCTGTCTCTCTGTCTGTCTCTCTGCCTCTGTCTCTTTCTGACTATCTGTCTGTCTGTCTGTCTGTCTCTCATTATCTCTCTCTCCCTCTCTCTCTGTCTCTCTCTGTCTGTCTGCCTCTCTATCTCTGTCGCTGTCTGTCTATCTGTCAGTCTGTATGTCTGTCTCTCTTTTTATCTCTCACCCCTCCCTATCTCTCTCTTTCTGCCTGTCTGTCTGTCTGTATGTCCCTCTGTCACACACACACACGCACAGCGCACACCATTCATATTTGATAGACCAAAAAATAGAAAAATACTAAAAAGAAGATCTAATATTCAACAGATCAGCATTCCAATGGGGAATGATATTCAAATTGTGTGGTATCTCCTAGTTATGAATGGTATCTTCCTCACCGCTGTACCATCAATAGATCAATCAATCAATCAATCAATCGAGATGGCACATGAAGTTTTCTCATGCAATAAAACTTTTTGGATCACGTGTCCACTGAATATGAAACAGTTTCTGTATAGCTCAGTTCTAGAAATATTTTAGGATTCGGTCAACTTTATGTCGCCCGTCAGTTAAACAGTCACGTGAACCTCATAACATGTTAGCGTATGTGTGCATGTGGTGGAGTGTTGGTGTGTGTGTGTGTGTTAGTGTGTATGTCCTTTTGTATATGTGTGTCAGTGTGTGTCACTATGTTATTTAGTTAGTTAGTGCGTGTGCGTGTGTTAGTGTGTTATTATGTGTGTGTGTGAGAGAGAGAGAGAGAGAGAGAGAGAGGTAGATGGAGAGGGAGTGTTGGTGTTTGTGTGTTAGTGTGTTAGTGCGTCTGAGTTAAAGGGGTACTGGTGCGTGTGGAGGGGGGACGTAAACTCTCATATGTATGATTACGATCATAATAAGCCTGTTAGGCCTACGTGTACAATACGTTAAGGATTCATAACGAGCTTGGCTAAACTTAGAACTAGATAGCAATAAAATCAATAAGCAGGATTTGCTAAACTTATCTCTGATGAAGATATCTGCGTCGTCAAAAGCGCCACGAAGTTCTCACATGGTTGGTCTGCGTAATATACAGCACAGTTTGTTGACAGTCAACACACGTTATCATTTTGTTAAAGTATGAACCGGATCCTGTTTGTAGAAGAATACGAGAATGACATTGGGTCAGACTGTCTAGAGATAACGGCATTTATCCACACGTTTCATTGCCCTCTTTCTTTGACTTGACTTGCGTAAAGTTTGTCATAGAGGAATCGTCGGTTCGTCGGAGTTTTTTCAACTCTTTTTTCGGTATGTTCCCGTCGACCAATAGAGCTGAAAGTTTGCATACATTCCACACTTGCATTACAATGCAATGTAAGCCTATAAAATGTTTACGCACATAACTTCTTCTTTGGTTCACTGCCTTCAGGCAGGTTCATATGTCCAATGACGCCACTCCTCCCTGTGTTGAGTCTCTTCTTTCATTTTTTCGTATCCACCTTTCTCCATCTCCTTGCCTCACCTTTTTTCCTATTTTCCCGGTTCAGAGTATTCTCCGTCTTTTCTTACTTTTACTCTTTGTTCTTTATATAGGTTTCCTATGAGCCTTCTTTCCTTCCAATCCACTCCCATTCTTCTAAGTGCGCTCATTAGTCGTTTCCAGTCTACCCTATCAAATGCCTTTTCATAGTCGATAAAGCATATATATATGTCCTACCAATGTTGCAAGCTTCTTTCTGTTACCACTCTTACAGCCGCAATTGCATCCCTTGTTCCTCTTTCTTTCCTGATTCCGAATTGGTCTTCTCCTAGGCATTTGTCTGTTTCCGCTTTGTTTTGTAGTCTCCTTGCGACTAGTTTTAGCAGTATCTTGGATGCATGGGTGAGCAGGCTTATGGTTCGATGTTCCTCGCAGTTTGTTATGTTTATCTTCTTCTTGATCGATATCAGGATGGTCTGCAGAAAGTCCTCAGGCCATATTCCCGTATCGTATATGTCCTGGCATACTCTTGTTAGTTCTTCCTCTGCTTTTTCTTCCAAGTTTCTCAATATCTCTATCGGGATGTTGTCAACTCCTTCCGCTTTGTTATTTTTCATGCCCTTGATTGCTGCCCCAACCTCCTCTCTCATCACCTCAGGTCCCATGTTGCCTTCATTTGTTTGTTGCTCTCTTATGTCCTCTGGGCTGTTATTTCGTGTATATAACTCCTCTACATATTCCTTCCATCTTCTTCTAATATCCTCTGCATCGTCTAGCATCCTTCCATCCCTGTCTCTTACCTCATTACATACGCCCCTGTATTGTCCTTTAGTCATTGCCTTGATCTTCGTGTACACCATGTCGTGTCTTCCAATTGCTTGTAGTACTTCTAGTTCAGCACATTGTCTCTCCCACCATTCAAATGTCAGCTACTTCGATTTCTTAATTTAGGTAAATGAATGTTGGTTGTCTCTCAGTCATCTCTCTCGCCTTCTCATCTTCCCACCGACAACATTGGTCAGTATACTCATCATAGCTGAGTTGACAACAGTCTACTCAGAGGAACAGAGACCCCGAAACAAATATCTGCCCCTGCTGACCATTATTAAACGTTGAACCCTCAATTGACAGTACAGCAAGTTAGACTCTGATACACATTATACCCCACAGGTCAATAACACATTGGTTGTTTTATTTCATAAACTGTAAATCTGCTGAACTAATGTTAGTATTATTTGACGTCCTTTCACGTCATTTAATTCGAAATTTTTATATATATTGTTTTAGCTTCGTCCAATGGCGGCATCATCCGGCAATGGGGGAAAACGATCGAGTACAAAATCGCCGGGAAAAGCGGAAAAGCAGAACAGAAAAACGCAAGGTATACTTCAGATTAGAAACAATAATTTTATGGACCAGTTGGGCTTTTAAGCAGCTTAGAAAACTCATGCGGAGATCGCAATAAAAGTGACCCTAACTTCATTTTCTAAGCTGTGTTCATTAAGTCTACGCCTACAACTCTCGTAGTGAACCGTGTTATTCGCGGCTGCTAAGCAGAACGTCTTAATGGCTTTCAGGCGACGACTCTGACAAGATCTGTGGATTCCACCCTCTCCGCTCTCTGCGGAACATTTTCTTTGGCTACAGAACCAGAGGGAGGCCGTCTATAGATGAAGCTGTGGAGCCATCAGCCAAAGCGAAATCCACTGATGACATCGTCCAACAGATGCACCAACAGACGGACTCGGAACAGAAGAAGACAACAACGACTGTCGTCCTTCACACATCTGTCACTGCCTCCAACAGCGTCAATCCCATTCACAGATTGTAAGTAGGATTCAAGAGGAATTACTTTACAATTGATTGTCAGACTGTAGAGCGCAACTTAACTGGTCATTTATATTGCCCTTGTATGGGTTCCATAAGCAGCGTCTGGTACGCTATAGGCTAATTTTCAGATCACTAGATCTGCTATTAATTTAGGGTCAATCCTGAAAGTCTACAGTATTTTCCATCGCTTGACTTGTCTCGAGACGAGATAGACAACTGCACAGAACTGCAGTGAGAGACTTGATAACGTCTACTTATCAGACAGGTTATAAGCAAGTTAACGAGGCTGTCTCAAACGCGTGATGGCAGAGACAATGTTTAATTCCGACGAAGCACAATGTCGTGCATAGGCCTAAACATTATTTTCAGATCCGAATGGCTTCCAAAGAGTTTCTCTCAGAGTGGCGCTATAGAAGTTTCCGATTAGGATTGTCATTCGAGGTCCAACAATGCTTCAATTATGTCCTTGTGAGATTGTAGCCGAGTAAAGGTCGACCATGTTGCTTATCATAATGTAATCAATGTTATGTCGTTGTGTTAGAAGTAGAACTACTTATATTTACATACGACAATTTAAATCTGCACATAGCGCCTTTATGAAACTAATCCAGAATACCTAATATATTGAACAAAGAAACCAAGACTCTATCGCGATGAACGACTTTGAATAACACATCATTGAATCTCCTTGCAATTATTCCAACTGGATTAGTGGTCTATTAGTGCTGGATAGGCTTTCTTAATTTCATTGTCTATTCCATATGAATGATCTGATCTAATTCTAACTCTGTTGAACATGTTTGTCCTTACAGAATGACCTCATCTGAATGGATCAGATTGCTTGTGTCTATTCCAGATGGACAGTCCATTATTATTGAATAATAAACATGCACATTGATTATACTGTTCAAATTAGATAGTTTGTCGTTTTACGTGTATGTAGCCGTCCTAAATCGATTGACTGCCTTGTTTGATATATGTATAATATATAATAGACATAGACATAACTATTCTTCTTTAGTTCTTCTTAGTTTTCGTATGTTCATTGTCGCCACTTCTCTCTGCTCTGGACCTCCTCTTTCATCCTCTTTCATCCTCTTTCATCCTCTTTCATCCTCTTTCATCCTCTTTCATCCTCTTTCATCCTCTTGTGGCCGCCCCTTCCATCATTCAGTCCAATGAAAGGAACAGCTACAAGAGGACCAAAGAGGAGGCCAAGAATAGAGAGAAATGACGACATTTATATGATGATATATATATATATATTATATATATAACTACACTATAAAATATCAGAAGCATGTGCTTCTGAGTTGGTCCTAATATGGCGATCTGCCTAAATGTAAAACTAACAATTGGATATATTATATATATATATATATATATATATATATATGAAAGAAATTTTCTAATCGGTGGTCTATTCTTCTTGCACTTCACTACGTTCTTAATAGTGAATGACTTATCCTAACTCGATGGTCATTCGCAAATGTATGATGGGGTGATTTAATTCCGTTTAATTTCTATTTGGCACAATTGTTTTTTGAATAATGAGATAATTAAAATGATGTGCATATTTTGCGTTGTCGTTAATGTCAAAGGTCGAGGACTTCGATTCCGATGGTGAAGCAGCTGAGTAAATCGGCTGACAACCTGATGTCTCCAGCCGAGTGGATCCCAGCGCCACATGGCATTCCCAGCGTCGTCACCAGTCCATCCGGATCAGAGGACAGCAATCTCAATGTACATATAATTGCAAATAATTTTATGTACGTATGTATGTACGTTTGTGTGTGTGTGTGTGTGTGTGTGTGTGATTCCAATCTTTGTGCTCGGGGCACGCGCTCCCTCCGCTCGGCTGAGCAAAGTCACCTCCATATGTTCCTGCTGTTCGCACCCCCCTCTGGCGGAGCCATGCTTTCTTGGTGGTAGGCCTCTCGATTTGAAATGACCAATTTTTGCCTTGTGAGACACTCCTCTCTCATCCTAAGGCTGTTTTATTTTGTCGTGATGGAGTCGGAAGCGCCTCTGAGCAGTCCTCTCGAAGAGGCGTTATATAAATTGTAGCAATGAATGAATGAACGAATATGTAATTAAATATGTTTGCATATGATATGCAGGATACATTGTGCATGTATGAAGATGGGTATTTATATAACTCTTCAAAGAGCCTAACGGAAGCGCCAATTCTCTACCGTGACTCTTACAGCTGTCCGAAGTATTCGTTTACGTTTCTGAGTGCATGAATAACAATATGTTAAATGGATAAGAGATGGCCATAGAAGCACATCTACGCTCGCAATTCGCCACCAGTTTGTGATGAAGTAGGGCCTACTCCCTTCGGCGGATACGTATACCATAGTGCGGATAATAAGCAGCGGCCTCTGCCGACGAAACGCCAAATAGTTGAAAGAGGGTTGATTGCTCGTCTCTTACAGGTGATTCCCTAGAAATGACTCGTCATCAAATTTGCCAAAACTCTCAATAAGAAGTTTTTAAAGGATCCATCACGAGTTGATTGGGTCTGTAATTAGCCTAGCGACACAAAGCATCATAATTAATAGTAGCGTATGCCAATTAATAATTGTTCTTCATTGTTTCAGGCAAGTATCGACGAGATTGATGCCAGCACAATACTGGACCCTAACTCTGTTGATGTGAGTAGTGACACAATTACACCAAACAATGATATTGTTCTGTAGTAAATTGCTTTATCTTGAACTCAATTTAAGCTAAACTTTGAAAGTTGATTCTTTAAATACTTTCACAATCAGCAATAAGTGAAAGCAACAGATTCTGTTGGTGTCTCTAAATTAGAAGTCACAGGCCACTCAAGATAGCATTGTCCCTCCCAAGGCATAGGCCACTCATAAAACGCGACCATAAAGGGGCGATTCCAAAAGGGCCGTCCTAAAAACATTGCGACATAAACCGAAATACATGTAAACTATTGACTGTGAACGCCAGGGACATAAAATGCATAACTTCTGCAAAGTATTTGTGGTTCCTTGGGTGGTCTTCCAACCCTTCGCCCTCCAATATTGATAAATCAAGTTACGCCAATTGCATTAAGACCACAACAACAATGGTTGCCAAGTGCCAATGCCAACCGTTCCTGAATGGCCGGGACAGTTCGCGTAATCGACCCTGCAGGCCATCCCGAGTCCCAGACAATACTTATTTTGTCCAGGAATCCAGGAATAGGAAAGTAATTACAAAAGATTAAGCGGTTCAATGACATTATCCAAATCCAAGCCAATGAGCAAATAGGTCTACTGTATAATACAGCTTCTTAATTCTCAATGTTCATAATCGTAATTTAATTATAAGCGTTTCAACAGATCGACTTTCGATTAAAGACTCGAAGGAGTCGAAAATCTCGAAGTCAAAAAGATCATTCGAAATTCATAACCTCATAAGCCTAGCGAATTGCTGAGGACTTATGAGTTGTAATAACACGTAGCCTACTTGTGCATTGCCATCTTAGTTTGTTTTCTGTTCAATGCCAGTTTATTTTATGAATGAGGGATATGGACGGTAAACTACATAAATCGTTCATCATAGTACGTGGGATCTGGGAAATGTCCCAGAATGGGTTTGTTCAGAGTTGGTAACCTTGATCGTCTCGCCTGTTTTATCCCAAATTATCTCCTTTTAGGCTTAAATGCAAGTGTAGACAATTCAAAAACTTGGATCATCACGTGTTATTTCTCGTTGCCATTTTGCGTGATGTGCCTGTGTGCACGTGTAGCTCGCCTCTTCTACATACAATGTAGCTTTATGACGTCTTTCATTTTCAGTTGCTCTGTCGGATCAGAGAATTCATTTTTGACATATTCATTTAATCACTAAAAAGCTATAACTCGCTAAAGTCCTCACGTTTAGTTATTAATAGGACATTTTCACATTTACATTTTTACGATTTACGCGCCAATAAAGAATCGGTTCCTCTTGCAGTTGGTTAACATGAATAACATGAAGGAAATTTCTTTTTCATTTATTAAACTATTTCTTCATATTTTGAAGGAATTCTTCACAGATAAATGGTCGCAAGTTCGCATTAGTCGGACGAGAGCTTTCTCATCAGGAGGTTAGAATTAATTTATGAATATATTGCTTACTAAGCCCTAAATAACAATATGACAAAACAATTGCGATATTATTTTGCACAGAAGTCGTTGTCCTATCAATTCAATCATCTCAGAATTTATGTAGCACTCCTTAAACGATGCTATCACGCATCGCTCCCGAATTCAACGCGTCCAAAAAGAACAATTTTAAGTTAGTAATAAAACTTTTGGGCTAAGTCCCAAGATGTAGACGCAGCTCTAAAGAAAGCCCATTCCAGATCACTTGGCCAAAAACAGTAAAAGATTGAGTCCGCATGGATGCGGTACGAGCGAATGAAACGAAGAGAACTCCTCTTTCCGCTTCGTCGACGCCATGGTATAACCTAAGTCAAACATTGGAGCTCACGTTGATGAATTCGGCAAGACTCTGGTGATAGAGCCAAACCATTGCAGCTACCTCGTGTTAATGTTGTGCTCTATCTTTCTAAAAAAATTTTACCAGACTTGCTATTTGGCTCGTAAATGTTTGTTGCTTTCGCGTGAATTGGAAGAAAAGTGACAGACGTTTGGTTGACAATTTGCTATTTTGTCTTAGTTTTTGCTTAGTGGGCTACCGTATTGGCTAAGTTTCTATTTGTTTAGCGGATTGTGGGCCTTGCTGAGTTGCTATTAGTAATTTTGTTTGATTATAATTGGTCATTAGGTTACATTTCTCGTATATTGTCTTGTTGAATCATTATTTATTGCATAATGCCTCACTGTAGAGCTGTAAGCATCGTTTTCGGACTCACTAATCAATTGTTTTGCATGTTTTAATATTCAGATGCGGATGGAGTGAGTCAAGAGATGACCTTTGATCTTGATTCCGTTCACCAGACAACGGCGCTGGACGTCTCCGTTGCTAAGGACAAAATCGCCATCAAACCCAAGAACAAAAGGGCAACCGTTGCTATGCAACAGAAGATGCTTAAGGCAGAGACAACACCAAGGCCCGCGAAGAGTTATCACCTCCAGAGTCTGACCGAAGCTGCTGATGAAGACAAAGACGAAGGAAAGAAAGGACAACGGACAGAGACTTCAGCTATTGTCTCAGCTGGCGTATCAGCAGGACAGGATCAAGCACCCACCACACCAGGTTCACCATTCTCAATAAAACAGCCATTGCGCATGCATAATCTCATTATGATGCCGATGAGGAGGAGGAGGGGGAGGAGGATGGTGCTGATGGAGGTGGTAATGAAACCTATTAAGATAAAGAAGCTGACGATGATGATAGCAATGATGATGACAATAGTGATGCTGTTGCTTTTGAATACGACAATGAGAGGAATTGTAATGACGATGATATACTGCTGCTGATGACGAATGCAATCGTCATCACGCTTTCTAGCGCCACTTTTGCATACTTAATTTAGTACGAGACACAGGTGTGAAACAGTCAGGTGGCTGTTTTGTTATAGGTCTGCTGTCTGTGGTAAAATCATCGCTTGGGCAGAAAGTTCGTTGTGCAATTTCTGTTCCATCAGAGCCCTAGTGAACCTGATTATTCAACAATTGCAATTTTCCTCAACTAACGAAATGGATGATGCTTGATGCTCACGACTGCCATTTTTGTCAACTCACAAGTCTTGTTTTTCTCCTCTAATTCTTACCAACACACAGATGATTTGACAAGATGCAATGACTGTATTGTTTAAATTCTATCACAAACGTAAATTGGGCGAGAACGATGGAGTTATTGCAAGCGTTGATGTTAATCAGTATGTAAGTAAGCACTTATTCTCTATTAACTAATTGCGGTTTGGTTCACAGACATCTAATAAATGTTTTGTTGTTGCCTAAAATTCACAGATCGACCGATTCGTAGAGAGAAGAAACTTCTTCCGACGCCGGACAAAAGTGGTCGCATGACAATCAACATCACTCCAGACATGTTGGCTGGAGCACGGAAGAAGGCAACCGATCGTGGTGGAAGCAACAGTAGCTCCTCCCAGAGCAGCGGCACCAATCCTCGCCCCAACATCGGTCCTCCGCCGCCCACCTGTCCGAAAAAGCGCAAGACTGTCTGCGAGTCAGAGGGTGGGACCTGTATGGTGCAGGAGGACAAAAAGAAGGATAATCCGAGGGAAGAACCGGAACAGAACGGAGCTGCGTTGAGAGTCAACGTTGTCAGGCGTCCTCTCTTGTCCTTGAAGGAAGACGAGCTAGTGGCCGAGGAAGAGGGAGAAGCGGCGAAACCGAAGGCGCCCCCTAGAGTGAAGCCTAAGACGCGGCCTAAGACTATGATGCACTCACCAGGGGCCCCACAAATGAAGGAAACGGAACCCGAGTGGATGACCTCGAGGGCGAACAAGAAGAACGCTCTGGTCGACTGAACAAGCTACACCCTCACTACAAACAGAGGAAGATCGACGTAATAATATCCTCAACTTGTCTTTCGATTGGTGATCCGGATATCCTTTGATTTGTTTTTTAGTACATTTACAACTTCAGCTTTAAAAAGGTTGTGTTACGTCGACGGCACAAACTCACGGACAACGTTTTCAGTGGCGACATAAAATAGACTGGACACTATTTTGACATCACACGGTGCAACCATTCGTCACTGGAACCTTAATGACCCTACGATGGCTCTGTACAACGGCTTTGAGATGGCTCTGTAAAAAAGACCTTACGATAGCCCTGATCACGCAGCAGAGCAACATCGTTGTCTAAGTTGTCAGTTGTTGACCAGTTTTACTGAAGACGTGTGAATACGCTTTAGATTAACTAAACGACGTGTCATGAGAAGTTCTTTTGCTTGAATAGCGATATATCATCTGTCCTATTGCTTGCTAGTGCTTTTGTGTTTCCTTGTCCTTCTTCAATCCGGTTCAGTCGATCACGTGTCTTTTATCTGTGTGTGTAACTGCGTCTCTGGGTCTTCAGCTCCTCGTGTGTGGAGCGACATGTACAGTCGTACACTAAGACTGCGGACCAATTCTCAGACAACTCTTGGAGCCATCTATAAGCCACTTTTTTTGTCCACACTAGCCACGAGTACGTACTATTACAACACGAATCTACCGTTGTCAGTCAAGGATTTGTAAACACTGACAAAATAATCTGCTTCTAGGATTTGCTTACTCCAAGTCTGTAAATTATCTCGTCTACCTGACACCGACTTAATATGGCGCCCGGAAATTTGCATCTAGTTTTGAATTGTCATGACCGGAGTTTCACACACTGAGGAAATAGTTGCTTTATTTGTGGAATACTCACATAGTGAGTTAGTGACATCAAGTTGGCACTGACGGAGTGTGGATTGGCTCTTCTCTACATTGACGTAGGGTGGAATCGTTTTTCCATTCACTGGCGATCGCCCAACGATGACTGGATTCAGAAGCGGTGAATAGTGTAAACGAAATTTTATATAGCTGTAACTGCACCTTAGTAAGACTATTTAGTGGATGGCTTTTTTGCAACCACTCAGCAGACCTGACGTCATTCTCCATTATTCAAAGCACTTAACGGACCACTGATTAGTCAAAAGGTGTCTACAGAAAGTCAATGGGTTTGATTTTCTGATGCATCGCTTCTGCGGAGAATTCAACGTCTTTCGAAAGCTTCCACAAGTATTGATCGCTTTGAACGCATCGTATTTCAGCGTTTCGCGAACTCTATCTAGTAGGCAACGCCTTTGGGAGGCTATTAAATGGCGATGCTGTATAAAATACTTACGTTATAGGCCCCATGCATGTTTTTATTTAGGATATTCTAACAAATTGATGCCCGGATTCGGTTAACGGTTCTGCTTACTTACAATGTGCACAATGGGATGTGGTAGCCTACATTAGGCCTCCTGAGATCTTAGTCAAAAGTGTTTTCAAAGAAATAGAAAAATATTGAAAACCGTTTCAATTTTTTCTGCTGTGTTGGTTGACACCACATAAGTCGTAATAAAATTATTTCTGATCTAGCTTAGTATAGTGCATTAGGTCTATGATCTAATCTCTTACGTAAAAAAGAAATCAACAAAATGCACGAAATTAACTGAATGAAAAAACCAATCTGAAGCGATATTATTATAGCCACATATTATCCAACCTGGTTTGAAAATTTCTTCTACAAAATTATTGTGCAGTGTACTCTCAATGTAGTCTACACATGGCGGTCACTTATACTTGAAACCAAGCTTTCTAATCGTTCTCAATTAGGTTATACAGTCAAAATCCAAGAGTCAGGAAAGAAGAAATGAAATCATCTACTTTGCGAATAACGGCGGTTGCGTATTAGACGTTTCTGGTTGGACGCTTAATGAAGACATTTTATGCGATCGGATCTTTGCGGTCCAAGGCAATAACAGTTTATGCCTCTTTCTGCATTCAATCACTTTACCTGTTTTGACATTGCAGTCGTTCATCTTCTCGTTTCCTTCCATTTATTGTAAATTTCGATCCCTTACCCCACGCGCGTTACTTTGCACAATGTCAGCATAATCATGAAATAATCACTTTCTTTTCACTTTTTTTAACTGCTCCAAGAATAACTGTTCGCTGCAGCTTAACGGCGTACCCGCTTAGACTCAGTGTTAGTTCCAACCAGACTCCCATTGGATCTGCCTTTGGTGAATATGGTCTTTATGAATCAGAGGTCAAGAGTACAAGACAAGGAAAAGGAAGGGTAACATGCTTCAGTGACCCTTCGTCGTGAGACGATGGACGCCATTGCTGGCATAGCTGCATCATGTTCACTATAGTAATCTTTAAGGATCATAAGTAACTAGGTTAAAAATTGTCTCTCGAGGAGATACCTCATTCCATGATATTTATAGGAAACAGTTTTTAATTGTTCGGCGAGTCTACAAAGAAATCAATGAAGTTTCTTATGGAATAAAATTATATTGGACAGTGTGTCGCTAAAGAGTTGTGCCACACGTTCGTATAAATTCGTACTTGCGGTGTTGGCCAAGGTCAGAACCTATGACTAAGGGGTTTTGAAACAGGTTGAGAATCTCAATCCACCTAATACTGGAGCGGCGTAAAAGTTCTACCTGGCATATCTACAGAGATGGAGGGAAATGGAATTGAGAAACCTCAAGTTTCTGTTCTGTAGGCGCTTTCCGAGTCAAGAACTTCCAGCAGAATTATGTTCTTGAACGAAAACCAGTTCGTTTTCGGTTCCGATTGATCCATAAGTAATTATTCCTTTGGAACCTCGTGTATATAATTATTTACGTGCTCTGATAGACAATATAAAAACATAGAAAATAATTATAATATTAACATTCACCTATGATATTCATAATGGAGCAGGCAGTATGTACGATATCTGAGAACAGCGGTTGCCCTCGGAGATTGAGAAAACATCTGAGCTGTACATGCCTCGACCAGAACAAACGGCTTCAACGGCAGCTGTTGCTGATGAGGGGCAGATATGCCGATGGAGAGATGCCGACGTTAAATTTAGTTCCACGTGACCACAACATGGGTACGTATGGGTGGATGCAAGATGAGATGGGAAGGAGAGCGAGACGGAGAGAACGAGAAAGAGAAAGATGGTCGACATGCATAATGAGGTAGAGGAATAGAGAGAGAACAGTAAGATGGGAGAGAGAGAAGGATTGGGAGCGAAAGACAGGCAGAGAAAGCGAAGGAGGGAGGGATAGAAAGAGGGGAGATAGCAAAAGAGACGGAAGTAATAGAAACAGACAAATAGAGAAAGCGAGAGGCAGAGAGAGAGCGAGAGAGAGAAGGACAGTGAGAAAGAACCAAAAAGTGAGAGAGAGCGAGTAGAGCAAAAGCGAGGGCGAGAGAGGGAGGGACAGAGAAAAGGAGAGGGTGAGGAAAAGGAGAGAGAGAGGGCAGGGAAAGGATAGGGAGAGAGAGAGGAGGGACAGAGAAAAGAAGAAGGATAGATATGGCGGCCTGCAGTATACTGTGTATAATATTATGTTCTTTGGAAACGACGGCCGTAAACTTATAATAGAAGAGCGAGTTAATGCACTGAGTCCTGAAGTAAGGAATAATATGAGACAATTCTTCGTTTATCAGAACAAATCTTGGTCCTTTCTTCTTGAGTTTGGGTTCTCCCGCTTCTGGAATATTCATATGGGCATTTATATGGCGCCTAGCGAACATCTCTTTAATAGCTTAGTTCTTTTGCGTTGGAATTTAGATGCGTGAGCATGGTTCCAGCGCAAAGAAATCGACAATAGTTTGGCAACAGCCAGACGTCTATTACGCTGTTTGATGGCAATTCAGCGTTCAAATTAAGTCACGTGGAATTTATGAAACGGAAGATTGCAAGAATAGAACTCCCACACACGCGCGCGCGTACCCATATCCATGTTTCAATGTACAGCGTCGTTTAACTGAAAGAACTACTACACTATACTCACACAATTGGAACCGATAGTTGCATAGCATATAGCTCTGATATTGCCTCGTTATCTTTAAAAAGGAGGCGTCTGCTCCATATTGTTGAAGTTCGTCGACTTTCGATGTTCGGCTGAGCGGATAGTGACCTTTAAACAAACCCGAATTTTTTTTATTTTGAAATTTGTTTATCTAATATATCTGGAAATATCAAAGAAGTGATTTATGTCTAAAAGACAATCTGCCCTTTGGCCAGAGAAGGCTGCGTGCCTCTGCCCAGTATATATATAATTATATATATATATATATATATATAGAGAGAGAGAGAGAGAGAGAGAGAGAGAGAGAGAGAGAGAGAGAGAGAGAGAGAGATGCCAACCCTTAAAGGCTTTGGGATAACTTCCTCTGGTCTCAAACGAGTGATTTGCCCATCAAAGTACGTAATCGGGATCTACTTAACCTCAGTGGATTTGATAAAACTGTATCCATCCATGGTTCCCATTCATCGCCAATATAGGCTTCTAATAATTGCAAACACAGAGGTTCGTCTGTCAACATGTACATAATGCATTCATGCATAGTTTTATGTATATTGATGCATAATTAAAATATGCAATATCGTTTGAATGGCAAGCCTTCTTGATCAGACAATTCAGCTCTTACCAACTCATTATGAGAACAGATGTACTCACTTCGTAAGAGAGGACATCGTTCATGCTGTCAATTGTTAAATCAAAACCGTTTAAAAGTTGTTTAATTGATGATTATGTCATTTGTTGCATTTAATCGTTCATATAAGAATAAAAATTAATTTTGAGTATTTTATATTATCGTTAGACACAATGTAATGCACGTGCGCATGTCAGAGGCTTGTTACTCCACTTACTTACTTAAATCCAACGCTACTCTGCTGCAAGTGCCTCGATTTTGTGTAGCGATGCAACCGTCTGAGAAATGCGGAATTTAACCGTTTGGCCTTCCATGAAAGCGCTTCCGCAACAAGCGCCCACGATATCAGCCATCCATCCATCCAACTACCTCCGCCAACGCTTTGGAAGAAGAAGGAGGCGGAAGATGCGATCGGAATAAGTGATCGGCGCCTGGGCCGCGCAGTCTACCTGCCCTAGCGGAACATCATCGCCAGCACCAGAATCGGCAACAGCTCCAGCAGCAACAGCAGCAACCGTATAGACGCCTCAGCTGAAACATCTGCCGACGGCTCTATCGTTAAATATACGGGGCTGTAAGTCTCGTTGGCGTGCAGGCAGAGCAGTCGGGAACCAGTCCATTCGGCGGCGACTGCAAGAAGACTTGGCCAAACGCCATCGTTGTCGTCGTCGTCGACTTCTTCTTCCTGTGTCTCCTCGGACGGAGTCTGTTAACAACCGGACTGCATGATTAGGAAGGAGCAGTGAACAGAAGGAGGAGGAGGAAGAGGAGGAGCAGAGGTTTATATATCGGATCATCATGTTCTTCCTCGGCTGGCTCGCCTTGTGTTTCCTCGTCGTAGGGGCAATCAATCTGTACCTAAGACATTTCGGATTGCCCAAAGGCAGAGGGCAAGCGGGACGAGTGGGAGGAGGAGGCGACGACTTTAGAACCACCGGATATGGATCGGTTACCTTCTCCGGGTTGGGAGCCAAGATCGGCGGTTCGCCGTTCTCAGGGTCCGCCGTCGGAGGGGGTGAAACCGGTCACTGGCTCAATTGTATTCTTTCCTGGATCTACCAGACACAGAGCAGGGTCCCAGACTTTGTGGAATCCTGGCTGATTGCTCTGACCACTGAAGCGGAAAAGCAAGCAGTAAATATGCTTAATTAAAAGTCATCCGTTAATTTGACTTTCACGCCTAGCTAATTATTTTTGAACCGCTATCTCTATGAGACAGTAAAACAATAGTGATGTACAATCATTGTTGAGGATATGATATAAAACAATGGTTACTCTTTCTTCCGTTTACTGCCAAAACTTCTAAGTTATTGCGCCATATAAATAAATAGGTTCAATATGCCTAATCACTCATCTGACCTACATATCTCTTTAAAATTTGTCTACAGTTTGTTACATGAGTCATCGTAACAGTCATTCAGCCAATAATTTTAGGTGATGGCTAGAAGAATATTTAGTGATTAGGAAACCATATCCTGCATACTGTAGCTTAGAATGAGATAAAGAGGTTCCAATGGACTTCTTGGCGGTTGTCAAGCAGCGTTTCTGACGTTATTCATTTCATTAGAAAGAAGTGTATGGCTTCTAGAATGAGTCAGAAATATTTAGAATAGTATCTTTTGTCTGAGGAAGAAGCACAGGCTTAGCCTATGCATCGAGCGCTAAATTGCATACATTTTGTAAGAACAGATCGTTGGTAAATGAGGCCCTGTGGGACATACTCAATTTTTCAAATACATACATGTAAGTTCTCATTTTTCCTTCTTGCAGAGACTGTGCGTGTTTAGGATAAAGCAATGATTAATTGCAGCAGTAATTAGAAGAACACGTTGATTAGATTTAAGGAACATATATAGTATATTGTTGGAGCAGGAGCTTAAATTAAGTTAACCATGACCCACATCTGCATCGCCTTAGTCATCAGCTCCGTAACGGCCAGCAATAGCCATGGTTGCTTGGTCCGACTACTATGTCTAGACAAATAGACATGTATGACGCGCCCACATTAGTATTTTATGTGGATGAATGAGCGTTTTGCACTCCCTCTGGACAAAATCTTATGCATATTCAAGTAATTTGTGCATGTATGTTTACACCAACACGAAAATCTAATGTTTATTTTGCATCACATTCATCACGTGTTACCTAAGATCAAGCTCCAATGAGTAAGTTTGTTAATGCATTCAACTATTTGCGTATCTCGCGTTGTAGATCAGAGCATGTTAGGCTGTAATTTTAAAGACACTTTATAGGTCCGGAATTTGAATATTATAGGCCTAATTTACTTACAAGCTTTAAGTATAGGTTTCGCTGAATTGAAGGCTTAACGAGCTGACAGTGAATAAATGAGCTTTTCCTTTTCCATCTTCATCTAATGGATTAATAGACTCTGAATATATTCGTCGTTCTAATTGCAGAAGGAAATGCAAGTTCGCTTTGAAGGCATCCACGGATCTCCGCCAGAATTCTCCCACTTCCGAACAGAATTAGCGTCAACCGATAAAGACTTCGTTAGTAGCCTATAGCATTATTCAATCAAATGTGCTTAATAAGTTATTAGCTCGTTTACCTCACAAAATTTTGATCATCTGCCACTTCCTTTTGACATTTGGTGATCTATTAGAACTTTGGTCACACCCCCTTGTTATAACGATCAATCTCAACCATTCCCCAGTTCAACAGTAGGCTTAGTTCAATTTCTACAGCACCTCTACAAAACTATTTCTACGCTTTGGAGTGAAAAACTGAACATCATCTTTCAAAATATTATATACATGTAAGCAAGCTTTACTCCTCCCATGCCACTCAAACGCTGCTCTGTCAGCGCATCACCTCTGAACTTTTATTTGAAGTGAACCTAGTAAACATGCATGTAAAGAAGAAGCTGTTTCCCGCTGAGCCTTTATGGTTACGAAGTTGTGCGCCGTAAGATTATTATAAAAATGCGTTGCAACAATCTGGAAAATTTAGGATTTTGAATTCCTCTACTGGAGAAGGAATAGGCCAAATGCAATCCAACACTAATTCAATACGACTAATATTTTCTGTAGGCTCTGTAGCCCCAGCATATAATGATGCACCCGAATTGAGTAGACGAGGTTGCAATGTAAAAGTATTAGTCAGCCTTAGAACTCAGTCGAGGCAACCAAGACGATGCGAATTGCAATATTAACATCAACTAGTAATCTAATGTTCAGTATCGCTATTTGAACCCCGTTTTTGACACGTCGGTAATCAAGACACGTTTGCCTCTCAATTGACCTATTATCTGTCCTTAAGACTCTTAACCCTGAGAAGCAACCATAAAACGAAGATAGATCATGCTACTTTATCTGTCTTTGCATTTGCGCGTAGGTCTACGAAGGTGCGTCCTATTCCCCATTGCAGCCTGCCATTCATATCAGCAGACTAATCTTACGAATAACTTCGCCAGAAGGCACAATCGAACAGAAGTCTTGAGATATCTGTCTGACTGGGTTTCGAACTCCCGACCTCTTTGTTAGAAGCCCAGCCCGCCAAACACTCTACTCTGCCACTCAGTCACTATACCACGGATTGATCTATGGCATGTTTTAAGTACCTCACGAAGGCGTTGCACGCACCAGTGTCTAACTGATTTGAAAGAAGGCGTTTAAGACTGTTTTTGCTCCTTATCGTTTTCTGGTTCTTCCTGGTACCAAGTCTGGAGGTTCGGGTCTAACATCATTGTACAGGTTTCATTCGTTTAATCATGATTCTGTTCCCTTCGCAAATGCATTCGAAGGCACCATTATTAGATAGTTAGGCCTACTGCATCACCATTACATAGATACTAAATCACCATTAAATAGATGCTATACGTCACCATTAGATATACTATGTGACCATTAAGTAGAGATCACCGCACTCTCTTTAAAACACTCTCTGTCATAGACCATTCCTCCTCCATTTAGTTTTGTTTTCTCCATCCGACTTATCCTGTCAGGCAACAATGCGACTGCAAGGCGCTTTTCCGAATAGTATAGACGCCCCGTAGTTCTTTGAAGCTGATATGTCTGCTGGAAGGCATGGACCATCTGCCCAGACAAGTGCGTGCATGCAGAATTGGTATAAGCTGCAGAGGCCAGCTGGGTCTGTTCGCGTCGGTCGGTCGGACCGGGGAATACACGCCACAGATGGACGGCTGGAAGATAAACGGTTTGGCGGACGGACGGTTAGCTGTCTGCCTTCACGCGTGTTCACTGTCAAGTAGACCTACTCAGTCAGCTTCTACACTGAGTGCATAAACCAGTCTACGAGAGTCAGAAGAAAATAATGACCTTGTACTATTCTATAATACTATTTCCAGCATTATACAATAGACCTAAAGCTCTATCTTATCAATAGTAATAATTATGATTATAATAATAGGACTAATAACAATGATGATAATATTAATAACATTAATAATAATAAAAATAATAATAATAATAATTGCAATTATAATAAAAATAATTAGCTTCGATTTGTATAGCGTCGATTCCCAAACGAGGGCGAGGGAAAGCGTACTACATGAGTTCAAAGACTTAATGGCAGCCATTATGATTTTCAAGACATACATCTTTAATATTACAGATTTGTCGATGTGCGTTTCTCCTCCTCTGTTCGTGATCACGGATGAATTCTTTATCCTGTTTTTTATAATACTCTCTATGGGCCTATATATATAGGCCGCATATTTATGTTATTTCAAAATTACTGGGGGTCCTAGTAAGCGGGGCTTAGGCCCTTTTGGGTTTCTCCCTTTGAGCCATTGGTTTGGCATTTTCTTGTATATATGTTGAGTTTTGATATACCTTCCTTGGTTTCAATAAAAACAACTTGACTTTATATATATATATATATATATATTGCGGCTGTTGCCCTTCTCCAAAAGTGATTAAGTGTGCACGTGACCATACGACCGAACATCGATGATGGCGCGGAGCAATTGTGAGTTAAGGACTTGATCGATGTTCATAATTAATGAGTAATTAACCGCCTGAGTGAAGACTCGAACCCGTGTAGTCTACGCTTTACAGACCTCCGTGTGCTCCGAGTGCCTGCCATTCGGTAATCGTGATCCACTATGACTTTATAGTCAAACATCGAGGCCATCTTATCTGGTAACTCCTTCACTGTTTGCGCTCTTACAATGCCAGTCCCAAGCCTGGACAAAGGAGGAGGGCGACGCTAATGATCTTTGGTATTACATAGTTTAACGACAACCATATACCACTATCACCATCTCATCGGAAACCAATAGAGCTTCTCTGGTTCCAATATATATATATATATATATATATATATATATATATATTCATCTAAGTTTTTTAATTATAGTCCCCATTGGTCGATAAGTTACTGATGAATAAGCATGATTAACCCAGCGATATTAATATAACAGAAACACAACCAAAATCAGATGAATTTTCCAGGACAAGCTTTTGCAAGTCATAAATGTCTAAGAAGTCTATTATGAATGCCGTATGGAGCTAGGCTTTTCCGATTCCATGCAGATGGCTGGTATAAGCCAAACGACGTCATTTTTTAATGAATCCAGTTTGGAACAGTGTTCAGGCAAGAATCGAGCGTAGAGACCTGGATTGGAAAGATTGGGCTGCAGGCATTCTCCTTTGTATGAATTCTGACTAAACAATGCATGATAGGCTTATGTGCTTAAGGTTGAGGGTGTGAACGGCAAAGCAGCCATAAGCATCTAGGCCTATGGGAAAGGAATTTATTATCGACGCTCCTACACTGTGAGCCAAAGATTAGACCACTTCCTTGGACTGGACCTATCTATATGTAGCCAGAATTTATTTTGCGCCGTTAGGGACCATTCAAACGTGTTGAAACGTGGCTGTTTCAGTGCGACTTAGCAAAATATGAGTCTATTTTCTTGGCCGTATTAGACGGCGCAGTTGGAATTTCCACTGTAAGATAAATAAGATGTTTTATGAGCCGTACAGCCGCAACAATTGGAATTTACAGTGGACGTCAGTCTCAACTGTACGAGATAACAAGAAGAACGAACTCGAGAGGGTCGAGACCTGGAGGCCACACAGTTATAAGATCTGGTTATCGTCCAGCTACTTTCTTCGACACAACTTATATCCTGATGCCTTTTGCAATACGTAGGTCTGCATACGGCTTAGAGTGGAGCAAAAATTAAATATGCTTGCTATCGTTACTTGTGAGTCGACTAAAGATTGTTGTGCGTGTGTGTGTGTGTGTGTTAGACAATCCTCATGACCCTGACCTTGAGGGATGTAACGCTGCAGACGAGCACTATGGCCAAATCTACAGCTACAAAAGCCAGTCAACCAGTCAAGTGTGACGTCTATCTGCAGAACCTCACCGGACAGGTTGGTTCCGCTCCTAACTTCTGATTGTCTCGACATGTCATTGAATGTCGACTGTTCGACTGACTCAGCTACAACACTATCATTATTACTAGCACTCTCTCAATCACTGACTACTAGGCCAACTGGGCCTGTTATGTCAACGTCTAATCAATATTAAGACAAATAATAGTTTTATGTCTATTGGTACCTTCGGTATATCAGTAGGCATACTTGGTCTAGGTACTGAAGTTCAAAGTCTTAGTCTTGGTCTTTTTGGAAGCTCAATAGGAGAAGTTACGTGTATTAATGAGGACCTTTTTAAGGTTGTCGTAGGACCACCGCACTGTTCAGGGATGAACCATTACAGCTAAGCTTACTAAATCACCGCCTTGAAACCGGACGTGTCCGTTTGCCTATGTCAGAAATGGGCCTAGTCACGGACGGATGAGGTTCCTGTTGGTCAGAAAAAACATTGGCAGCAGCAACAGTTACGCTGTGTCTGAAAGCCCTGCCAAGACCTGCTTGAGAAGCCAAAGGATATTTTCATATTCTCACGATATCTACATCGAGTGCTTGAACAGCTAATGAGTGTAGGCCTACCAGCGGCTTTAGCACCAGTCCACGTAGAACTAATTTTCACACAGTTGAATTTTTTAGGCCCCAAAAGGCATATCTTGGTCATAAATTCTAAGCAAATTTATTTTCTATAAAATGCACTGGGCATATGAAATAACATTTCGCATTAAGGACTTTGTTAGCAGGCTACGAATTCTGAATTCTTTAATTTTTCTAAATTATGAAATATAAGTCTGACTGTTTGGGTTTAATTGTGATTTTAAAATCATGAGGTTACAAATCTTGGTCCTGGGGTTCAAAGTCTTGACCATGGTCTTGAGGTTTTAGGTCCTGACAACAAAACTGGTAAATATAAGACCCGAGCAAACAAGCACTAGTTCACGAAAGCGCCAGTATAGGCGCAACGCCATTGAAGAAAATTATTATTCGTTGGCTGCCTTTAAGTGAGATAACTGACAAAATGGTCGTTGGCACTTTTCGAAAAGAAAATAGCATCTTCCTCACTACACAACTTTTTAAAAATCAGTTGTATCAATTTGAGCTTTCCTCAAACGGGAAAAGCCCTACAAAATATATTATTATTTATTATTGTTGTTGTTATTTTGTGGGGCTTCCTTCTAGGCAACCTGTATTTGATAAATATGTTCTTTCTAATATAAAGGTGTCGTAATTCGTTCAAAACCGGACAATACGCTTGACGGCATACAGCTTAAGTACTACACATATGGTAATTAAAGTTTATCAAAGCGTCATTAAACAGACATTGAGTTTTATACTTATGACACTATGTAGAGTTGTTTCTATGATTTAACACCAATTTTTCTCTAAGTGGCATACTTTTATTTAGAATTTGATCGCTAGAGCACCATAACGTAAATTCAGCTTAAAGCTTTACATTCTATTTAAAGGCACCAACCTCTGCTTATGTTCAAATTTAATAGTGCGATCCTACGTGAGATTGTATTAAAAGTTCTACCAAGAACTAATCACGGTTTCTGATAGCAACTTTAATAGACGCTACACGAGTGCGCTGCCAAAAGCAAAGCGCCGATTAAGCTTATGCCACAATACTCGCTAGGTGCGTTACCGTCGCTCAAATTGTGTGGTATGACTTCAAGCTTCTATGCCAACCATCTCGGTAATATAATAGGCTATTATATTCAGAGTAACACACAAGTTGACAAAACTGCCTCAAGGTGATTAGCTTCTTGACCGGCGTTCTGTGAGGTTGCTTGGTGAGATGAACGGCATGGCATCCATGGGCAATATCAGGAGAGGGCATAATAATTATAATATAATTATAATGCCCTCTCCTGATTTTGCTGAGAAAATTTACATATTATAATTAACATATTACGCTAATCATAATCTGGAAATTAAATTTCCTCACCACCCAACATGGGACACATTCACAAAGGGGCCAATGAGAAGCAAAGGTGGTCATTTCTATGGCGGATGTCGGAAGGGTGGTCAAAGAAGGTTTACAGACCAGATTAGACAGATTTAAGAGCTCGATTTCAAAACTTGAATGAAATAGCCAATTAAAAGAAGAAGCTATAACAGAGTGCAAATGCCGAAAGATAGAGGATGAACGCTTTGGCAGTTCATTGCATAGAGTGAAAGGCAGAGCACAGTGAAGAACGGTTACAGAATTTGAGATAGGGGCTCATCCATACTATTACGTACGCAAAAAAAACGGTTTTTCGGACCCCTCTGTTGCACCGCGTACATTTCGTGGGCCCCTCCCCTCGTGCGTACGTACATCTTGGCTCTTACTCCGCCCCCATTGCAAAGGTTAAATAGCTAATGACATCTATAGGGCATTGATTTTACCGCAGGCTATTTATTTTTGATAAGCATCATATTTAGTAGGCCCTAGCTAAAATTTCTGAACTGTCATGAAGAAATAAAACACTAACAACACTTGCAATTAAAATTTTTTTAATGCTACATAAAAACTGATTAAGCAGGAATATAGTATGTGATTGGGTTTACAGTTTTACAGTTCTGACCTTAATATTCCGTATTTTGGACGTCATAATTAGACAATTATATATGCGTACGTGCATATTTTCTTGTACGCACCCGAATGCAAAATCGCCGAATTTCGAAACCCCCTCCCCTGACTGCGTACGTAATATGTGGACGGCCCCTATACTAGGAAAATACACGAGGAAGAGGCGAAGAGAACGAGTGTAGCCAAAGAAAGCAATGCAGGTCTAGAGTCGGACGAGCATTGTAAGTAGAGAGGAAGAGTCTGAACGCCTACAACAGTCTACGATAACAATTATTTGGCATAATGACTTACGCAACACATACCAAAGAAATATTGACTGGCACTAAGCCAATCACTTAGCTTAGCGCTTCGGCCTGACCCCAGCACGTCTCGCCCAGCAGCAATGGCTACTCCATAAACAGACGGTGAAGTATTATAGCCCAAGCAACAGAAAAGCCACTTTGCACTGGTTGCTATAATACAGATGCCCCAATGTTAATAAGTCGATCCCAGGATAGTTGATGACTATATCGGCTACACATAATAAGCATGAATACAGCACATTCATACATACATACATAAAAAAACATACATACATACATACATACATGCATACATATGTACATACATAGACACATTCATACACACACACATACATACATACATACATACATACATACATACATACGTACATACATACATACATACATGTATATGTTTACATCATTACAGGTGAAAGCAGTAGCTAAGTTTTCCAATAACGAGCTCTGCCTTCATTTGTCCTTCATCACGGAGCCGAACATCAAGCTACAGATTCGACCCACAAGAGTCGACGTAAGTGACTTTAGGAGGAGGAGGAGGAGGGGAGCCTCGATCTTATGTACATCTTCCATATGGAGTAATTGATGGAGGCTAAAGAGAGTCGTCGCTCATTTGATGCTGCTGGGTGTAGATTATGCCTACTTCTGTTGCAATTCAACGACAATGACAACAAACGAGGAAGAGGCAGCAGCAGCAGCAGCTTATGGGCGATTCAGCTGGACAACGTGTTTCCCCTCACCCTTTTCATATTCACTGGCTCACACCTCGTACGGTCGTACCCATACATGGGTCGGAGGTCGCCTCTCGGAGTCTAGTTTAGGGACTGCGATGATCTTGTTCTTACACGCCTTTGACATTTGAAACCTATAATAGCAGCGGTTGCAACAGCTAGGTTATATATATATATATATATATATATTTGTATCTTCCATAAATCTCGGAATCTAGGCCTTTTAGTAACCTATAGTCAATCTTTCAAATCCTATATGTGATGTTTTAATCCTTTATGAGTTTTTCTTTCTCATCCTTTGATTCTACATTTAACTCATGATTCGTTTCGTTGATTTCGTTCATGCTTATTCATCTTTTACTCGATATATTAGATTTCCTAATTGTAGTCTATATCTTTCAATAAAACTCTGCCACCGTGTCTTCTGCCCTCCCCTCCTTCCTTCCTTCTCCACCCCTCACTGCTCTCAGCCATCCGTCCCAGGCTCCTACGTCCGTTCTTTACTTCCATGTCCTCTATCTATCTCTCCAGCTATCTCTCTATCTCTCCCTCCATCTATCTCTCTATCTATCTCTCTATCTATCTCTCTATCTCTCCCTCCATCTATCTCTCTATCTATCTCTCTATCTCTCTCTCTATCTATCTCTCTATCTATCTCTCCATCTATCTCTCTATCTCTCCCTCCATCTATCTCTCTATCTATCTCTCTATCTATCTCTCTATCTATCTCTCCATCTATCTCTCTATCTCTCCCTCCATCTATCTCTCTATCTATCTCTCTATCTATCTCTCTATCTATCTCTCCATCTATCTCTCTATCTATCTCTCCATCTATCTCTCCATCTATCTCTCTATCTATCTCTCTATCTATCTCTCTATCTATCTCTCCATCTATCTCTCTATCTATCTCTCCATCTATCTCTCCATCTATCTCTCTATCTATCTCTCTATCTATCTCTCTATCTATCTCTCTATCTATCTCTCCATCTATCTCTCCATCTATCTCTCCATCTATCTCTCCATCTATCTCTCCATCTATATCTCCACCTGTTCCTACTTTCGGTTCATAACTCGCCTGTCTTCGCTTAAACTATTTATTAATTAATCACTTTTCGTTGCGTTTGAATTATATCCTCGGCCCATCCATATTTTTCTTTTAGTCTGCTCTTCGTATAGTTATAAGCACTCCTATGAGTGGACGTCAGCCTCGTAGTAGTTGTATGACATCGTAATTACGTCTTCGATTGCCATTTTAGTACGTGATCGACAATTCGGCGTTTGAAAAGGTCATTCGAGAAGCCGTCTCAAATGCAACCATGCGTGTAGACTGGACGTCACGCTCTACTGCTCGACCGTCAAGTCTCAGAATCACGGAGCCGAATTCCGCCCAGCGCTTCACAAGTGACCATCAGGTCCAAGGACTAACATCGCGGGTTAGAAGAGCTTTAGAGCTACAGTAATCATACATTTATTTGCTTCAAACGCTGCTTAACTTAATTCCCTCGCGAATCCTTGGAAACGAGTGGCAACTAAGTTCAGTTCGACTGTTCGCTGGATAAACAATGCGAATAAGCTTTTCTTTGTTTCACCTAAAGTATAACGAGATCAGTTAAGGCAGGCCCATGCAAATTAAATAAATACAATTTAAACCTTTCGGCTTAACATGACATGATTTATACGTCGGAGTCATGTGTTCTCATATAGGCCGAGGTGTGAATATTAGATTTACATGATAAGTGCTTAACTGGTGAGGTCTGCAGATCGCTTGTCCAAGTGTCAGGACATTAGACTGGGAAATATGGTCGCCAGATTAGAGAATTTTAGATATTTTCATGAATTTAGCTGATCGAATCTCCGACTCATTACTGCCGTTACATTTACAAAGACAATGTGGCTTAAACAGAACCGTTAAGGCCAATACAAGCAATAATCTTCCTTCAATGTAACCGGCAGACATTACTAGGTTATTTATAGCGATTCCTATGTAATGTAAAGTAACATCCTGAAATCATATGTACAACGCTGCTAATGGAAAGTGGATTCTGTAGCGTGTAAGTATTAACTGGTTCGTTTTTTTCTTGAACAGACGCCATCTTCTAAGTCTTCTCCTTTGCATGCCACCTTCCGAGATGACGCCTACAACGACGAGCAATCATCAGCTCCGGCGTCAAAGCCCTTCGTCGCTGCCAGCCCAGGAGGTATCACACAGGAACGACACTCGCCACTCTCTCAGTCTGTGACCTTCCAGGGGCAACAAGGACGATATCAAGAACACGGTCAGTATCCAGAGGTGGCTCAAGGTCAACAGTATCCAAGCACAGCCCAAGGACATGAACATTACCAGAGTGCAAGTCAAGAAAAACAATATCCCACAACAGGTCTGGGACAACAATTATCCAACACAAGTCAAGGACAACAATATTCCAGCCCAGGTCTGGGACAACAATATCCCAGCCAGGGTCAAGGTCAGCAATATCCCAGTCCAGGTCAAGGACAGCAATATCCCAGTTCAGGTCAAGGACAACAATATTCCAGCACAGGTCAAGGACAACAATATCCCAGCCCAGGTCAAGGACAACAATATTCCAGCACAGGTCAAGGACAACTATATCCTAGTCTAGGTCAAGGACAACAATATTCCAGCACAGGCCTTGATCAGCAGTATCCTGCAATGATGCAAGGACAGCAGCCTGGATTCACAGAAGGGCAGACAAGTACTCAGGTGGGATTTGATATAATTAAGCATAACTGATAATTATCTGTTAACAATTTTCTTATTGCATTAATACCTGCATTTTTTCCTAAGCTGAAAGTATCATCTGTAAGCATACTATTATTATACCTCTTATCATTATGTAATGTGATGTAATCGAACATTAATATAGCACCTCTTCAGGATATCGGCTCAGAGGCGTTCTCTGGATGTTAAATGTCATAGTGAACAAGCAAAATACGTCTGTTAGCAAACCTACGTACAGTAAGCTGAAAAGAATCACCAGTGGTGGGCCCACTCACAAGCGTGGAACCAACCAACGGATTCCCGTCGATAATCATTTGGGCACATTGTCGGTATTTAATGTAATACAACATATGAAATCATGAAATTCTTACAAATAAAATAGTACAAGGCAATATATGGTAGTAAACTTCAGTATGCAAAACAGTAGGCCTTTTGAAAAAACTAAATAACGAAGAATTATGTTATTTGCGTCTGTTATACGGAGTGGCGTCAGAAATGTGAACTGTGTAGTTGTCTCGTTTCTCGGTTTTTGTAGACGATGTCCCAAGGACCAAAACTGTTCGTTAAAGTAGTCAAAGCAAACGGCTTGATTGACGCAGACTTCGGTGAGGAGTAATATATTATATTAAAATATTAATTCTAAATAATTTATTATGAAACTGAAACACACAATTGAGAATGCTCTAACTGTTTAGCTAAAGGAATGCCAACGGAGTGTCTGACGGCAGTGAATGCTTGAATGGATGACTAACCTGTCATCATCAATATATCGGCCATGTATACCATGCAAATTAATGCTGATTACCCTCTTCTCTTTAACTTGGCTTGCGTAAAGTTTGTCATGATTAGACGTTGGTTCGTCGGTTCGTTGGTTCGTCGGAGTCCTTTAAATTCTTTTTTTGTATGTTCCCGTCGACCTACGGAGCTAGAATTTTGCACACATGTCACGCTTGGATGACAGCGCAATGTATCAAATTTTTACGGACATAACTCAAAAATTGGAGAAAAAAAAGACGACAAAAATGCACACAATTAAATATCGTTTACCCACTCGAACGAGTCCTCATTGACGTGCCCTACTCTGCAATGGCAAGTTTACATCAGAAATGATCTCTAAAGTAAATGGATCGATTGCGCCATCTACCAGATTACCAAGGCCGCCTAATCAAACTGATCACATAGCTTCAGAGCATCATACGAGAATAGTTTGTTGAGTGTTGTTTGCGATCTTAAAACTTTCTCGTTATTGTTCTCAGGGAGTCGTTGTCCAATGGATCGATGGTCAATTAAGGCATCAGACACTTAGATGACAAATAATAATAATAATAATAATAATAATAATAATAATAATAATAATAATAATAATAATAATAATAATAATAATAGTAATAATAATATTGATAATAATAGTAACAACAAGAACAATAATAATAATAATTATAGTATTTTTATTAATACTACTACTACTAATAATAGTGATAAATTATGAAACTACTGGGCCTACTACTACTACTACTACTACTACTACTACTACTACTACTACTACTACTACTACTACTACTACTACTACTACTACTACTACTACTACTACTACTACTACTACTACTACTACTACTACTACTCCACCTACTACTACTACTACTACTACTGCTACTACTACTACTAATAATAATAATAATAATAATAATAATAATAATAATAATAATGTTAGACTCGCTTGCAATGTCTGAATCTACTTATTCCTGCATGCATGTGGTTAGAGAGAATTGATATCTAGTTCTAAAATTCTTCTATCAGGTAACTGCAGTGCCTTCTGCCGTGTTCATGTTGACAATCCACCTCAATCCTTCGCAACGAACGTCATTCGTAACACAGTCAATCCATGCTGGGACACACAATTCATCTCGTAAGCAAACACTGGCTCTTTGTTTACTTTAATTTGTTTTCTAAAATGTGGCTTAAATGGATATAGGCTTACAGCTTCAATATTCTTTACCTTCAACTTTTTTAATTAAAAAAATACGCTGAAAATTGGAGGGTAGTTGTTGAACTATTCAATGATCTGTTAAGATCTGTAATAATCTAAGAATACATTGCAGTTTGAGATTGTGTGTTGTTTGAAGCACAAAAGTATGAGCCGTTGTTAATCAAATTGCAGAAAAGCTCTTCATGCCTTGTATGCAAGTGACCAGCGCAATACATATAAGTTTTGAGAAGTTCATACTTCATGTAAGTCCTTATTCCGGAGGATATCATTGTTATTCAACCTGGTCGTCTGTCCGATTGTATTTATTTGGTCTCATCTGTTAATACTGAGTGAACGATCTCTTTCGGTGGTTATAGGCCGACATACATGTTCTGGAATTCTCTTTTTTGTACTCACTGGTTAAACTCAGTTAGACAGTTACTATCACCGTGTTGTCCATAACTTAGACTGAATCTTTTTAAATTGCATATCCGCCCTTTGTTTACCTTATGTCTCATTGGGTGATCACGTGGATGTTGACCTTATTGCGTACTGATGTTGACTTTATTGTGTATTAATGTTGACCTTATTATGTATTGATGTTGACCTCATTATGTATTGATGTTGACCTGATTCGCATTGATGTTGATCTTATTGTGTATTAATGTTGACCTGATTGATTGTGGTGATGTTGACCTGGTTGTCATTGATATTGACCTGCAGCGGCTGCATATTGACGTTCATCTAATTGCCTATTTATGTTGACCTAATTGTATACCAATGTTGACCTGATTGCGTATTGATGTTTGTGCGTCATCGTTTGATGCCTTGCATGATGGACATTACCGCCATTGAAGCCACTAATCGCAAATTAAAGCGTTTACTGTATTATTTGCAGGTTTCAGCGCATCGATAATGGCTTTCAACTGATTTCTTTGCTTTTGCAATTAGAGATTTAGATCCCAGAACGAAACAAATCCAGTTTGAAGTCATTGACCGCGACAGGCAGCCAGGCAGTAAGTAACCCAGCAGCTGTAAACATTTCTTAACATATTGAGGTCGTGTTTTGAAAGTGGATCTAGACATGTGTAGCCTGTCAAAACAACTTAGATATGGTTCTATGTTACTTAATCTAATAGCACCGTATACGACGTCCACGTGGTTGCTAGCATACTAGTAGCAGTCGATAGCTGATTCGTAGTAAGGTAGGACGTCTTGTTTCGTTAAGCACTAGAACCCGCCAAGTTAGTTGTTAGTTGTTGCAGCTTAACGACACTGTGTGATAGCAAAGTCACTGTGTGACTTGGCTGCTGTTGATGTTTTGAAGTAAAACTCTGAATGGCATATGTTTTAGGCGAGCTTTTGGGCAAGGCCGTTGTACTGGTCGACGAGATCCGACGAATGCCGAGCAGTCGCCAGATCATCCCTCTGACGGGAAAGCCGAAGAGTAGGACCTCTACTTCCGGTTCAGTCACCGTCGAGGTTCGTCTCATGCAGACACATCTCATCATTTCTCCTCGAAACCCCTCAGTTGGTCAGGTCAACTTATGTAGCGCCTCTAACCGTGCATCGTTATTTAAGTCGCCTCTTGGCTCATTCCGAGCAGTTCATCTATGCCTCAGTCTAACTGGAACTCAAACGCTTTGGACCAGCAATCGAGAGCACTCTGAAGGAGAACATTGCACGGAGGCTGAGAAAATCTACACTGAATTATACTACGTGACAGATTCTATACTAGATTCTTTTCCCGATGAACAGACAGAATACTTTTAGTGCATGAGGAAATTGATGACGAATTTCAGTCCAGACGCATTGTTTGGATTCTGTTGGAAATCGATTAAGGCGCTTTGGGGGTTTGACTGGCTTTGGGGTATGACTGACTTTGGTGTATGACTGGCTTTGGGAAATGACTAACTTTGGGGTATGACTGGCTTTTGGGTCTGACTGACTTTGGGGTGTGACTGGCCTTAGGGCTATGAATTGGCTTTGGAGTAGGACGTATTAATTGTTTTAATTTCTGCCATTATTGTTGAGTGCAGTTCGTCTTCCGAGATTCTCTGGACTCGTCTCCCTCAACGACACCCGGTGGCAGCGTTCCCTTTGGTCCTCCCCAGGGGACAGCCTCAGTCCAGAAACAGACATCTGTACAAGGAACATCCTTCTCATCGTCCGCTCAGTTCACGCCAGTCACCGGCGTCAATGGTAAATATATACCACCACCACCACCACCACCACCACCACCACCACCACCAGCATCACCATCATCATCATTATCATCATCATCATCAGATGCTTCTACGAGAGGTTCCGTTGCACAACGTGCCTCATTTTACGCTGCGGTTTTAAATGCGACATTTTGTAGCTTAGTGGTTTTGATGCACACCTTGTTTTTGCGATATGCAGTGATTATAAATGCCTTTGATTTTTCGCTAAACCGTGATGTTGTAGTCATGCTACCGCTACCTGCTAATTCACCACTACAGACATAGTTTGCATATTGCTTTCTCTTAAACGCATCGGCTGCTTCTGTGGGTTGTTCTGTTGTTCAGCCTGCATTGTTTACACCGAGACTAATAGTGATTTTAAAAAAATATTTACAAGTAATGTTTCAAAAGAAGGAAAACAAATTGAGATTGTAATAAACTCTTTCTGAAATCAAAATACCAGCGTACCAGGCCTCTCTTTACTTAATGCCTCATTATATCGAGTATTCTTTCTTGCTGCCACGTATCTCTGGTACTTAGAACCCCACCTAACGGGAGCCTGTCCCTTTATGGTTCCTTTTGTAACCTAATTAAATTAAATTATCTTTAATTACTCGACATTAATGTTCTCCTTTTGTAAATCAGAGAGAGAGAGAGAGAGAGAGAGAGAGAGAGAGAGAGAGAGAGAGAGATGAAGAGAGAGAGAGAGACATACAGAGAGAGACGGAGAGGAAGAGAGACAGAGGAAGATAGAGGCAGAGAGTGACAGAGAGAGAGAGAGAGAGACAGACAGAGACAGACAGACCGAGAGACAGACAGACAGAAAGAGAGATGGAGACGGTGACGGTTACGGAGACGGAGACGGACAGACAGATACAGAGAGAGAGAGCGAGAGAGAAACCTTCATTATAATTGGCAGCTTCAGGTGACAGGTTGGAAGGAAACGGATCTTCATTAATGTCATGTCATATATGCTATACACGTATGCTTATGTATTTTCTCCTTATTCGTGGACATTGTAGGCATGGCACAAAAACCATCTACCGGAGACTAAGCTTAATCACTCGTTAATTCAACTCCCTCGGTATCTCAACGCTTGTCCTTAGAGACTAAGGATAAAATGCGCAGGTAAAACTCCGGCATGCACGGCATGATTAGGCAACGGGCATTTCTCGTTATTTTGCGATAGCGTATCATGCAGCCTTCCTCTAGAAATCACTTTCTATTTTCTCAGAGCCTCGAAGTCGTAGAGACGTGCAGTCTCGTGCTGCGTCGTCTGCGGATTACTCGCCCTACTCCAGTCGCTCCTCAGGGCCAACGCCCGCTGTTCCATCTTCAGGATCGACGCAGCTCAGTGCTCATAACCTGGCCTTGACTTCATCACAGTCAGGTATGGAAGAGCGAGGGAAATAGAAGCTGGAACGAAAGAAAGACAGGCAAATACACTAAGAGAGAGCGAATCAGCGAGAGAGAGAGACAAACAGACAGAGAGAAACAGAGAGAGACAAAGAAAGAGAGAGAGAGAGAGAGAGAGAGAAAGAGAGAGAGATGAAACGGAGAGGAAGGCAAAAGAATAAGAGAGAGTGGAGTGACGCTTCTTTACACACCATGATACATCTTTTTCTGCTAAAATGTAGAGCAACGATGCCTCACAACAATGTCTAAAATATAGGACTTATGAAATCCGCGTGGAGACATTCATCCCCAAATTATATGATATTGCTGTTGGAAATGTGTCTTGCCCGATTTATATATCAATTCAAACTCACTTAACTGTTACCCTACTGGTTTGAAATTATACCATGTAACCCGACAAATCGCGCCGGGCTAAAGCGCGCCGACGAAATCGCGCAAATAAATGATCTGAAAAATAGTAGCTTTAAAACCTGCGAAACAGTATTTTTTAATATTTCATTTTGGCGTCGCGTCGTAAATTATTTCATTAAAACGTGCAATTCTCAATTTTTACCTCCAACCATAACCCTGTTATACTCAATTTTAACGTTGTAGATTCTTTTGAGGCAGAATAACAATAAGCCTATTGCAATAAAAGAAGACAGACGCACGCACGCATACACGCACGCACGCACGCACACACACACATATATATAAATATATATATACATAAATATATATATACTGGGCAGAGTAGCGTAGTGAGATGTTCGGTGCCTGGTGTTCGGAGGATCGCAGGTTTGAACCCACCCCGAGTCACTAGTAGCGACCTTGGACAAGTTGCTCACACATAGTTGTCTGTGAGGAAGGCAACGGGAAACCACCTCACTCATCTCATCCTCGGGTGGCGTTAAGCCGATAGATTTGCCTTCGATCACTCATCATCATTATACATACATACATACATACATACATACATACATACATACATACATACATACATACATACATACATACATACATACATACATACATACATACATACATACATACATACATACATACATACATACATACATACATACATACATACATACATACATACAAACAAACATACTGTATGTATGTTTGTTTGTACATATGTACATACATACATACATACATACATACATACATACATACATACAAACAAACAAACATACTGTATGTATGTTTGTTTGTACATATGTACATACATACATACATACATACGTACGTACATACATACATGCATACATACGTACATACAAACAAACATACTGTATGTATGTTTGTTTGTACATACAAACATACGTACATACGTACATACGTACATACGTACATACGTACATACATACATACATACGTACATAGGCCTGCATGTATACATTTTCAAACTGCTTGCAGGATGACGAAAACAAATTATTTTTGCACAGTGCATGTATGTATTTTGCTATTTGTTTTGCATGAAGTTGGTTCGAAGCCACAAGATTCGCCAACGGTCGTAGTAACTGGAGCTGAATCTTTACACGTGTGTGACCAGATGAGTCTAATTTCAGTCATTCGTGCAAAAGATCAATCATAATTTGTTGATGATGGCGTCATATATTAGGCTGTAAAAACTTTGTTTAGCCACAGTATGCAAGCCTGTTGAGACGCCTGCTAAAGTGGAAAGGAATTTAGGAAAGCCAATTACGATTCTCAAGAAACGAATTATCAAGTCTATGACATGGTCACATGGAGTGCGCTTCTAATGCCGTTCTATACTGTTTGGAAACATGGACCATGAGGAAGGAAGACATCGGAAGATTGGATGCCTTCGAGACGGAATGAGTTGGGTGGATGGAACGCAAGACAATTGAAGAGATACCACAAATGGTGGACAAAAAAATTTACCATTTAGGCAGAGGCATGATTTAAAGCCGACAAGGACAATGATTGAGCCACATAATGAGGAGAAATCTCCACCCAAGAACCATATTTGAGGCCGAATGGAGGAGCGACAGGCAAGATGATGATCAGGATTGATGTTATTGAACTAAATGATGAAGGGGGGTTAGAGCAAGCTGAAGGAGAAAGCCGGCCGTGACCAATGGCGACATTGGACACAGGCCTGCCGCCTACGAACCTGCTTATAAAGCCAGAGAACCAGAAGGAGAAATGAGACAACTGTTCAGAATTACAATCAACCACCAGTTCGTCTGTATTGTATACTATATTATGAAAGGAGAATTCTTCGAAAATTAATCCTTAGTTGCAGCATTGGTTACAAGTTAGTCCCAATTTTTTGGTGTCTGTGAAACGCCTTGAACGAAAATGCTTAATGCGAGAAGTCAAGTGCAGACGAACCCATTAGCAAATGATAGAACTGCGTTGAAATTTCGTGACTTTCAAGGTTTCGCTAATTAACAGACGAGCGATAAATACAAACTCATTTGGTAATGGGTTCGACTACTTTTTATTTTTCCCATTGAGCATGGCTTTTCACAAACACAAAAAACAAATCCGACAAATGTATCATTGGTGATGTTGCCATTATTGGTGGTGCTCTTCGTGGTGGTGCCTTTGCGGAAACTTTTGTGGTGCGTGTCGTTGTTGCTGTTGCAATCATCATCAGTAGCATCATCATTGGTGCAATGATAGTATTGTTATAGTCACAGATTGATAAGAGTAGCATTAGTTGGAGCAGCTTTTACTAAAACAATCTTCATTATGGCTACAATTTCTAGGTATGTCTAACTATCGTAATCGTATTCATGATATATATATATGTAATGCCTCTTCTGAAGGGTGTTACAAATAAGAGTTGTATCTAATGGCTGTTGTTGCACGGTGTTCGATCGTTTAGAGCTGTCGGCCTTTGACGAGAAGAATGCGGGTTCGATCCTTGTCCGAGGCAATTACCGTGTAGGGACCTTGAGCAAGTCCTTCGGTCAAAATTGCTATACAATATAGCTGCAATTGCGCCGTCGAAGTGTGTGTTTGTGTGTATATATGTAGGTGTGTGTATGTGTTCGTGTGTGTCTGTGTCTGTGCTTTTCTGCACTAACTGTAAGAAGCGTAATATCTTAGTGACAGTTGTATTGCATTCAGTGAATGTTTTTGCGTGGCAACTAATCATTAGTTGTCATTGTTGTAGACCTCGAGACCGACTACTTCTAGAACAATGGAAGCAACCAACAATCTCGACACAAGTGAGTTATACTATTCACCAGTATTTTATGAAAACGAGCAATTATATATGCGTGAAGAAGAAGAAAAAGAAGCCGATGATGATGATGATGATGATGACAATGATGACGATAGCCTAAGGTCAAAATTGCTATGCAATGAAGAAGGAGCAGAAGGCGACCGTGATGATGATGACGGTGATTATAATTACAATGATATTGATGATGATGATACATATATTATATAGTGAAAGCTCTGCGTAAGTCATCAGTAAGACTCCTGCCTCTGTATCCTTGACATCTTTGCCAAATACGACATCATTGACCTCAGCCTCCTTATTCAACGACTATAGTACTGTGGCGTTCTGCCGCCCGAGCGCCTACCTAGCGTTCGGACGGTGTCGACTCCAGCTTGCTGACATGTCTGGAGTCGCCCGAGTCACTTTCTTACCAAATCTCAATACCAAACGGTTACTCTCTATATCTACCAGGATGATCACTCTCACCAGGCAAGATTAAGAATGGGCCTTTTCTCCAAGAAAGGTAACACTGGAAAACGAGAGGAGTAAGTGTGACCGACATAAGTAGCCAACAAGAAGATTTCTCGGCCACCAGAACTCCCACCGTCTGCACGGTCGGGGTATTTTTCCAGTCTATCTGTCTGTCCGCCGCAGAGGCCTCTCTCGATATATGCGTCGGTCCCTTCTGGAACTCACCCAGTCTGTATCACTCACGGCCACCAACGGAGTCACCATCTTCCCCGTATTCCCGTACAGAACTGTCATTCATTCATTCATTTATTTATGTCAATCGGGTCTCTACGCACTCTCGAACGGTACCCAGACCTGTGAGCATTTCTCACGATCGGTCTTTCTCTGTCAGCCTGTTGACTCCTACGATCAGGGCACGGTCCGTCTTGCGATCGACGGCAGAGGGGCCCACCCCACCAGATCAGCGAAAAGCAGCATCGGTCTGACCGCGAGAGCGGCTGTCACTATAGGTAGCATTTTTATGGCAACACAATCTCTGGAGCGGAACCACTCTACGAGAACCACTCTACGTATGAAGCAGTACGAACCACTGCTCCACATATATAGCGATGCACCGCATGTCAGGCTATACTCAAGCCAATTCATGCGTTTGCAAGCTATGCACTCAATTAAAAACCGCCGATCGGTCTTCCTTCCTATACGCAGCACTGTAAAAAAATATACGTAAAATAACGCTATGGCGAGCCGATTATTTAAATAAATCATTCATTCAAGCCTTTTGGCCTGTCCGCCAGAGTACTATCTTCTTGGTTTGGTGTCTCTGGAATTGCTCGTATGATTTCATTCCTACCTGTCTTCCAGATCCTGTTAAAGCTTTCAACCACTGTTTGGAACTCCTTCCACTCCTTCCGCTCTCTTGCGGTGACCCTCAAGGCTCCGATCTGGGTCCAGTTCTCTTTTCATCCTATATACAAAACCATTTAGCTATATCTCATCGAATCCTCCTCTGTTGACCACTATCTGTACGCAAACCACAGGCAATCAACTCAACATATCCTGCTTTCCAATTGTTTTCCACCGCAGCTCCATCGCGCATTTACATAATGTGGTTGACTTTATCTCTCAATGGATGTCTTCAAACGTCCTCTGTCTCGGCCTTTCCAAACAGAATTCATCGTCATAGGCTTTCCTGTCCATATCAAGACAACCTCTGACCTTTCAACACACCTGTCTATTATCGAATGATCTCTTCAATTCACCTGTGATGTGCCTGTCTGTAATCTTGGTTATACTTGTTATTATCATCATTTCACTTAATCTTTCAACATTTCAAAACTTTCGCGCTCCTGCTTCGTACATAGGCCCATGCGTGAATTCCGCCGCACTTGGCCTATGCTCGACTTTCAAACTGCTTCTCTAGCATTGCAACCTCCATCGTCCACTCAAATCTAGATTACTGCGAATTCCCTTTTCCTCAACCTTGAATCCGCAGAACTCGAGGATCTGCAGCTTATTCAATCCTCGCCAGCTTTGGCTGTCACCAGACCCAAGTGGTTGGCGGTTAGCGAGTGATCAATAAAATGTCTAATCATAATATTCAATTCGACAGAAAAGAAGGAATCCTTTGCCAGTGCGTTGAAGAGGAAACTCGGTCGCGTCAAAATCAAGCCGAGGTCACAGAGTGCCGACCGAACGACGAGTCACTCGATGCGCGAAGGTAGCCTACTCAGACCCCCACCAGGTCATGGAGGAGGAGGAGGAGGAGGGGCTACCCTTCAGCCAACACCCTCACAGTCAACGAGAAACACGGGTGAGCCCGAACATCATTGCTCATATATAGGTTAAGCTCAAAGGCGTCGTGCATCCCTTTATAAATGTATCGGAGAAAACTCCTAGATACCGACGTAATTCTGATAGCTGAGG
>OY365809.1:17440654-17527184 GCA_959347315.1 Bimastos eiseni
TGTACCTAAATCGTAAATTATAGCATCAGACGTCGTGAATATTATAAGTCCAAGTATGTATCAGGCAGTAAAATGTATGGTCATCTATAACCCGTCTTATTACCTTCTTCGGTAGGTCTAGACAATTCCCAGACAGCCTACCTCATTGGCCCAGCTGACAACATTAGGGGCAACCTTTTGGTAATTAAGAGATCGGTTTAATGTGGACTTCCTTACTTTGCCACAATCTCAATGGCGGTGCCTATGTCTTCGCCGTTGTCTGTGTTGATAACTCCGTCAATACTATATAACGGTACTTCTGAGCGCCTATAATATCATCTTGCCATAGGAGCGTAACAAGTATCTTACCTCTTCTTAACTTAGATTGACTGGGTTTTTTTTTATCTTATACACTGTTCCATGTTCGCCTTAACAATTAGCCTTACATCTCCTTATACAACTCTGACTTAGTTCATCTTACCCTCATCTTTCCACCCCCTCCCTAATCTTTTCTGCCTGACCTTACTTCTCCCGTGCCACGTACTGTCTTGCATGGCAATTTTGGCATCTCTAGCATAAACTTAGACTTTTTCCATCAATCGTCGTGTGTTTCTTTGTGCCTTAGACTTCCCTTCAGAACCTGGGTCCTGCGGTCGGTTTAGGTGACGACGGAACACTTCGAAAGACTCGATCCCAACTCCTTCAGTTCCAGTCTGCGCCGAATCTTTCGCAGGGACAAGAAGGACCCGATGAGCCGCGAGAGTTCCCTGAGGAATCCTCCCTCTTCCTTGCCGTCTGGTCATCTGGGAAGAGGCGACGGATCATCCAGAGAGGCCCTGACCGCAGCGGGGTCAGGGCGACGACCGGTCGAGGAGGCACAACACACCCGTCCCATCGGGAGACAGGCTCGCAACAGTGGCGACACCGCCGATTTCACCTACAGCTCATCGGTGCCGGCTGTCACATCGCCCTTAAGCAGCCGATGAAGAAAGACGCAACGATATTCCACTGAAACTTCTGCTGCTGACGCTGCAAGAATAGAGATGCGGACGACGAAACTGCTGAGAAAGACGTTCATGAAGGTAACGATCCTTCAGGTGATGTGTCTTTGCCATTTGCCATCCATAGTCGTCACATGCGACTGTAATGTGCATTGCTTGGTTTCTGTCATTGCTTTAGATTTTCTGATGAAGCTCATCTGTCCTGGTTCAACTACAGTCAGCGTTCATTTTGAAGCTCTAGTTCGAGGTCCCAATCTTAATGTTACGATAGAGCGATGACTTCGTGCCCTCCAACTAGAAACCACGGACTCAGCCTCCATTAGTGATAAATGAACTTTACAAATCATGAATTATTTTCTTGAAGTGGCGCCTCATAAATGCCAGCTTACAACTGCCAGTGCATCCTGTATGTATGTATGTCTACTTGTCTGTCTGTGGGTACTTACATGCGTAAGCCTACGTACATACTTGCGTAAGCCTATTATCTGCCTCCCTTCCTGTCCATCATTCTTCTTGTCTGTCTGCTAACCTGCCTATATCTGCCTCTAATTTCTAGTTCATCCACTTAGGCAAATGCTTTGCTTTGAGGCTTATCTTGCTTCTAGGCTTTATATCTTCTTCGTTAATCTACCGCTACAACAGCTGTTCAATCGGTGGCTCTGCATTATAAAGCCAAGAGCGTTTATATTAGATTGCTTAATTAGGATATAATTTTTCACTTGCTGCCTAGATTGAATGCACAATTATTTTGGCGTGTCGCATATAGATGATGAGTAGAAAGTTTTAAAACAAGCGAGAGTATACATTTGTGTGCGTGTCCAAATGTACATAAGCTTATACTATGGCTTCAGGTCTGTAGTTAGCCAACGTTTATTTCTGCTCGCATGAATACTGTAGACCTCTATCTGCTTTGGTAAATTTTGCACTTTCAGCATAAAGGTTGTAAAATTCACCGCTTCTTCAGTTACTGTTGCAGCTTAGCTATATAAATAGGCCTAGAGATCTGGATGTACCCAATAGTTGTGTGTTGTTCTGTTTGCGCTACAACTACTAATCCAGGACTATTTGCAATATTGATGCCGAAGCACTTAAACGTAAACCTCCTTAAATATAAAACATTACTCATAAAAGATAAGCTTATTGACTGGCACTGGTTTAACTATGAAGTAGGATTCATGACAGAGAGCATTTCTGGTGGTGGTCATTTGTTCCAAGAAACAACTTTGAAGTACAAGTGTACTATTGTAATTAATTAGCAGGGTCATTCTCTATGTGTATCCAACACGAGAATGCCTGTGCCTTCATAGCCACCTTCGAGGTGGTATCGACGAGAATCTCTGGCTATCAGATGGCAACATTTATACACCGGACGTAGTTATCCTTATACAGGAAAGATTGTTGAAATCAGGTATCTAGGCTATACATGTTATAGTACACAAACAGATGAAACCGAGAAATCGTCCACTGATGCATTCAATATAACCATTAAATTGTTGCAGACAACAAAGTCCAACCATTTTGGTGTAATAGTTAGAATATGCCATATGGCACCCATCCGGCGGTATCTGCTCATTGGTATGTGGCCTATTGGCTAAAGCGGTCGCAGAGAGTACGGGTTCGATCCTCGTCCGAGGAGTTAATGTGTAGGAGCCGTGAGCAAGTCCTTCTCGCACATTATTGCTCTGCAATATAACTGTCATTGCGCCGTCGAGGTGTGCACTTCTGGAAAAAGTGTTAGATGGCCAATATCAAGTAACTGTTGTATTGTATGCTATTTATTTTTGCCCGCCTCATTTCAAAATAAAACTGTAGGCTGAAAACTGATTAATAATCGTGGTGCTCATCAGTAGGCCTAGGCCCTGCATCCAAGGTTTAAAATCAAGGAGGCATTAAGCAGGAGCTGGAGAAACTGCGCGCCTCAACTGCCCTTAAGCTTGCAATCACTCTTCATGCGTTGTTTGCAATTAAAGGTTCATCTGAAGACCCCGTAGATACGCATTGGCCCATTTATGGCTATAGGCTCATCTGATATGCTAGCAATTGTGTATCCAGGTATACATAGTGCATTACAATGGTAACCAAGGAATACGAGACGATTTTAGAGCCCCACATGCGCACTGCCTGTTAAGTTGACTGCAGGATATTCGGTATATTTGTCTGGATTGATTGATTGCATCGAAGAATTGTTAGTGGTTTACTCATAGAACTCGCTGAATTCTACACATTTCTTGTCTCAGAGATTTCGTTGCTTCTATTGACCCGTTTATTGGCCTGTACTATATTTTTCAATGGCAATGAAATAGCAATTGCATACATGTGCGCATACATGTACCACATTGTACGTTGCTTCACAAAAAAAGCACGGTCAATTTACCTTGCCAAATCCTAGACACAACATCATATGTACGACATATGAAGCTCATAATTTTCATACGGGTCTCATGTGTGTTCTACACACGGTGTCCTATTATGGTAGTGCTCGCTATAAGGGTATGTGCTCAAAGATATTTCTCTCTTTTTCGAAAACTGTGCATTTACCCTTTTACGATGCAGTTTTGATTGCGTGCGTGACTTTATGTTTTCTCATTTGCATTCAGCCAATTCTTGTCGCTTTCGCTTATTATAAATATTTTCTATCTAATTATTTTTCCCGATGATGTGATGCATACCTTTTAAACACATTTTATTTCCTTGAACACCCATTTTCTTCGATCGCGGTTTGTGTTTTCAAGCCACGAACTTTCTGATTGTTATCTGTCAAAGCGTAATACGAATGCATGATTACAGTCAAAAATTAAATTATATGCATCTCACATATGTACGAACGTGGCCCTCCTTTCCGGATGGGGAAACGCAATGGGACGTGTGAGTAGACTTCCTCAGACTCCGGATACATCCATTTATATCTTGGAATTTATCCCCTAACAAGACATTGTGCTTTCAGAGAAGCTATCAGTTTAGGCAACTTAATTGTGAATAGAATGTAGAGAGAGACAGACAGATATGTATATATACATATATATATATATATATATATAGAGAGAGAGAGAGAGAGAGAGAGAGGAGGGGAGAGAGTTGCTTTTTATAACACGCGCTTCCCAGAAGTCTATTTGCGGATTAGGTCGTATAGGCCTACTATCAAAACCGAGTATTTAATCACAACTTCGGAAACCTACTTAAACGTAGCGAGTCCATAATTAAAAAGTCTCTGTAGGGCTAAAGAAAACTAATTATAATAACTAACTAGTAAGAGTTATTGTGTAATTACTGTGCACGAATGAGTCGATTCAGAGGAAGTGCATCCAATGCAGACGATCTTTTCTGTTGGTTTTTGTTGTCCCTTAATTTGTTCTCGTGACATTGATTTGAATAAAAACTTAAATATTGTATAATTAGAGTTTGCGTTTGTCATTCATGTAGGCCTAACTGTGTACTAGATTAGGGTTAGCTGTAGGACTAACTGTTAATTTGGCCAGAAAATTATTTAATTGGTAGCTACGGATATTCTGTGTCCTTCTTAACCTCCGTTTTGTCTTACCAGTTCAGAAAGAGGCGATGGTAGGCCTACTTGTGATTGTTTTCTTAATTATGTCTAAAATTTAAATCCTGCCTATAAACGTTGGACGGCGACCAATGTATATGATATTCATAGACCGATAGACGATAGCGTGATTCAAAACCGTGGTTTACAGACGCCATATCTGAGATCCACCACCTGTACTGTGAGACACGCCACCTATAACAGCTTATTATATATAGACCTAAGTTCCGCAAATTAAAACGTTCAGTGTCGGTACGGTAGTGAGAAGCGGAAAACAGTAATTGCTGAAAACTAAAAGTAACCAATAATCTATTATTATGTTTGTTTCACGCGCTTTGTATGTTGTTATCAGAGTAGCTATTGTCTGTGCTATATGTACTGTAAGTAGGCACTATATGTAGGCACTATATGTAGGCACTATATGTAGGTACTATATGTAGGTACTATATGTAGGTACTATATGTAGGTACTATATGTAGGCAACATATTCACCAGATCGGCTTAGGCTTTGGATGTGCCATCATTTATAGATCAATATCACTTCTGTTCGAATGGACAATTTGACCACTGAATTCCACTATTTCATCGTGAATGGAGACAACTAATTTAGTAGGCTAAAACACAGGAAGTGATAATTTATTAGCCTATATTCATGCTTGCATGAATAGGGTCCATGTATGTGAATTATTCAACATGTCAATTTATTAATAACATGCATATTATTCGACACGCGCTGTCGACTAAGGCATTATGTCCGACATTTTAAGTCACCAGCAGCAGTCTATAATTATTGGCATGTGCCTATCAGAACAATCTCGCCTTCATATATTTTGGTCAAAGAAGACCAATGAGAATATATATTTTAAACTAAAATTATTATATCTTCGTCTATTGAGACCAATTATTAGACCAGACGACACATCGCATCAAGGTAGCGTACATGTGGAAATAGAAGTTAATGCTATAATCTCATTGCCAGTGAAATTGCGATGGGTAATTGGCTATCGTCAATATAAATATCATACAGTTTAAAATAAGGTGACCTATGGTGAGATGACTTCATAGGCCAACATGATTTTCATTCATATAGTGCGCTACTATATTGAAGAAGTGACGAAAGTTCAATGACTTAAAATCTGATTAACTGTTACTTTTATGCAAATCTTCGACTGGACGCTCTGTCTAAACTTAAGCTGAGAAAAGAGAAAAGTAAAGTTTTGCAAGACTGAAAGAGCATGAAGAAAACTTAGATATAGCTTAGAACGCTTTATAGGCCTATATTTGGCCTATCTTATGACTCAGAAAGGTGGCGGCTTTTCTGTAATAACATTCTTTATTCAATAAAAAAAACTTAACAGTCTCAAATACACCGAAGACCGATACAACACTAATTATAGGTGTGATGACATTTTCCGTCGAAGAAAATAACGTCGTTATTGATACACGATATAAAAGCTATAGTACACGGCTTAATAATCATTTGAGCGCCGGTAGATTTCTCACATTATTTTACGTTGTTCGTGGTTAGATAATGTTCCAAGGTTTTCAGTAAAAAACACAGCAAATATTAGGGCAAAACTTCGTAGTTCAATGGCAGATGACCAGCAATAGGTCTATAGTGCTTTTTAGCAGGTCACAATCATGCGTCCATCTGCCTTTTGATGTAGCGAACACTGGAAGCTGACGGTTTGTTCATAATAAAGCATCACTTTTGTTTAGTGAATGCCGTAACTGACAAGATGATGTTCCATGTTCATACCATCTTTGACAGGTGTCACTCACTCTTTCCAACTTGTTCAAGTAGCATAATGCATGTTATATAGGCTTACTATTGGAATATTGTATATAGACCTAGACGCATAGTACGCTAACGGAGCTTGCTTTAAAGCAAACATATAGTCGACGTTCCAAATCAAGGAACACAAAATAATTGTATAATATATGGTGGTGCGGGTATTATAATGTTACGCATTAACCATTAATATTATGTGACATGTCATGCAATTTGCCATAATGTGCCGACGTTAATGCATGATTAGTTGCGGTTGTCTGCTGCGATCGACACAGACGACACCATTCGAGCAGACGCTTCTTGATGGCGTCATGGTTCAATGCGTAGATGAACGGATTCAGACATACGTTGAGAAAGATGAGAAGCAGCGATGCGTGGTAGACCGTATCGCTGTTCTGGATGTCGTAGTTGATGATCGTCAGAAAGTACCAGACGACATTTGGATACCAGAAAACAACGAATGTGATAGAGACGATGAGCATCGTTGAGATGACGTTCATCTGACTAAGCTGGGCGTTCGTCTGCAGGCTCTCTGCCATGTCTGGATTGTTGTCATAGTTCTCCACACGGACCCGGCTTCTTCTGTGGACGACGAACAGAATCCGACCGTAGCAGTAGACGAACAGGATGAGAGGTACGACGAACTCCCAGATGTTTACGAACAGACCGAAGCCAAGCGACGATTGGCTGCCCGACGACCAATTTTAGTAGGCGATACACTGACCGTCGATGACATCCGCCGCACAGACCACCTCCAGGTTTACCAAGATGCCGCTGACCCAGGCAAACCCTATTCCAACGAAGGCGATCCACTTGCGGAAGTGGATCCGGTGGAATATCACGTGAACGATCTTCAGGTACCTATCTATGGCGATCAGCACCAGGTTGACGATCGATGCTGCTTGAAAGACGAAGATGCCGCTATCGCTCGTCAAGACGAGGCAGAGTAGGAAGCCCCAACGACCGTCGTCCAGGTACAGCGTCGGAATCTTGACCGCGTAGCAGGCGATAAAGAAGGCGCTCGACAGCAGATCGAGAAGGACCTGGTTTATGATAAGGATGTTGGACGACTGGGAAAGCAGTCGCTTCGACGAGAAGAGAGCCGTCAACACCAATCCGTTCATGGAACACCCCAATAATCCGAAAGTTAAGACGAAACATCGAAATACGAGAATCGCTCGACCGTCGTCTCCGTAGGACGTCGAGTTCGATCCCGTTGTTGATTCCGTCATTGCTTGATTTGCACCATCTGTCGAAATGCTAGTCGTTGGTCTGTTGCCATTTTAAAACTAGAATACAATTAGCTGTGTTAGTCTATCATAGTCCAATTCTATGTAAGCTTGTTCTGTGCGTAATACTGCATCTGCGAAAATTAGAATTATGAAGATCTTCGTATCATTTAGGGGCCGTCCATAAATGTCGTCACGCAATTTTGGACGATGTTTGACCCCTTCCCCTTCGTCATACGTCAGAAAAAATGCTATGACTCCCTCAGATATGACGTCATAAAGCTCTGCCCCCAGAAAAAGAAAAAAACAGATGTCCAGAATGTTATATGTAAATGTTCTTAGAATTGTAAATAAAGTAGTAATTATAACGTAAAAATACTTAAAACCTAAAATTGAGAAAGTATAGCTAATACACTCATTGTGCATTCCACGGGATGAAAGGCTCTGGTTGAATCATTACATTTTCAACAAGATGTTTAATAAGAATAACTTGAAACAATCCAAACTTGTCCCATGCCGAGAAAATGCTCCTACATGGACTAAGTAGGGAGAGTCTCGATCTCATCATCATGTTCTTTTGTCTAATAGAGCTGATATTCCATTCGGATCCAGTCCTTCTTTGTCTATCCAATCAACATTCTCTCCATTTTTCTTCAATTGCGCTTACAACTATTAGTTCACGTTGCAGACGTGCAGTGACTGTTTGTGACCTGATGCGTTTTGGCAGTATAGATTCCTCCTTGTGTGTTACAGAGTGGCTGCCTCACTTCCAAAGCCCCAAAAATGACACCAACCGTAAAAGTAAACAATCCAAAAATTAAGTATACAATTATAATAATTAGTTTAGTTAAATTGTGGTGATAGTTACTGCCAATTAAGTGGAACGTATTTAATTAAGTGACAGTTTATAATAAAATTACGCATTTTGATGTATGATGTGACCTCTCCCCTCGTCACATTTCGTTACAAATGGGTGACTCCTCCCCTGGACGCGTGATGTCATTTCAGTACGTCCCCTCATGTTATTATTTGATGCACCTATGTTTAGCTCTGACGGCTAACATCGATCCATTTTAGATCTCAGAATATTTATTTATTAACACCGCAACACGTATGACAAGGACGATAGGCGTTGCTTAGTAGATATACGGTGTAGGTTTAGTGGCGTCGCTAGGATTAGAGGTTAGGGGAGGCAGATTGAATTGGTTGGAGGTGGGGGAAATTGCAATGGAGGCCACTGTGTCACCTCCATAATCCCACGATTTTTTTAAAGTAACAATTTGTAACATTAATCATTTTTTTGCGACGATGCCGTCATAATCATGCAAAATTATAGACTACGGTAGACCAATGTAAATTTATACAATGAATACCACACGGGAAACTTCTGCCATCGCGAAATGTTTACAGCAAGCAGTCAGCAGTCTCTGCGGTATAGGTCTAACGCTGTTAATGCCGGGCGACTTAAGTTATTTTTCCATATTTAAAATAAATAAAAACTCAGAGAGGCACGCGCCTTTGCGCCTCAATGGTATACCGACGCCACTGTGTAGAACTGTAGGTTATACATGTATATACATTATACTTGTATATAATATATGTTATATATCATACATGTATACAATGCAATGAACAAAAGTTCAACAAATTGTACATTATATATATATATATAAATTAGCAAAAAGCTAGATCGACCGGGAAGAATAATTATTGTTACAGTAGCCTTTTAATTTATTATCTGCTAGCTGGGGAACCCGGCGTTGCACGGATTGAGACAGGTGTTTGGCCCTGGAGAGCAGGAAGAGGGTGGCTACGGGTTCACAAGCCACTGGGTGTCCCAGGTGTTCCCCGAGTGAACGGCAAAGGTTTCAAGTCAATAGCTGTAAACGTGTGCAAATGCATAAACGGACAGACAGACTGTATACTTGCTACCTGTAGGATATCTCCCAAACCGTCCATTCATTCATGACGATGTAAAAAAAGAAGAGGTGTGGCAGACAGATATCACGTGCACATGTCGGCAAATGTCCAACGGGTGTTTCGTCGACACGCTCCTGGCGACCGAGAAGGAAACTTTCCTTGGGGGCCCTGAGACAGGTTTTTGGCCCTGGAGGGCGGCCGCGGGTTCACCAACCCCTCTACTGGATGTCCCAGGTGTTCTCCGAGCCAACGGGGAAGGTTTAGAGTCAATAGCTCTAAAACTGTTCAAATGCATAGCCAGACAGACGCACAGAATCTTTGCCTTATATATAGAGATAGGATTTTTGAGGCTTTGGCGCAGTCAACGAAAACTGCTGTCCTTCCGCAATTAAGTCATTCGCGTACAATTTCTCCGCAATGTAACTGCAAATTGCGCCTTCGTCTTCTTCGTCCTCGTCGTCCTTAGCCTTCGTATTCCTTGTCCTTTGTCCTTCTTGTTTTCGTCCTTATCGTTACTCATCCTTCGTATTCTTCGTCTTATTCCTTCGTTGTACGATTTATCATTTGATGCACTTATGTTTAACTCTGACTACTAACATCGATCTCGGAATGTAGGGGAAACTATGTTACAAATAATTATTGATCGAGCGTTAATTGAAAAATAACTGGAAAATGCAGCTATCTGAAATCTGTGGAATAAGCACTTTGACATCTGTTTAGTCATGTCTGACTGATGTAAATTTATTTAACGACGCATCCATAACAAGGATGATAGTCATGTCGCTTAATGAGGCCTTTTATAACCAACGGATGAGTATTATAGTGACAAAGTAAGCCGGCGACTGTCGCCAATGCACGGCTATTGAGTGGCATTCGTCGGCGATATATATAATTACCTTTACACGCAAAGACGTTCATTTGGCCTAAGCCAATCACATTTGTAATGTCGTTCACTCAAAAGCTGAGGATGCTTAGGCCTACTTAGCAAATACTAAGACCTTTCTAAAACACTGCGGAGCTGCACTGCAACCTAGCGCGTCCACAGGTTGCGGATAGTGGAATGCCCTTCATGCTCGAATGGTACTTATACGTATAGCTGCGAAATATGCAGGGTCCGACGAATGAGCAGCCGCTGACCAACAGAGGCAACTCCACCAGGGTGTTGTGGGGTAGAGAGTGGCGTCACCACCTCCTTGAAAAACTGCATTCATAAGCCTACCCATTGACGGAGTTGTGGCATGGCGAGATCAGGTCGCCATCACAATAAATAGGGCAACCACTGCTCAGTGGGCACCTCGGGGAGGAGTAGGGATGGGAGAAGTATCTATCTATATACATGTAATTGCCTAAATCACGTGAGTACGTGTGTCTGTCTGATTCAAGGCGCGTGATTGGACAGCACGTGACTGGACAGCGAGCAAACGTTGCTGCTGACCACGGTGTAAGATATATCTTGTATATCTTACGCCATGCTGCTGACCTACATAGGCTATTGTTTACGAAATAGTTAGTTAAACATCGTATCTGAGTATGTCCGATTCGAGTTTCTAAGACGTTTTATTCACGTCTCTGTAACTCTATTTGTATAGTTATTAAAATTAAATACATCGTGACGTGTAATGTAAGTATATTTGCAGTCATTAACATGAAATGCACACTTATTGGATGAGACTCGATTTTTAATTGGTTGAATCGCCGTCACTAATATACGGCTGTAAACAATGTTCTTCAGAGGGTGTTTCATGGCTAAACACTTGGTAAACAGTACGACGGCTGCTGAAGTTCGTTGCCTTCGGGGCGCAAGCTGTAGCAGCCTTTCTGTGCAATGGGAGAAAACGGATTGAATAGTGAGCTATTATATTTTCCGACCGGTGATTCTTCACGGGTTAACAGCTATAGTACTAGCTAGTAGCTAGGCCTATAGACGCCTACGGACTTTAGACCCAAGAATTGTGCAGCGGCCTTGATCTCTGGAAACAGATATCAAGATCGAGTGCATTGGACACCTACGGGCCTTCGACTCACGGATCAGTCATCGTCGTCATCGTTATCATCATCATCATCATCATCCAAAGATCTATCTACATGTACGTAGCATCGAGATCACGTAACCACCATCCTTTGGGTCTCAGAGGACTTCACTCTTGCCGTACGACTATCAGTCCTTTGGATCGATGCACCACAATTTTGATTTGGTTCGTGTATGTATAGCCTACTAGATAATGAGGGTTTTGGATATGATGTCCTCGTGCTCGAGCTAGTTGGCCTATATATCGTGTCTGTCATGAGTTTCTGGAGAGAGGTGATCGAGGCCCGTGGGCCCTAATTAATTACATAGCAGGACGTACAGATACGAATTAAAAAAATTCTGCTTTGCTCTTCTTTCAATTGCCAGTTGCTAAGGGCGACAAGAAAATATTACACAATTAACGCAGACTAATTCTATAGCAGGTCGGTACGTAGGGCCTATCATCCACTTCGCCAGAAGTTGACAATAAATTTCATTAAGCAACGGACGCGAATACGGAATAGCTGCCGGTCAGTGCCGTATATGTTTCAATTTAAAAATTGTCATTTTCAATTTGTTTTCTTTCGTCTCTGAATGCATCTCAATTTAAAAGTGGAAATCAACAGTCAATCTTAGCACGGGCAATAATCTCTGAGTCAGCTTACAGTCTGCACTTTTTCTTCGTTGACACAGGCCTCTCTTCCGCACTTGGTTACATCATCACTACACATAGTATAGGCGTCTAATAAGTTATTTGCCAGATGGATTAGCTTTTTAGACATTGTAATATTAATAATAATGTAATAGTTCAGAAATGTCCCTGTCTGTGCGTCTGTCTGTCTGTGGCATCGTGATGTGACGCTCTATGCTCACTGTAATTAATCCTAAATGGCACACGCCAGGCGCCGTTGGATAAGGTAGTGGAGGAAGAGGAGACGGTGACGTAGAAGGGGAAGGCAGGAGATGGGGATGAGCAGAGGGAGGAGATTAGGTAAAGGTAGGGAATGAGAGAGACGACTAGGGGAGCAGTGGGAGGGGACTGGGAAGGTGAAGTGAGAGGGTCAGGTAAGGAGAAGCAAGTAGTGGGAAATGGTATGGGGAGAGAGGGAGTATGATTCGATGGAAGGAGAGTAAGAGGGGAGGGAACAAGAATGGTAGGGGAACAGGAATGGGAGATGAAAAGAAAAGGTGTTGGAAAGGAAAGGTGGAAGTAGAGGGGAGGGCAAAGAAACTAAACATCATTGTCCTAAGTGGGGCAAACATCTAGTTACATAATGAAGATACAGCAGACATGCATTTAAATAATATATTAGACCTAAACTTCAAATACGATTGACTTAGATTGCTGTCAGCTTGAATAGTAAGTTACGTTTCACTAAGGCAGGCTTATTATACAAAAGCAATCATTAGCAAATAATTTTATAGAAAAATTGGGAGCATTGCTAATATTGCAAAAAATACAAAAGAAATGTTCCCTTGCCTAAAATCTCTAAATTCATTCAAAAATTATATATGTAAACGCATTATAAAAATAAATGATTTCAAGGAGTTTATTTTACTTTGAATATTTTAAAACTGTTCAAAGGTGTTGTTAAAAAAACTTTGAATTTGCTGTAAGTTACATAGGGGGGAGAGAGAGAGAGAGAGAGAGAGAGAGAGAGAGAGAGAGAGAGAGAGAGAGAGAGAGAGAGAGAGAGAGAGAGAGAGAGAGAGAGAGAGAGAGAGAGAGAGAGAGAGAGAGAGAGAGAGAGAGAGAGAGAGAGAGAGAGAGAGAGAGAGAGAGAGAGAGAGAGAGAGAGAGAGAGAGAGAGAGAGAGAGAGAGAGAGAGAGAGAGAGAGAGAGAGAGAGACCAGTTGCCATCTTGACTGGTTAACTGCTGGAAGCAGGAGTTGTGAGTGGAGATTTCATTGCAGAGTCGACTTGAGGGAATGAAGAAGCTGGGGCTGCTGCTGGATAAGGTGGGATGTCATCGTAAGCTACATCATCATGCACCTCAAAATCAAGCGAACCATTGGCTCCCTCCAAGTTCGCCATCTGAATCCACGAACAAAGAACACATACATACAGTCATTTCTTTTTTAATTTATGAAACTTGATCAAAGAACCTCATCACGATCTTACCTACATGTATTCAGGCTTTTCTCCCCACCTCCTCATCTCATACCCTCCTCTCTTCTCTCAGGATAATAGAACTGCTGTAAAAATAAGCCAAAAAGATTTTGACATTGGCTGAATTTTTGGTTAATTAAGGATAATCCGTGTTTGGCTCTCCTTTGAAAACAGTCACAAAGAAGACGATAAAATCTTTAACTCTGACTTTTATACAATTACCAACCCAGTTCAACCCCTGAGAACTCTTTGCCTACTTCCAACTCTTCCCTCTGCTTATGTAAATCCAGTTGCAGCTGGGTCAGCTGGACGTTCTCTCTCTCAATTAAACGAACTGTATCGTATTGTAAAAATTACTAACTTACACCAATGATTGCTGCAAAGGTGCGTTTGCATTTGTCCATCGCTCCAGTCAGCTTAAGAATATTAGAAGCAATGGTCGGCTGAAGGTTGACGTTGTTCTGCTCATTCTCCTAAAAGACGAACAAACAAGTAATTTGTTCTTCTAAGAAGAAAACTACATGAAAATGAATGAATGAATTCATGACTGCAATTTCTACATGATGCATGCTGTTACAAGGGCACCTTAACCATATCAACAGTCAGCGATAAAGTTTAAGATGTATTATGTCTTGAGCCTGGACTTGAATGACGTCATAGTAGGTTCGGTGCCTATTGAAAGTGGACGTCATAGTAGGTTCGGTGCCTATTGAAAGTGGAATGTCGTTTAGCACCTGCGTCCAGTCACGGAAAAAGCACGATCACTAAACCTTTTCTTGATTTCTGCCCCTGCAGATCGCCCTTTGCCTCAGATCTCAAAGATATTTTGCTCTGGTCAGCAACACACTCATGCAATAAGCTATAAGGGTACACAGGCGCCCCGCCATGCAGGGACTTATACACCAGTAGGGCAAGTTTGTGTTCTGTCCTGTACTGGAATCCAATGCAACACATGACGATAGGCCTATATGCATTTGAGAAAAGACAAGAAAACTGAACACATTGTTAAATGTAGCAATGACCTTGGGATACCGGTTATTGTTGTAAAAGTGTAGCCATGACCAATGTTCTCACTAGGCTGTGTGCATACACAGCCTGGTGCACGCCCGTACAAGCAACTATGACACCCGGGCAGTGGATGAAACAGGTGGAAATTTTTCAACATAGTCACGCTGCATGTTTTTAAAACAATGGCAAACAAATTTCATTGGCATCAAATGTGCATTGCTGAAATGAATAATTGGTGACTGCAAGAGACATTAGGGGATCATAGAAAGACCATAAACTGAATCAGGGATTAATACTTCTAATGTTCCTAACATTAAAATATATAATTAAGCTGGCAAAACCTCATACTCTCTAAAACTGGCCCAAAATGTGAATATTCATGTCTGAAATATTTTATACATTTGAGCAAACTCACAGAGAGCCATGGATGATCAAGGACATTGGTAGCAGTGCTACGAATGTTGACATCTTCTTCCAACATAAATGCAATAAGATCCTAAAACAGAGAATGAGACAGTAACTGAGGTTTGAAACAAGGATGATTAGCTAATCTTGATTATCAATTTGGATGAGAAAATCTCGAGAAATATGAACAACACTTTGCTGGTTCAGGTCATGTGGCAATCAAATGCTTATATTGGGAACTTTCTTCTGGGTTATGACAACTGATATTAACAGAACTTCGTTATTTATATCCCCCTATCCCAGCCATAGCAATTTTCCAATTCTCTGACAGCCCATGTCAAGCCATTTATAAAACTTAAACATTGTTCATTTTACTCCAAACTATTTAGATATTGTCTTTATTAGCAAATTTGTTAATGTCTTAAGTATGCTGGGAGCAATTGAGTTCTGAATATAAATTTCTTGTATCTTATCAATTCTTTACCTTTGCTGAATCAGAAATGCTATTCCATGCTGAGCTTGGGAAGTCCAGAGGTCCTGACTTTATTCTGATGAGAAGTTCTTCTTTGGTTGATCTACAGATATTTTACAAAACAACAACACTTAGTAACTCTCATTGGTAAACATTAAACATCTTCTTAAATATAGAAAAATGTAGCATAAACATACCAGCTCCACACTGTAAGTAAAATATTATGACTATTCAATCACACCCAGTTTTGAATCTGTGTGACATGGTGGTCTACCAGTTTTTGGCACCAACGAGTAATCAATAATGGATATATTTTCAAACATACAACTAGGTAATCATATATATTTATATATATATATACATAGCCAGATGCAGAAAGTAGTAACATACATTACATACCCAATGTAAGGCAGATATCCACAGAGCATAATGTAGCCAACAACACCAGCGGCCCAAACATCCACCTTCATATTATACCTAGAACACATTCAAAATATATTTCTACCAGGATTAAATTATTTATTCATTACAATGCTTCTGAAAAAAGTAAGGCCTTAACGTGACCATTCGATTCAATACACAAGGTTCTTCATGTTCACAGACAAATTTTAAGCCATAAGATAGATTTTACGATCACTATTTGCTACTGGGCAAGGTTGCAGGAACTACACCAGAATTAAGGTTTTTTTGCCCACATATTTAGTCATGTTACCAGAAGATGCTAATAACAGTCACTAAGCATACAAAAGCCAACTTGCTGTGGCACACAAGTATCAATTTGAGAAACAGGAGCAAGAATGGTTACTTCAACTTCAGTATTACAACTATAGTTAGTACATTTATATATAATCTGCATCAAAACAACAGTTACTTGATAACACTCCATCTAGATCAGAATTTTATTGTAACAAAATACTAACTCAATAAGTTAGATATGACCTCCCTCAATAGGATCTGACCTCCCTCGGACTACCCTTTGGGCAACCCCTCTGATTCGATGCAGCACTCATGTATAAGTTGGAGCCTTGCACTTAGCTTTCACGTGTCGATTTAGAAGGGTTGAAATTATGATTACAAAGATAGGCTATCCATGCTGTTGGTTTGGTTTAGACATCGTTCCCAACAGCAACATCACATCGAGGAAAAGTGACATCCATCATATGAAGATATCATCAGTTGGGGTTCAGGTGTCTCACAAATGATGTCACTGGAGATTAACAGCAACATCAAGCTCATCATAAAGAACAAGACTCACCGTTCTTGTGAAAGCATTTCAGGTGCCATGTAGCTGAGTGACCCGCAAGGAGTATTCAAAGGTGCCACGATCTCATTGGCCATACTAAAGTCACTCAACTTCAAGTGTTTACGACCACTTGGTTCCAAAGAAACCTACAGTTTTATGCAGTCATACATATTTAAAATATCAATTAAAAAATCAATACATCAAAGGTGCAAAATCAATATGTAATAAACTTATCAATATATTTTGGAGGTTCAATTAGTTGGCATCAGTAGGCTAAAGTTGGTCAGTCAATCTCTTCCTCAATCAGTCATGTGGTTCAATTCAAGTCTAAATATATATATAAATATACATATATATATAGACAAGTCAATTCAATCTCTCTCTCTATATATATCTATGTGTGTGTGTATATATATATATATAATATATATATATATATGTATATATATATACTGTTTACTTTCTTTCCAATTCTTAAATGAGCCGTTCTGTGCTTTGACACCTAAATATACTGATGTCTATATAATCGATTCTGTTTATTCACTGTAACTATGAGCATGTATTAAAAGTGACAGCGAAACCAATGCAGTCTGTTATTAAAGGGTTAAAGATTTATGCAGCTGTTCATACATCAATAACATAGCAGCTATCAAGCAAATATAAGAAACATTTGAACATGATATTATTGACTACCAGAATGCTCTCAGGTCTGATGTTGCGGTGGACAATGTTCATGGAATGAAGAAAGTTGATGGCAAAGCAGAGCTGGAAGAGAAGGTGACTTGCATCAACCTCCGAATAATCAGCATAGGATGCAATTGACTCAAGCAGGTCTCTGCCCTAAGATCAACACACTTAAAATTCAGTAAAACTAACACAAACAGTTTACTGACAAGACAAGTAACAATTTATAAGAATAATACTCATTAAATTTATAATAAAAAAACGAAATAAGTCTGACCTAATTATTAGAATCACACATTTAGCCACATACCACGTTCAAAGTCTCCTCACCTGGCCCATAAATGATGTTCTGGAAAGATCAGATTAGAATTAGGACCATTCATTATTGTAAACATAATAGCTAACTATAATTTGTAAGCAATTGTCTGTTACTACATTACATCCTTTAATACAAATTAATAATTGACTGATAGTTACATGTACAATAATTTCATAAGAATTATTTTAATACAATCCTACAGAGTATGTTCAGTGTTAAACATTAGATAAAGGTAGAGAACAACAGAGACCACCTTAGGAAATTCCAACACCATGAACAATGTTTTAGGTGTGTCCAATTCATCCAGAAGGTGAATTATGTTCTGATGTTTCATGCGCTTCATCAGACTGAGTTCAGAGTACGCTAGACACTGCTTCTCTTTACTCATTTTGGTCTTGTTGTAAATCTTGAATGCCACAGAGTTCTGGTTCTTTCTTATAACACACACACACACAAACACACATACAGCAGCTCTCAAATAGAGTTCCAAACTTTAAATATAAGATAATAAAAGAAAGCATCATCATACATTTCATGTAATCTGTCACCAGATTTCATATTGTAAACTGCATATTATGTGGATATCAAAAATGAATTAAGAACAACGTCCATTGAGAAAATAGTTGGCCCACACTGGGCCATACATGGACTGATTGAATGTGGATGTCACCAGTAGAACAGTAGGTGGTGTAAAACTTTTCACGCACACATAGAATGCTTACTTTATATCAGAGGACATGAGGCCAAAATTGAAAATAAGTCCTCTTTTTACCAGACGTCTGGCAACCCTACTCAGGGTCAGCAAGCTCAAGGATCTTCCCTTATTCAACTACTCACTTGTTACTAGGACAGAAAGACATACCATAGATGCTGTTCTGCTACCACCTCAGAGTAATGACCTTTAAACGAGCACAAAGATTGTAGAATTGAAGATCACATGGCAAAGAAGGCTGGCCACTCACTACAGCAGTGGTTCCCAGACTGTGTTCTGTGGAAACCAAGAAACCAAGTGTTCCGTGAGGTGAGGGCAAGGGTTCCGTGGACAACTTTCAGTGTGAACAATAAGCTTCAAACAATTTAAAATCAACTATACAAATCTTTCATAGGAGAATTTTTGCTTAACTGTGTATAACATCATATGCCAGAGAATTCATATGTCATTGTCATCGATTATGCGTTGTCATTAATTTAATCTAGGCCAAAACATATTATTGTCTGCATTCTCAAGCGTTTTTACCTACAACAAAATAGGTTTAGCTTTGGATGTGGGTTCTGCCAAACAATGTAAGATCACAAGGGTTCCATGGCCAAGAGATTGGGAAAGGCTGCACTACAATATGCCAAGGCTCAGAAAACGAATTCACCAATCTCTTATACACAAAGCGAATTCTTAAGTTTAATTAGCTCAAGGACAATGGTAATAATAATAATAATAATAGTCCTAATAGTAATAATAGGCATAACAATAATAGGCCTAATAATGATAATAATAATAGCCATAATAAATATAATAACAGCAACAATTGCTAATGCCGTAGCACAGCCATGCGAATTATAAGAACATCTAAACAACAAGTCAGAGATAAGTCTTAGGAATAGGACAAGAGCTGCTTTCCTCTTGTCCTTCATGTGCTTATGGAAATCAAATGACTTCCTTCCTACTGTTGCTAAGATCTGAATACGCTAAACAATATTAAAGAATTCACAGAATTCTGCTTCAACGTTTTTCATTTTCAGAGAATTAATGCTACTCACTTGTCAACACCCGTATGCAGACTTACATAGCCACAACGGCCAACGACCTTTCCAACCTGGTACTTGTGTAGCAAAACTTGAGGAATTCTTTGGTCAATATCTAAAAGCAAAACAAAACTGTAAAAAGCAAAATAAACAAACTCACTTTTTACAATGGCAGGTTATCGGAAGGTTATCAGTGCAGGAACCTGCACTGATTATCGCATCAAACAGCTTTGATGTGATTAATGTTGGATCATCAGCCAATGGGGGCTGGGCACTCAATGGCCCATGCAAAATCAGTACAGAGACAGAAGTGTATCTGAAATCCCTAACACTTGACAATATAGAACAGAGAAATATTACTGTAAGATGTTTGTTCTATAGTCATTATGTCCCAAGGGAGTGACACAATATTAGAGGCACTTCATCTGCTATTGTTAGTTGTCGAATATAGTAGCAGTAGTAGTAACAGCAGCAGCAGCAGCAGTACAGGTATAGATAAAATAAACTTCAATAAATATTCTGCACCCACATTGTTTGCTTGGCATTTACATTAAATACTCCAACATGTAGAAAGATTGTAGTTTACATTCAATTGTTCATTTATATGTAATGATACTCACTCTTTTCAATGTGCAGTTCACATAGGACAGTCTGAAATAGTTACAAAACATCAAATCGAGTTTATATTTTCAGAAATTCCGTGTTCATGGATTGCAAAGATATCAAGTAGAAACAAATGAATCCAATGTAGTAAAACATTTTACCAATATATGCAGCTAAATATATGACAACTGCATTCATACAATGAACATTCTAACGCTTCCACTTTCAAACTGACAGTGACATAGTCATGTCCACCTGAGCCGAGTCCATCTAAGTCAAGTCAAGTCAAGTCTAGAGGTGTTCGAGTCAGAGTCACAAAAGATCGACTTCAAGTCCGAGTCCAAGTTCATAAAGGTACACTGAAACCTATTATTCAATGGCATAGAAAAAATACCAGCATCATTTATGCAAAAAGAACTATAAATATAGTTTATCAAAATCACACTTTAAAAACAGTAAATTAGATAAAATATTGTTTGATAATCTGGCACGATGAGGACGCATAAAAATTCTTACACTGCTAAACACATATTCAACAGGCGTAGGAACAGCTAAAACTGTATCTACCAAAAGAATAGTAGTTATGGCAATACAGTTGCCTGTTTAATGTTCTGCCCAGACACAGTGACTTATAAACGGTGTGAGTAAGTCAAATTCAAATCCATTGACTTTGAGCCTGAGCTAAAGTCTGACTCATGACATTTCAAGTCGTAGTACACAGAAAATCTGTCTACAGTCGAACTTAAGTCCTTGATCGGACTCCAGCACCACATCACTGCAAACTGACCTGTAAGTTCTTCTCCGAGGAATCTTTGCGAACAGCTGGAGCATGCTGGATGGCAGCAGGCAGTGTTTCTAAAGCCTTGGCTGAAGATGAGAAGTCTGGCTCCTGGTTAACTTGGCCAGTGGATGCTGGCTTTGGCTGATGTGGGATTCTGCGTGTCCCAGGGCGCTGGACAGCCCGAATCTTCAGCGGAAGTTCAGGTGCAGTGGAAACGGAAGCAAGAGGAGAGGGTGAAGGACGCCAGTGCTCACCTGTTCCTTTTCCAATGCTGCATATTGTTGAGTTCACACCTACATCAACAACAGAATAGTGAAAAGTCAAAGAAATTATAAGATTAGGAACACTGTGTACATTCTGTTATGAATAATTACAGGCACATTTCCCCATGTCCAGAAGAGTTGGTGCACATATTCCCACGACGCTTTAGCACAATTCCGATATAGTTGCACTTAGGTGGCAGTGCAGTCCATTTGAAAGATGTTGGTGATGCTCACATTTAACTTCTCATCTCAAATTCAGATGCCAGTGTTGCCAACTTCATAAACCTGTCTAATCCACACGCTTGTTTTCTATCGTCTCTTAATGCAATTGCTATGGCAGGCAGTGAATAAGCCTCTCTACCACTACAGATGCAGTGCAGTACCCTGCCATGGTCTTCATTGCAATCCTCTTTTGTTGTAGGGTTTACAGGTTTTTTGTGGTATGTACAAAAGTAATAAGCTGATGCGGGCCAAACATTCGAACATGTAGCCTAGAGACACAGACCAATATTGATCAATGTCAATTGGGTAAGTAATCAATGAGGCCTAAATGGCACTGTCATACCAAGGAGGCAGCCCTGACTGATTTTGGGCATTTGGACAGCCCCAGTCATCTGCTAACAGCTTCAAAGAAGACCATAGAATGATGGTAAGATTCTTACTTGTAGTACCAATCACCATCTTTGAGAGACGACCATCAGGAGACTGAGACTTTGTTCTTCTGAACTGCGTTGTAGCTTTAACACTGGCTGAGCGTGCATTTCGCTGGGAAGATCCACTCACAAACTTGTTTTCTATTAAAGTAAACCAACATTACGCAACCGATATTTCAGATTAAGGTTAATTAAACAGTCAACAAGGTGCTAATAACAGTCACTAAGCATACAAAAGCCAACTTTGGTAATGAAATAAATTTGTTGTCTTCAAATGATTTGTCAAAAATAAGAATTCTGCCACAAAGAAGCAATAACGTTCTTTAATCGCCTACAGAGCTTTTGGCAGTGAGGAGACATTGTGGCACCAATCAATTTCACTAGCAGCTGACATGTTGTTTAGTCATGTCGTATCAAATAAGACAAATATCAGATCCATCGTACGAACTCACCAACACCTCACCTCTTGCCATCTCACCACAGGTTTTCCACTCAAAACTGAAAACACTGCTTTTCACAAATCCAATCCTGAATCCTCCCCTTCGCCCTACCTTCCTCGCTGTTTGAACTCCAATCACCACCCGCCTTAGCTGTCTGTCTGCTTGCCTGACTATCTGGATTTTGAACCATCTGCCTATCGATTCTGTTTTGATTAAACGCCTGTGAATAAGCTGGTTCCCGAGACTTAGCTTTTGTGGGCGCTATAGAAATGCTGGGATTATGATTACGATTATCATGAGATCTACATAGCAGTGACCGCACATTTTTCGCCAAAAATTTTTCGCCATCAAGTTTTCGCCATCAATTTTTCGCCATCAATCCCACCTCCATTTAGGTATAATTGTTTCATCCATCCCGCTTCCATTTATGTGTATTTGATGTGATGAAAATGTGATGACAAAGAATTGATGGCAAAAAATTTACCTAAAACCCTACATAGCATATTTATATCTGCTAGATGGATAACTGCATGAGGACCAATTGTTGACTGGCAGTGCTAAAAATATGTCTAAATAATGATTGTGATTGCTGGGAAAAAATAATTGGACCACTATTACACCGCTATAAGATAAATAGCTATGGTAATGGCAGATTTCAATATTAAAGAAGCAACAACCCACCTGCCTAAGACTAATTCAACTGAGGTGATTCAAATAATCAATTACTGCCACAGTAACACAAAGCAAGAATGAAAGCATCACAAGAAACTAGAAAGAAGGAAATTATTAACAGAACAACAACCTACCAACATCGTTAAGCTTCAATTCCGACAGAGAGAATTTCTCAGAACCAAAGGCCACAAAAATCGAATCATCTTGGAAAAAATCTCTTAGAGAAAGGACCTAAAGCAGTTAAAGACAGCTTCTGTTAGGAAATAGATAATTAGATAATGCGACTAACATATGTGTATGAATAGACAATACCGGCAAATGCGAGCCAAAAACTGCAGTACTTAATATAGCTCAAGCTATTACCCGTAAAACTATTCTGGATGTGTCATCAAAGTATCAGTTGCTAATAACTAAACTTCGTGTCAATTACCGCAACCCATGTTTCATTGATATTGCTAATGGTAATGAATATTCATAACCATTATCTAGAATGTAGTTCCACGGAAAAGGCTCAATTAGAAAACGTAATAAATGAATTACCAGCCAGGTAGCCATATCCAGATTATTGTAGAAATGCAAAGGTAGAGAAGTTGAAAGTGTATGTAATGCATGCCACAGATGGAAGAGTCGAAACTTGCCTCCAATGCAATCTCAAGTCCTACAGATAGTGTATATCCTCAAGTCTCTCTGTTTGGCCGCAGCCCAGCTGGCTGAGCGCTCCACTGAGTAACTTTTCGGAATGAATGAATGAATGAATTCTGCACTTAATCTTATAGCGAAACGAAGACGAAAAACAGAGAGATAAGCAAAATCTTAATGCATGATCTAGTTTTTCTATTTAGCTGTTGAAAATATGTTGAGAAGTAAGTAAGGTCTTATGGGCTACAGTCGCTAAATAGTAAAGTATTAGTTTGTAATAACAACTAATAATAATGAACCTGTTTTCCAGTGCTTGTGTACAGCTGTCGAATGGTTCCTGTTTCCACGTTCACCGACTCGGCTAGATCGGTCATCACCTGGTCAAATGATCGAGCGGTGCGCTTGTTCAGCAACATTCTAGCCATGTTTCTTGGTCTTGGACCTGCTCTGATAGTGTAAATCATCTTCGGCTCAATGTAGTTTCGATCAATGTCATTGAAGTCGCCAAATGATTTTGCAATTCCTGTCTTGCTCTCGTCCCCATTTCGAAAGTTCATCTTCCAGTTCATTGGCTTCGTTATCTTAGAGTAATCCATCCGGCGAAACACAGATGTTGAGGCACAGACGTAGGCATGCCCATCTCGCAGCTGGTCGAGGGATCGCACTTTTTCTCCATTCAAAGAAAATATGTAGCGTACACCCTTATGCAGAACAGAGGGGTCACATAGGGTTGTCTTGTTCAGTTCAGCCAGAAGTGAGTCAAACGTTCGAAAGCGTTCAACTGTAATGGCAAGCATGAGTCCTCTGAAGAAGGGGTCACCATTACGAAAGAGGCGTACCTTGCTTGCCTTCAATTGGGCTGCAGCTGTCATCACACTTGGACGGTTTACCAGCGAACTTCGACTGAGCAGATGGCCGCCAACCATTGGTGAAATGGGACGTGCAGGCACTAGAGCAAAGTGTTCTAATTTTGTTGATTGCATGAGAGCAAATGTTGTATGGGCAGATTCCAGTAACATACAATTCACACCTAAACATTACACAAATAAGTCATATTTTAAAACAGTTGGACCCTCACTGTGTTGCTAGACAACCTCTCCAGTATTGACAGAAAAGCAAATTTCAATAGCTGCAATCCTAGGCAATTTCCATACACATGATCTTTTAAAAGTCAAATTGCCATTAGAAATTTACAAGCTTTATGATTATAACCAGCTACAATGATACCTTGAATGCAATAGGGTGCTAATAACCAGGTCAGTCAATCACAATAGCCAGGATTGCAAAGCTCATGCATAGGGCTCACTATAACCTTGTTATTCCCAGTCATCACCCTGTAATTTAAAATTAAAAATCATACTTTTAGTTTAAACAGAAATTTTTTAAGAATGTGCTCTTTTAGCTTAATGTATACTCAAAGTCTACCATCCCAAGTCTGACAAAAACATTCAGGACTAGGCTGTATTTTCAGTCAAATTGACCAATTTGCAATCTCAGTCATTTATGAACAAATGACCTTTTAGAACTTAACATTCAATTTTTGTCACATTTCAAAAGATCCGTTCCAAAACTGTTGCCGGTTAAGGAAATCTGGACCCTTTATATACATGTGTCTACACCTAGATGAAAGTTTAACTCAAAAAGTTCATAATAATTATGATGTATTTTGTCTTAACTCTTGAACTACAACTTTTTTAATTGTATATTTTAAAGGAAATGTCTAAAATCGTCGCAGGACTCTGCTCATAGGTCTATGACTTTAAAAACTAAGCCTGTGATTGAATATTCCAAATTACTAATCCATGCCAGATAAAATTCACAAATAAAAACATGTCTTGAATTTATAGGCTCCTTTACATCAGCGTATCAGCGTTTCCTAATCTTTTTTGGCCGTGGAACCCTTTTGATCTTTAATTTTTTGGCGAACCTCCGTCCAAAACTAAACATATTCTGTTGAACGTACAAACGCTCGAGAATGCAGACAATCATAGGTTTAGGCCTAGATTCGATTAATAGAGACAGAGAAATAACACAAATATCGACGACAATGACATATGAATTCTTTTGCGTGTGAAGTAATAAATACACAGATGTCAAGAAAAAGGCCTCCATTGTTCACAATGAAAGTTTTCCGCGGAATCCTTGTCTTCACCTCACGGAACCCTAGAGTTCCGCGGAACACAGTTTGGGAAACGCTGCTCTACATCGATGCTCTCCGCTCGATCGATACGCTAAGATATGAAATATTGTCCACTTGAGTTTTTCCGGTCGCTTGACAATTTTGGAAGCAAATAGCTCGTCCATCATCTGATCCGGATTGACAATATCACTCGTCTTTCAAACAACGCGATTGTCTTTGCACACCAATCTAAGTGCTCACCATATTTCTCGATTGGTTTCAAAACATAAAATAGTTTAAAGATTAACTGGAAATCCGCTCAGGCTGTTCGTGACCGGAAGCTAGTTTGAACCTCAGTGAATTTCGGGTAACTACGTCAATTTCACAGCTGAGTGTGACGTGACAACGAACACATAACATCAACGATGAAAATTAATTATCATAATAGTAGGCCTAATAATATTTTGTTGTTATAACTTATTAGTAATCTCTTTTGCGGTATGTATAGCATTTGTAAGTTTGAGGTTATCTTCAAGGAAACCACCCAGTATTTTTAAAGTTTTAACTTGGGCATGTAATACATGTAATTTCAAAAAATTTATGTGAGTGAAACGTATGAGAAACATTAAATTTTATGAAAACCATTTGAAATTTTTTAGTTTTTTAGTTTCTTTTTTAGTTGAACTTGCCGTTTGTGATTTTGAGGCAAGGTGTGAGGTTGTTTGATTGCTAAGTGTATTCGCTGGTTTTATTAAGCCTAAGGTAATGATTTGATGGTTCACAGTCGGACTAGAATAGGTGTAGAATCGAAATATAGATAGACCCATTTAAAACTATGAGATACAGCAGGCGCATTTAGCACTGTTATAACCCAGTCTATCTATTAATTTAATATAGCGCCCCTTCAAGACCAATACTCAGAGGCGCTTCCGACCCAGGACCGAGCAAAAAGAATAGTTTTGAGATATCGATGAAATGGGTACCCTAGGAAGGAAGTGAATGACTGAAGTTAGTAAATTCTACGCTGTGGGTCCAGCGATGGCGAACCAGGCGTGCCACGGTTGTGCGAGCAAAAGGTAGGCCTACAAGGAGCCCATGTTGAGAGGCTGAACGTAAAGAGCGGTGTTCTCCATTATTCGCGTAGGCCTACATTTTGTGGACCCTCCCCATCTGAGCTCTGCCCCCTTTGCAAAGGTTAGATAGTTAAAGACATCTATAGGAGTTGTGTATATGGTTTATGCTATTGGGTCTAAATGCAAACTGATTTGAGATTGTTGATTAAAGAAGCAGTTGAGTGTTACCTGTTCGTATTAGTAGTCTTGTTTATATGTCTTTCTTCAACCACAAGGGTGATAATACCTTAATATCATATGTAACAAGTCGTCTTTGAGTAATACTTTAACTATGCACTTCAAAAGTAATTTCTTTGTTACAGCTTTATTAAATTTTATCTGAACTGTGATATATCCAAGACTTCAAAGCACTTCCAAATGCACGTTGCAATTGCTGACGGTTTTATTGTTGCCTGTTTCAAGGAAACAATAAAATATTAAATAGTGACAATTGCATGATTTACAGTAGGCCTACCTGCAAGTTCCTCATAACCAATCTATCACATGCTAAATCAATTACATCATAAAAGGACCATTTCCACACTCTCATTTTCACATTACACAGAAATCATGACCTGAAGATTTATTTATTATGAACATGATGCTAGTTCTAAATACACATGTAAAAGTTTCTATGACGTATGTATTCAAGAGCTCTCAAGTGAAAACAATGGCAGCCATTCTAAAACTTCACATTCATAAAATGCACAACACAGTGCCAGTCATAGATCTCTTTGTTAAAATGAAAATAAGCATTTAGGGCCACTTTCTTAGAGAAATCAAACTTCTTTTAGGTTCCTGGCTACCAAGATAGGTAATAAGAAAAAGTATTTTATTACTCTCTTTGAAATTGCACATTTCCAAAAGTATCTGACACGTGCAAGTTATACAATTAGTAAATTTCCACAACTTATAGAATCCTAAAATCAGAAATAGTGATCACATAACCAGGTCACCATTCAATATCATAACTTAATATTCAGACCCTGTAACCAAGCATACTAATATTGAGCACACAATTCAGACATATATTTTTTGTATATTATGTTTTCTTCATCAAGACATGAGGACCATCAGTTACGTATGTATAATCAACAGCAGTCTGAAATTTCAGTAAGATCATACCAGTATTCACAACAATAAAAATGCCAATTAGCCGACAATAGAGATCAAAAATAACCTAGCATCACCACATTGAAGACTATAAACTGCATGCCTGAACACAAGGACTATTCAAATATATGAGTTGTATATTTAGGTTTACACTGGCTACACTTCATCTAACCTAACCTAATATAACATCTATACCTTCACTTAAAAGGAATAAATATTTAGTTCTTGGTGAGTAAGTACGACAGATGAGTTCAATGCATACAGCACATGCTGTGTCTGCCATTATTTGTAACTAATCAACTCCATTTCAACAGCAGTGTTTCGCAATCTTACTGAATAAACATGTTTGGATTAAAAAATCCATTTTATTTGAGAACCGGTCTTACATATGTTGGGTAATTCTAACTTCTAGAAGTTTGTGATCACTTGGCTCTGTTTATGTTAGGCAGTGGACATGCATCATTTCATAAAGTTTGTGGAAAAAGTTAATTTACAATTTTTAGACTCTGGCAAACATATTTGTACACTTGAAATGCAAGTGGATAGCAGCTAGCATTTAAAAAATGCCAGTGTTTACACACAAAAATAATATCAACAAACTTCAAATTTGAAATAACAGATTCAAGAAACTTTTTTATTTTTACACTCTCAAATGTTAATCCAGATATTGTCAAACAATGCCTTAAAAGTGAGCAAAATGAAGAAAAAATAAATCTAAGGAAGCCTTTCAGAGTAGTTTCAAAATGTCAGAACCTTATATACATGATTAAAATCAACATGAAAATATGAAAATTATAACTGACATTAAGCCCATATTGCAGTCCAACTGACGCAGCAAAAACCCAGTGAATTTACCTACATCACAATTAATTAACATAACAGCATCATCACCTAGCAAGACAGAACAGTTGAGCATCTGCACATGTTTTTGCAACACTTTCTACCAACACTCAAGAGTATAAATTTTACTTTTGGACACATAACCTGAGTGAGAGAACTACTTATAAACAACGCCATTTTCCAGAAGAGTTGTTGCTTGTTTTGTTTGATGCAACAAACACATAATGCACAACAATTGCACATTGCAGAATTATAAAACCTTTGGCCTCACTTTGCATTAAAACTCCAGTTCTGGAATTGACTGGAAAATGTCTTCCATGGAATTCAATTTAATAGAAACTGACGAATACCTGTTCAGAAGTTTTAAATCTGCTTTGGAATTTTAAAAAGACGTTGCAAAGGTGCAGCAGAAGTCATACTATTTGTTGGCATAACAAATAATTGTGCTCAAAGCTGGTCTTGCTTTCCTGCTGTTTAAATACCAGCATAGTGCCTATAACTGCCAATATAAATCTTGCCGAGATGGGCGCGACAGACGACACCATTCAGTTTAGCTGCAAGCAAACGCTGACTGCTGGCATGCCAAAAAAATACTGAATAAAGATACATACGATCGCAAAAGGGATCCCACTGCCTACATGGAAAACCGTGCCACCTAATCCGGTCATTTACAAACACCAGTAGCAGCAAATGTTGAAGCTTCATTTGTCCACCAAAGCTCAGTTCAACATTGTTATTGGCAGACCAACCTATTTGTGCATTGCAGACTGTCAAATTTGGCCAGACTCTAGCTATTTACTGCTCGACTATGCTCATTTTATTTTTTTCTCGAGTCGGCACTTGAGTAGACGTTTACAAACTGGTCAGTACTTCCTACAGCCAATTTCACCTGAAACACACAGATTTGTTATCAATAAATTGTTCAAGGTATTGCTATACAGATTCCGTTAATTAAGCACATTACGGTCGCACATAAATACTTATTCTTTATCTATGGCAACCATTCATACAGGTATTTCAGATGCCAGGTACCGTCTGAGATTCACTGTCTTGTACACAGAACTACAATCAATATTATGTTGGGCAGAGGATGACAAAGAGAATTCATATGCAAAATTTCTAGTGAAACTAAAGATGGCTGGGTTGAATGGTAACACGCAGGCAGAAAGATCAGAAGGACGTGGGTTTGATACCCAGTAGACCAGTGGCTCCAAACCTTTGTTTTTGTTGTACCCCAAACTAAAAAATATTAGTGTGTGTACCGCAACTGCAAAAAAACTGTCAGAAACTTTATTTGATAATTTATTTAATTAGAATAGAGTCAATAGACAATAGATTATTAAAATTAGAATATTGATTATAATATTATTACTGAATTTTGCTAAATTTATTATATTAAAATAATTATTGTTGTGCACTGTATGCAATAAGTTATTTAATTAAAAATTCTCTTATTTTATTTTCAATCTTTTTGACTAACACAAAGATAGGCTAATAGCCTCTAATTAATCAAGTCAACATGGAAGTCTAATAATTATAATGCAAGAATGGAGCTTGCTTAGATTTGCACAATTCTGAAATATCAGGCTTTATTAATGTCAATTTCAGACGTAAGTATGGCTCAAGTTTAAGTTTCGATCTGTATTTGTTTCTATTGCAAGCATCGCAGAGAATCCAGTTTCACAGAGATATGACGTACTGAAGGAAATCAAAAACTTAACAGCTCTGTCAAAAATTAATCTTAATTCAGCTCTTTTTTAAGTCAAAAATCACTCAACAAGTCATTGTTAAATTCACTCCTCAATCGACCATCACATGAAAGCTCAGTGAATTGATCTCTTTCCTCAGCAGAAAATTCAGCTGGCAATGCAACCTTGTAAAATGGAGTTCTTATCTGTTCTTTTGTACTCCTTGGCAACAGCTGGGGATACTCATACCACTGGTTGGGAATCGCTGCACTAGACCACATAAGATTAACTCAGCCTTCCATTTGTTATGTGGTATTGATAAAGTGAGCAGTAGGATAGATGGGATTCTTGCAGGCTGCCAAACAGTTAAATTCAACTCTTGTTATCATCTCTGACTGCTATGTCATACATGTCAGTTTGAATTACTAAATACATATATCGTTTCAAAGGTCTCTCCTTTAAACTGACACAAACTTTATTGTTCTAAGATGTTCCTGTCCAAAGTTACGAGTAAAAAATATGGTTCAGTTGTTCCAATATAATTCCAAGACAAATGCATTTAAAGTTTAGTATAATTTTTAAATGCAAAATTCCTTACCAACCATGCTAAGAATTTAATAAAATTTGAAACAGGCAAACTAGCCTCTGTTTCCTGCATAAGTAGGACATAAGCTAGATGGAAGTGTGGGCTACTAATACCAAGTTTTATACACTAGCCTTCAGCTGAGCTTGGCTTTTAATTACAAATACTAGAAAGCAATAGATTATTAAAACAAAGGCTACTACAAAATCATCTATCTAAAACACAATTAAAATTAAATGTTTTAAAAATTTTACAATTTTATGTGTTTAGAACAAATTCAAACATCACTTTCTGTTAAAATCCAGATATTGAAAAATTGACTTTTTATCTCATTTTGGCAATTACCTAGCATAGCATCACCTCCCTGAACAATGGATGATTTGGTCAGACTGCCACTGCTAATATACTATTACAAATGCTATAGCCTCAGACTGACTAACCTTCAGAGGATGAAAGGCCAGACAGGTGACCTGACCAATCCTCTGACCCATGAAACCCTCGTGGTATTTAATTGTGCTGATGGCTTCTCCGTTGTGGCTGTAGACTGCAACAAACTGCTGAACGGAACCACTACAAAATAGAAAATGGCCTACATTAATTTATGAAGCATAAATTGTGATAACATCTGCATTTTAATTTTTGAAAAAAATTACAATTATCCACAGCCGCAAGTCATTATCCTCTTCAGACGGCATATTGTTGAATTTTTGTCATCAGTTTTACACTTTGGCCAAACAGAACTTTCAGATTGCAGACCTCACTCACTCAGCCACTGTGCCACTCCATCAGTCATGCAATCAAGTGTTTAACTCTTCTCTTTGTACCTTTGTAATTAATGCTACCTATATATTATTGGTGTCACAGTTTTTACATTTCTTGACATTGACACTCATTAGGTTTACGTAGCAAATGTAAAAGCAATAAAAGTGGAAATAACAAATCCAGTTAAAGAAGTTAAAACATTATTCATTCATTCATTAGAACATCCAAATAGTGCCACTCAAGAAGTCTAGTCTGAGGCGCTCCCAGCTTGACGACTGGCCAAAGCTGAAAGAGCATAGCAAAGATCCTGCAGATAGGCCGAGACAGAGCCATGAAGGCATCGCCAGACCAGCATAGCTATTCTAAGGCTAATGTATTGCAAGATGGGAAGCCAGTGCAAAGAATTATGCATGTAATCCAAAACATAAGTGTATTTAGCAAAGTGCATAACGAGGCGGACAGCAGAGCCAAGAACCCAGTAGAGACAGGCTATCGCACTCGGGGCAGCTGTGGCTCATTATTCTAATTTGCTTACCAAGCAAGTAACTCTGAATACTGATGAGCATCGACTGCTGTAAGTCCCTGCTGTGTGTTGATCGTCTTGAGCGATTCATTCTTCCGTAAATCCCACAAGCGGATATCACCCTGCGTGCTGCCAACAAAATCTTCCAGTCAATACTTATAATGTCAACCAACAACAATACATAAAAAGTACATTTTTCACAGTAAAATTGGTTATTGATGACATTAGTGTTAAAGAATACAGTTCAATGAAATTTGAAAACTTTTAATTTCTATGCACAAAACAAAGATTAAGAATGATATGAAGAAAATTAAGTTACAATGGCTCATCCACACAGTGAACTCTATAAAAATGTGAGAATATTAAAGTACCTTGCACTAACGACTCTGTTTGGAAAGTTTTGCAATGTGAACGCCTTAACAACCCAGTTAGGATGCTCACGAAAAACCTTCACGACACTGCAACAGAATTGGATCATGAATCACATGATTGATTATAAATCATCCAAATTAGTGACGTTTAGTCAAATATATTGCATGATATCAAACTGTAATAAAAAGACAGCACATGACGGCTTCTCTTAGATAAATTCATAAACACGACCAAATTGTAGTCAGTTCCATCACACCAACATCTAAAGAAGAAGATAACCTTCAAGAGCCAATCTTAGCATGATGTCTAAGCAACTTCTGTTTACCAACCATAGTCATCTGATCTGCCCACTGACATCATAATAGCTACTGACCCATTTCATATTGTAGTTCAACAAGTTAATTACTTAGTGAATTAGTAACTTTGATGCACCAATTGATGAAGTACCAAAACCAGACTGTAATCAGGTCAACATCAAGAAGATCAGTTCACTGGTCAACATCAAGAAGATCAGTCCACTATTCTCCCATTAGTTCCAGTTGGGACATTAACACAAAGTGAAAAAACAATAACCACTTCAAACTTAAAACCCACTCACCAGTCAGACGGTGGCAGGCGCCGGTCAAACACACGAACATTTCCATCACCGCAGCCTCCAATGAAGACGAATTTTGACTGCCTGTCCAGTGAAAGGCTTGTAATGCAACTGTCAGCATTTGTTGGTAGATCCTTGCATAAAATGACACGTCTTATGATTAAGACCTAGTAAGCAGTAATTCTGTATCTGCATATACCTTTACCACGAGTTTGTATGCTACACATAAGGAGCTGAAATGATCACCCTGGATCCCACAAACTTAACCTTCCTGAAAATGTTTTGATCTGTCTCAAAATTATAACTTGTGCATCACCTCTTTAGCAAACTGAACTTGAAAATCAAAAAATAAACAAATTAAAGTAAAACATGGATTTTTTTTACCCTCTTTTACCTGGTAGATGGCACGTTCAATTTCCATATCACTGCACCTAAATTATCAAAATTTGGGTGTAGAAAATGATACTGACCAAACTCTAACATACCATCTGGTTTCATTAGTTCTTTTGTATAAGCTTTAGGCACAAAGAACATTACTATTTATTGTTCACATGCATTGTCTCACCTGCACTCGAAGCTCTGTCTGTACATCCCAGATACGGACAAAACGTACATCACCAGAGGTGTACAGTGAACCAGATGTTTGCTCCCAGTCCATCACTATACCAGAACCTAAAGCAAACAAAGAAGGTGCAATCTCATCAAGCAAAATGCAGAAGAAACAGAGTCCTTAAACAAATCCTTAAACATTCAAGCCCATCATCCTTAACAACTAAATCATCTTAACCCTACCAATGTTAAAACAAAGCCAAAAGTCACAGAGTTACCAGTTAAAGAACCCATAGTTGAATCAGAATTCTCATCATGTGCCAAATCAATCCACACCATCTAATGCTACGGATACTAAGGCTCCAACCAGTTGATCACATTCCACAAACCCAATTATGCACCACAAAAAAACAGCAGCAGATCCAGACATTCCAATATCCTCTCGTTTTAAGAGACAGCACTGGAGGACAGGCCCTGTGATTTTGTAAACTCATAATTAAGAATTTTTCAACAACAAAATGAAAGATATGCATAAACCAGAAGAATCATACGTCAACCAATCACTTACCTGGAAAACCCATATTGAAAAAATAGCATCCAAAATAGCTAAGAATATAGGCATAATATCTCGTATTGCGTACCTATTACCTGTTGCCATACACAGAAACCTTTATATCTCTCTGGTCCACTCTTATTTAACCTACAGCAACCTAATCTGGGCATCCAATTACCACTCTGGATTAACGAGGCTAATCTCGCTTCAAAATAGAGCCTTTAGAGTCATTTATAAAAATTCTGACCCACTGCATCATAAATCCCGCATTTTTGAGCGTCAAACAGATAACTTTAATACAAACTAGTGAATTCATTTACAAATTCTCGATTACCCAATTACCTCCTGCATATGCAAACTACTTTACTCCCATTAAATTAATCAATCCGTACTCCCTTCGCAATTTTAATGATTACAGGCCCATCCATGCACGTACCAATACCCGTAAGTTTGCGATAAGATGCAATGGGCTTAGGGCTTGGAATAGCGTCCGTCAGGAAATACGTACCTTAAATTATGTAAGTGCATTTAAATTGAAACTCCATGACTATACACTGCTACACCTTACATAACTCTGTCAGTGAATCTATTGATTTACGTATTTACCTCCATTGCTTAGTTTGTTAAGTAATTTAAGACTAACTCTCCGCAAGCAATCTGCTTAAGTCTTGTTTATCGCCATCTACCACTTATAACTTAACTGTTATTGTAATGGGTGTCCCTGCTAGCAGGACTTCGGTCCTTTTAGAGCTCCTCCCTATTGTCGGCTGTCAATCCTTCTATCAACTTAATTTTTGTTAATGCTTCACTATTATGATTGTCAGTGTGCAATAAAAAATGTTGGTTATGGTTATGGGTAATCAGACAATGTTGAATGCATAAAATTGTAACATCTGCATAAATATATCTTTAGGTCAACATATCTGTCAAAGTCACCATTTTTAGCATCGTAACTGCATTTTGCTCAAGCAAAAATTTTACATGAAGATTCAGAGCCCACCACTGATGACTCTTTTCAGCTTACCGTGCATGGTTTTGCTAATAGACTTTTTTACTTGTTCACTGTGACATTTAACATCACTAAGGCCAGCATAGAGAGTGCTCTGAGTAGATATCTTGAGGAGGTGCTATATAAACATTTGATTACAAGAGCAGTCGCTTTAGCTAGCCCTGAGGCCGCCATGGGTACGAGGTGTTATCGACCTCATTTTCTTAGCCTTGGCATATGAGGACAAGTGACCAATCCTCTACCCTGCCGCCTCATCTTCCCAGCGACAGTGTACTCAGTATTGCTGAGTTGGCTAGTTTCACCATGATTTCACCTAAAACCAACACAGCAAAAAATATTTTTTACCTTTACTCGTGGGAAGCATATCAGAAAGCGCCTGCCAGGCAGTGACCAGTTCTGTCTGGCAGTTATCCTCAGCACTGTAGTTGCGCCATATTCTCACCCCACCATCATCTGAAAATAACATCCAGACCCAATACATAATTGAAAAATTATTGTATATCTTTGACATGAATTGAATCATTTACATGTAAGTCTGGCCACCACAGTACAGTCATTCACCATAGGCTGCCTCTGTTTAGCGCTGTATCTTTGGAATATTAGGCAAGTAAGTAATTAAGTATATTCATCATTAACCAATAATTGACAGCAGTTGAAGAAGTAAGTAAGTAAGTATATTCTTTATTAACCAATCGACCTGATTGTGACTTTGTGCACCATCACTTTATGCCTCATCAGCATTCAGCAATAGACATCAGCACAATAATATAAGCTATTAATTAATTAACAATAAAACTAATACTGTATTAATGTAGGGAAAAGAGACAGCCCAGCGCGACACCATCTACATATTAAACAGGAGGTTAAACTGTTTAGGGACCTTGGGCAAGTCCTTCGCGCACAATTTCTCTGCAGTACAACTGCAATTGTGCCGTCAAGGCGAGTGCACTTCTTAGCAAAAACTGTCGCAAGAAGGCCCATATCAAATTTCAGAATTTAACAAAAAATAACACATCCAGCCGTAAAGCGACCACTTCTCAACACATCCCTAAGGCTACCGTGATTGGCTTGTTCACAATCTGTAACAAATATTCTCCATTCAATCTATTTCTGATAATGACAATCATAAAAGTACCAGATCCAGTTACTAGCAGTGCTCGGTCGTGTGAGTTGATGAACTCGGTGTAGGTGATTCTTGTATGTCGCGGATTACGGTTAGAGAACGAGTTGAGTTTAGATGACTGCTCCCAATCCCAAACGCTACAACAGGATAATCAAACAATCAATCCAATTGTCAACATATCAACAAGTAAGTAAATGAAGCAACTAAAAAGTCAATCTTGGTTGATCAGTCAGAAAAATAAAAAGCTGCCATTTCCCGCAAAGGAACATAAGGAAAGCACTGATCTCTTGCTATTGGCCCTGTAATATAAAAATCACAGGAACTGCTGCTTTATAGCCACACAGGTACCAACAGAGGCACCCCTGTATAAATAATATTCTTAGGTTAATCTTGTAACGTCTGTACAGCAGGCTGAAACCCCCTAAGTGTGCTACCGATAGACAGAGCTGGACAGTTCGCTGGTTGACAATTCAGTCAGTGGTAGATAATGACTAGAATAAGAATCGGAAAAATCGAAATGCGAATAATTAAACTGAAAGATCAACAAGTAATTTACTAAATTATTAAATTAATAAAGTGAAATTGATATGCCAACAAGTATATTCAAATGAACTGGACATACCAAATATGATCTTTATCTCCAACAACCAAATGGGACTCATATGGATGAAACCGAAGAATGCTTGGAATGCCGAGATTTCGATTCATAAACACAGGATCATCTAGTCGACCGATTTCTGTCAGAACGTAAATAAAATCCAAATTAATACCAAATCCATGCTTTGATGATAACACACTCATCTGCAGATTCTCAACCATGTCTTTATATAACAATCAGTGTAGTTGGCACAATACAAACATCCAGCGTGTAGTAAAATGTAAGGTATGTTCAATAACGCTGGTCGTTAAAGGGTTAATAAAGGTTCCCATGTACAGGGCTGCCAGACGTCTGTAACAAGAAGGACCTCCATTTTGGGTTCATGCTCTCTGTCTGGCAGGCAAAGCCAAAAACTTATTGTATGTTTGTAGTATTAATCAGCCATTATAAAGCCTTTAACAACTTAACATGCACAAGTTGAAGGTAGGCATTCCTACAATATACAATAGGACACCACAGCGAAATATTCAGTCTTCTTTTATGGATTTCCATGTCCTTCTTAGAATATGCATACATGTATCAGGCAACGTATGGTTGCTAGATACAGCAATGCACAGCATACAAGTACTTACACACATGTTCTAAAAGTAGTACCATATAAGAAATAATCAGCAGTTTTCATAGAACTAGCTATATTAGAAAATGATTTTTACTTGTTTTATTACGTTCATTAGCAGCCAATCGCTGTGCTCTGGCTGCTCGAGTATAACGGAAGTCACGCTCCTGTGCAATCGGACCTTCAGGATCATGTTCCTCCAAACGACGCATCATTGATTCTGTGAAGTATTTACAGCACCATTCAAAGAATTCTGTACAAATGCTGAACTGATGTGAAGAAGTTTCATCCTCTCGCTCACTTATCTGTAAAAAAAATACAAGATCACATCATGCCTTCAGGCCAATATCTTCATAAGAGTCTTAGGCATGGTAGCCGATTGGTTAGAGTGGTCGGCCTGCAACGCTCAGTGTGCGCCAAGTGTGTGGGTTCGATCCTCGTCTGTGTAGTCACTGTGCAGGGACCTTGAGCAAGTAATTCGCGCACAATTGCTCTGCATTACAACTGCAATTTCGCCACTGAGTCGTGTGTGCACTTCAATATCAAAATTTCAATTGAATTGCATCTGGCAAGAATGTGATGCAACTATAAAAAAATTTGACATCCTTCAACATCAAGAAGTCTCCCGGAGATAATACAAAAGTGTCCTGAATCCTGATATACATACACCAACACAAGAGATCAAAATTCTATGTCTTGGTACTTCACTGATGCAGGTGAATGAATAAAGAAAAAGAAATATAACCATACCTTGACCAAACTCTCCTCAAATCATTCTTTCTTAATTCTGTAAATACATAGTTGCAAAGTTACACCCTCTTACCAAAGTCTAATTCTTAGTTTAACATCAAAGGATATTACAAACTTCAATTCTTACTTAGGCTCATCAACTTACCGATTCAACCGTTGTTAATCGTCTCGTCTGCATGTACTGAATGTTGTTCTGCGTTCTCTGCAGAGTCGGTAAGTGATCGAGCTTCAGGGTGTTTGGCCTCTGGGTCTCGGTGGACGATTCAGACGTCCTTGAGGGCATGAATGAACCAGGGCGATTCGATGGACTGCTTGGAGCTGATCCAGCTGACCCTGGAGCCGAAGACTTTCGCTGCCTCATGACTGCAGTCTTTGGTATTGTTGATGCCATCACCTTCAGAAAATAATTGTAAGCAAAAAAATGTCCCATCTGCCCATAAGTTCTCTACTGTTCTAACATTATTGCAAAACAGTTTCCAGGAGACGAAAACAAAATATTAAGGATTGGATTCCCATAAGACATACTATCGCTAGGCCACCAGGCAGGTATAGGCGTAAGTTGGATAGTCAGACATAGCGAAGGGTTTAGTAGGGATAATGACATGGCTTCCATCTCAATTTGTCCACTTTGACAAAGTTTAACATGTGAATGAATGTTTCGCAGGGACCATAGTTCAGTCTGCCATCTTGGGACGATGAACTTAATTATGCTCCTCATTTTGACCATCACAAAATAATAATAATAACAGAAATCTTTGTTGAATTGAGAGTTTTAACCCTTTAACGACGAGCGTGTACTAAAATGTATGGAAAAACATAAGCAGCTGGTTGTTAAAGGGTTAACGCTGGTTGACACACCGCAATGCCTAACCCGAGGCCTTTAGCTTGCAATGGTCGAGTTAAACTTTCTCACATGCAAGGTCAGTAAGTCTGACGACACCCATTACATCTCAGACTTGCTAGGCCATCATTTACATCCGGTCCATGCACAGGGCTCTCCGACAGCCTCAAGTCTCGGCCTTCCAGGTCCGTCTTTGGGTGCTAACTGGGTCTAGATTAAAGACCACTTTATACACGCGGTCCCAGGACTCACTTTATTTATAATTTTAACTAGTAACTTCTATTCTGCCAGCATCTAATGCACAAGACACCAACCAACGACATGCTAAAACCAAGCCATCATCATGTCAATATCCAGGAGATCCATATGTAAGAATCAAAACAGACATTAAGCTCTTTCAGTTCAACATGAGTTCAACATGACTGAAAGAGTTTCAACGGCTTAATTCTCACCTTGTGCCTTACGTGCGTAATAAGTCTCTTGGCCAGCTCTGCAACCGATAAACTAGCATCATTTGCCAGATAGAGAAACGCCTTCCAGACGTTGGAGTAGACGTTTCCGTAGCCACTGATAATGGAACTCATAACCGAGGACGTTGAAGCAATACGCTTGAAAGTTCCACCGGGCGTCTGTTCAAAAGCATCGGCACCCACTGAAATATAAGACAATGAGAATTCATTAGCTCAATAGAAGACAAATCATAAGTGGAGTCTGATCTGATCCGTGAGTGAGAGGCATGTGGAGGCATCAAATCAAAAAATTGGTGCACACTGTCACCAGACAGCTCCCACAGGAACTGTTTTATGTAGATGGCAAGTAACAAAGTTTGTGCAATTTCTTGTGGTCTATCTGAAAATCACTTTTGGCCATGGAATCACTGACAAAGTCTTAGATGAGCACACAAAAACAGCACTCAAAATAAGTGTTAAATTCCATATATGTAATCCTGGCTGAACTACTCACTGCCAACAGGAGATTGCAATCCCTTCAAACAACGTGTGGAAGCACTTCGTCTCATTCCTGCACCAGGAAACAGGGCAGCCTCTGAAACACAATCAGTTTCACACATTTCTGTAAAAGTTATTTGCACAGTATTCAGAAATCCAATAAGCAGAAAATAAATCTAAGCATGGAGCACTTAAGTAAGCATCAGTGTGAAAGGTTGTTTTGCTCATAGTCTGATGTTCTACACCAGTGCTGCTCAACAAATGGTCTGTGATGTTGATTTTATGTGGCCTGTCCGAGCTCACTATATTTCTGCAAATTGTGCAAAACTGAAGTGAACGACAAAGCCGCTGACCTATTTCCATAGCTAGTAGTTTATAACATGGCCTTATCAATCAATCAATCAGTCAATCAATCAATCATGCAATCAATCAATCAATCAAACTTGATACAGCACCTATTCAAGAAATCTATTCAGAGGTGCTACCAGTCCCACCATGGCCAAACAGGATAAATTTAAGTCACGAATAGAAAGAAAATGAGAAGTTCCTAGGTCAAAGCCAGAGGTCCAGAGGGAACCTATTCCAAGTGTTAGCATACACAACAGAGAAGGCACAATACTGCATCAAGTCAATGAGCGAGAAAGGAATGAGAAGACCCTGCACAGCAGAGTGCAGCACATTTTGAGTGCTGGTGGCATAGATGGCTAGATGAGTATCACAGATTCCTGATAAAAATATACAGAGAAAAAATTATGCTCCTTGACCACACCAAGAAAGCTGTTAATGGCCTATTGCATTTAAAACGTCATGTCAATGTAGTAGAGACCTGCCAGATGGATCTCTATTAAACAATTCATCATTCTGTCATCTGCGCTGTTCCTCATCTGATCACAACATAGAATGTAATGTAATTATTCGATCACAGCAGCGAAAGATAAGATGCCCTTGTTTGCAACTCTTTTACACAGCCTTTGGCAACATAATATGAAGACCAAAGCAGCACTGTTCAAAGTCTACCATCCAAAACAAATAACATTAAATAAAACAATAAAAGCAAATGCAAAGACCAACCATTTGGCGAGTTAAACACTCCGATAGTTCCTGTGACAGTGTGGTATTCCCTTGCTGATTCCTCTTCTGCGAATTGATATGCAACTGACGTAAACTGTGATTCAAATTGCATCACTAATCCGCTCAGTGCCACAACAAGTTCCTAGATGAACATCAACAGCATTCAAATATTACCTGTTAATAACAGAACAGCTGCCCTTTGTGATTAAAAGACTGGCCTCTCTTCATCATCCTTTTACATTTTCCCATATCAAGCTTCAACTCTGCATTGCTTTCAAATTCAAAAGGGCAAAACAAAGCAAACAAAACTTTTTATGGCAATACACTTTCTGAATGCCAACTTCATTTCTCACTCAAAGCTTGTGTGCACACATGTATGTATGCATGAATAAAAGTGTAAACACTTTGCTGTTTGACATATTTATGTAAACAGTAGCATCAACCAATGCGGTGAAGGAGGGAGGGGAAAATGATTTCACACAGTAGCAAGAAGTAGGGGTTCTAACATTTTGGACATAAACTGGGGTTGCTTATTTGTGTCAAAATAATGGCCTACAATACAAAACTTAATATAATTTGGCCAAATCAGATGTGTTCTCCTATTCAAAGGTAGGGGGGTTAGACACCACTGTATGGAGATGTAACTTCAGATGAGACGCACATGTTTCTTAAGCTGTTTTCACAGTCTGTGAAACACAGACTGTGAAAACAGCCAACCAAGTTAGCTAAATAAAAATCTCAGCAATAACCAAGAAAAATAGAAAGATGAGATGCACACCTTCCTAACAATGACGCTCCCATCGTGGAGGACAGTCAGAAGTTTAGTGGCAATGCCATGATCAATGTTGTTGATCTGTTCATCACGCTCTGTTGAGTTGTTGATGAAAGTGCCCAGAGCAAATACAGCAGCCGCACGAACCTACCATCAGCCATAATCAAAACTACCAGCTTACCATAAAAATGTTTGATGATCAAGACAATAGTATTCCATAGCTGCGTTTTGAAGAAAGGAACCGAATTAGAGCTAAGAAACAGTCGATTCTACTCCATCAGAGCAGAGGCATGGAGTACACGAGGGCTCATGATTGTTCTGCATCAAGACTCAGCTCAGCTAAAAGACAGTAGATGCTCTAACAGCAGAATGTTCTAAGGTTCAATCATGTCGACTGAGACAAACCAGTATCTAATTAACAATAACACTGATACTATTTAATGTTTTCATTCATCTGATCGAATGGTATGCAAGTGCAAGAGGATTTAGAGAAAATCAATTCATCCACATTCGATAACATTAGACTTGGCATACCTGTGCAACAGCACATGTATGTGTGTCTGTGACAAAGTTGGTCATCTTGCCAGCGACAACACTGAAAAACTTACCTCTGGAACGGAATCAGAAAGAAGAGGATAGAGTTTCTCATGAGCGCTGTCCCGAACTCCACACCAACGTGCTGCATCATAGTTCGTCCACACCTTGCAACACAAGACAGTTTTACGAAAACTGAAAACCAGGTGAGGCAGACTGACAAAATAAAAGTTAAGCCTCCAATGAATAATCAGTTATTCAATAGCTGCAAAAGTGAATGAACTGTGTTATAAACTGAACGTCTGCAGCTTCACTTATATTAGATGCCAATAAATTATAAAAGATTACGTTGGAACAGATCAGATCATAGGATACAAAAGAACACAAGAATATATTACATAAGCTGTTGTATGGCAACAAACAGATACAGTAAAACTTTTATGTAGGAAATAGATAAAACTTGCATTGCTTCACATGCATATATCACACTAAAACTAAGCAGATACCTAAATTGAAACAAATAAATAAACCTTTCCAAGGCAAAGAGCAAGCCACTGTTTGAGCAGAGAATGTTTGTCACCCAAATGTTCAAGACAGAGGGCAATGAGGTTTCCTTGGAGTGCAACTTCCTATCAGAAACATAATCAATGCCTAATTGCAGTTATCATGTATACAGCTACATGCATACCAATCAAAAAAGTTATATATCATCGTTATTGTAATGTACAGGAAGATATAAATAGACGACCCAGTCCCTACTAAACAAAATCGCATTTCAACATCACAATCCATTTGACAGAGCCATGGTTTTAAAAGTTCAAAAGATGGGATACATATGATAAGCTATTTGAAACAAATGGTATACAACACATCATAAAAATAGCCGAGCAGAGAAAGACTGACAGAAAATTCAAGAGGAAGGATCAGCTACAGAGATAGAAACCTACACCGATTTAAATAAAACATCATCTGAAGAGTGAATGAGCCATTTATAAGCGTTAGGGGTAGCTAACCATGAGTAACATGAAATCTTAGAGTCTTCTGTCACTAATGTGAACATAATGCATTAATTGTACAATAGCGGACATTCTGGATTTCTGCTGGCAATTACGATGCCTGCTATTTCATAAAACTTCTTTCCATTTCACTACAGCACCAACAGCTTTTTTGTAGCACACTCTGACATAGTTAGTTCTCCCAGATTGATCTTTAATTACTTGGTGAATAGAATTTATGAACCTGTAACTGGGTCGCCAAAATCTTAAGCAACCGATAATTCCAATCAGTCTGAAAATACTTCTTACAAATTCTGATTTTTGAGCTCAATACACATGATAAGAATAAACAGAAATTCCTACCTGGCCTGTATGGTAATTGTTAACAATCATTGTAAGAACAAAAGCGGCCATCATCCGATGCTCAGCCTACAATCAATCAGAAGATTCCTGTTGCACACATTCACAAGAGCCAAAGAGAGAAGAACCAACACAACACAGATTGTCAGAAAGAAACAAGAAAATAAAAGATCAGAAAAAAGCAAAGAGTACTAAGAGTAGTGAGAACAATGTTCATACAGCAGTGCTCATGACTCTCACAATTTGTGCCTCCACATAAACTCTGCTTCACAAAATGAAACTCCACATTTCTAGATTTATAAATCATATAGGTAAAGTGCACGATAGATAATGCATGATATCAACTACGGTAGGAATCTGGGCACGTTCTCACACACACAAAAACAAATAAAACTGAAAAGAAACATATTAACTAAGGAGGTTACCAAATGTTCAAATGACTCAAAAAATCATTCCATGGACTGATGAACAGTATAGCATGTCCTGAACTACAACACACTCAACAAGAGATTGTTAATGATGACTATAGCAAAAACAGTTCTAGACTACTGTAAATAAAATACAAAAAAGGTTTCTGATGCTTACTGGCATATACTGGTCTGACAGAATAGCAAGGAAGTATTTGTGACCATTGTCTTTGACCAAATCAGTCTGGCAACTCTGAAAGAAGAAATAGACGTCTAACGAAGTCTGCTATGTTTTAATCAAGTCTAACGTCTACCAGAGTGAAAGCACCGTGCAGAAGTCAGTAACACACAGTGATATCAAATTTATGGCACCTTGTTAAATGACAGTATATAACAAATTGTATTTTTAATTAGGTCTGTCCCTGGCTAATTGATGGAACTCTGTTGTCAAAACTCAGAATTGGCTGGCTATGGAAATCTTCATTTTGCATCTCAAGGAAAACTTGTTGATTGCTTTGCATGCACTTCAAAGAGGCAACATCGTGTCTTTTCTGCGGTTGGGCCAACCATGAGGAATAACCTTCATTCAGGTCTGCATGTTCATTTCACAATGGACTCTAAATACACCCTATACAAGCATTTAAAAAGTGTTCCTTACTGCTGGAGTTTGGATGGGGTGGCTCTGAGTTGGTAGGGACAATAAACAAGTCTTTTGAAAGAATGAATTGGTTATATGTAAATAAACATCACAAAGGCACACAGAAGATTATAAATTGAAGGTTAGAAAACTTAAACTATATATATGTAGTCTACAATCTGTCTCAACACGCATTAAATAAACTCAGAACTTTAAAATGCATATATCTTAATGTAATTATTAACATTTAAAATGACAGTATATCAACGTAATAATTAAACAAAACACTGAGTGCGACCATATGCATATTTTTATCTGAGTATATAATTTATATGAATGTACCAAAGACTTCTAATGCAAGGCTCACACAGTAACACCAAACACGCTTTACATCAAAACAGTCAATATTGAAAATAAATTTAATTAAAATTTCTTTAAACTGAATGCCACGAGTTACATTGCAAACACATTAATAGCCAACAATTCAATCGTTATAATTCCTCACTCTTCCAGGAAATAGTCTCATATGCATAAATTATGAAGAAGCAAATTCCCTTAAATTGAAAATAGCAATGATCAACCACCTTGGTAAGTGTTGCGATAAAAAAACACTTTAAATGCCAAGAACAGCGAAGTTTAACTTACGCTATCAACTGCCAGAAGTTTTGCCCAGATAAAGACGAGCAATGGCCTGAGTTCCCGAGCTGAGCTCTGAAGCAGCTTCAGAACATATGGAAATATTCCAACTGAAAGAGACTTTAAAAAAAAATGAATTTCATTAGCATTCAGTTCATGCAAAATGTATGTAATGCAGATCAATGTAATATTTCTTCTATATACGTAGTCTACAATCTGTCTAACAACTGTGCATACTTAGAAAGGAACACAATACTCATTTCATCATTTCATATAGTTGACACAAAATGGCTCTATATTGGAACTAACTACATAGCATATCAAGGTTGATGCATATACTCTGTGTTAAAACTGCTCAATAATCCATTGATTATTGAGCAATTATTTATAATTTTTCCATGGAAAAACAATGACTAACTTGGAAATAAGTTAAATATGATAACACGAGTAGAGTCGTTTAAATGCCAAAAATCATGTACAATAATTCAATTCAGCTGGAAACATGTAAATAGGTGCACATCTCTTACCAGGTTGACCGCCCACGGCCCAAGGTCAAGAAACCGTCCGAGCAGCTCAAGAGCTCTCTGTCTGTGAACCTGACTTAGCAAAACCTTCAATAAATAAAAATTCACAACTTACAAGTCAGTAGGTACATCTATGAGTGCAGACAGATTGTATTGTAAATGATATGCTGTAAATGATATGCTGACGCAATGAGGTTCATTGACTTGTAAGAGCTGCAGATAGCAGTCCACCTAACACTTGTGCTCCAGAAGCCAAGGGCCACCAGAGAGTCCTGTGTGCTGGAATTGACAAGCCCAAAACATTGGAGACTACACAGTCAGCCTCTGACATATCAAATTGGTCATTGAGAAGGACCTGTAACTATTGGCCATCATGCAGCATGGAAGGACAAAACAGCTTGGAATCACATCCCATTGCCATGACTATGCCCAGCAGTTTGCTACCAGATATAACAGCAGCCTAAAGTCGAACAGTGAAACATTGACAACATAGCATACATACACATGCTGTAGAAGGCAGCTAGCAAAATTGCTACTCCAAGGGGTCAACTGGGTAGACTTATTCCATCGAGCACCGAATCTGAGTATTTGGACATATTATATGCCAGATCCAGATCCAAGTACCATTTGTTCCATATGCAAAGCTAAACACTATCGTGTTATCAAAAATTATCAAAACAATTATTTTAATTTGTAATAACTTACTAATATATTTATAGTTTTTGACATAAATAATCAATGAATTGGACTTAACTTCCATTGTGAACTTTTAAATTGTGATTTTCTGGTGTATTATATATGAAACAAAGTTCAACAAACTAAGAATTCTGATTCTCAAATTATTATTTGTGCGTTTAATATTTGCCAAAGCATACACCATCTGAATAGTGCCGAAAATGTGACATTCGGCTTATGCGAATGTACAAAGCGATCTCCAGCTGACCCATAGTAAAATTTATCTCAGCACCACTACTCAAACAAGGTATGGTATTACATAGCAGTCACTAAGGCAGCTGATCTACATTCTATCAACATTGATAAATGAAGGATTACCCAACCCTTGAGAGACACATAGCAAATTACATCACATAAATGTCCAGATAAAAATGTACAAACAGCTATACCACACTGTAAAAGTATCTGACCAAGGTTGGCTCACCTGCAGTACGATAGGGAGCTGCTCGGGTGGACTACGTTTGTCACTACCATACGTCAGCCAGACCTGGAATCCAGTGAGCTGCTCAGCAAAGAAGTTGCTGTTCTTGAATGATGAAGGATCATTGAGAATATCAATGAGCTGAGAGAGACAACTGTCCATTGCAAGATCCCATGCTTGCCTACAATGAAAAACAACTCTCACATCACGTACAAATCCCAAACAACCAAGAGAACTCAAGAGTTGTGGTTGGTTAACCCTTTAATGGTCAAAGGAAAGTTGCAATTCACCAGTTGCACAGCCGTTAAACATTCCGATGTCAGTCAAAGTGATTCAAATTTTACTCCAGTCACACACCATTCACATGATTTAATGCCCCTAAAAAACTCTAGGATGGTTCATTACATGATAATTAATTGCAGATGAATCAGTACATATCATTAAATGTCAGCAATTATGCACTGGTCAGTCAATATTTTTTAATCCAGGATATAAATCATGATAAATGGCAAAATCATTGTTGACAAGTGAAGGAACTTGACTCTCAACAACAATGGAGATAAGAATGTCATCAGTGACAAAAAACCCAAAATAAAGCAGCTAAAAAAATCTGCAACAACTGTTTTACCTGTACACAAAGTACATCTATCAACCACATGAAATGATAAAAGTAAAGGCCCCACTTCCTAAGAGGAACATAGATTCCTACACTTTGTCCCTTGAGTTTGCAGTGGAAGAATCTCAACATGAGGCAAGAGCATCATAGCAACCACTCATTTCCTAGCTACACCAGTAACATATCAGACAGAGCAGTTGGTGTCTAGAAACACTTTCCCAGGGTCATCAAACAGAGCAGAACCAGCAACCGCTTGATCAATGACCAAGCAAGTTACCCAGAGATCACCTGGCCACACAACCTACCACATGGGATGTTGAAATGTTGGAGGCAGCTTTGGCAACGACACCGGGGAACAGTTGTATGATCTCATGATTCGCTCAGCAAGCAGATAGTTACGAAACAGACTGGCAACAAGGAGATCCTGACGGAACAGTTTCTGGAACAGCTCTGGACAATGCACGAACACAGCATATATGAACAAAGATCGCAGAAATGCAGATGAAGTAAAACATCTGGCAATTTGCATTTTCTTTAATTATAAATAGCGTTCCTGTTTGTTTCCACTCACTGACAGGCATTTCAATGTAACTTATACAGTTAAGTAATCTATTAACACCTTAATGATAAGCTTGCACTAAAATATATGAAAAAATTATCTCTATCATTATTAAGGGGTTAAACTAATAAATGTCTCATCATTTTCAAATTTATGTTAGCATTTCATAAATGTCCATATGAACACATACTTAATATTTAAAACTAACTTCTTATCAAAAAACCCTGGACAATTATCAATGATATGCAGAAATTATATATAATAAAAATGTTCACTGAAATCATGTACATGGTTTTTTTAGAAGAATAAAGATACCTAGCCCAGTCCCTAACTATCTGCATAATAATAATAATACTCATCTGCAGACCTCGAGGAAGAATGTTCCAGGCTATTGTATCGGTTATTGCTGTGAAGATCCAATTCAGTTCACCAAGCATCGTTCGGCGGTCATTCAACTGCCCTGGTATCCTAGCGGAATAGACAGAATATTTCAAAATATTTCAAAACATATATAGCAAACTAGGATATAGTCAACTGGAATGATGGTTACACTGATTTTAAGTTGTGCTTATATCACACCAATCACTAAATGATATATGCATGATCATGCATGAATCAATTGAAACCTGGCTCTAACTTACAAAATCAGTTACTAATGGAAGTATATCTAAACTGGTGGCACTCAGGAATGCTATTTATAATTAAAGAAAATGCAAGTTGCCAGATGTTTACTTCATCTGCATTTCTGCGATCTTTGTTCATAAGTGCCGTGTGTCAACTTACATTTCATATCATATGGCCAAAACAACTTTCTCACAAGTCTTGCTGGGTTTAGAATCTAACATTTTCCCTTGTGAAACATACTTGAAAATTCTCACACTAGTATCCAAATCAGCATATAAGAACAATTTTGAGAATGCATACTCATTATGTGCCTCTGAGAGTGGTATTCACACACTTATCACAGAAGTTCAAACACTAGTTTGAATGGATCAACTGAACGGTTTAACACCTTTAACAATGAGAGTGTACTAAATGCGATTGGGAAAACAATGCAACTCATCGCTAAAATGTTAATACAGGCATGTTACACAAATTACATCGGAAAACATGCAAAGAGACACAAACATACAAATTCATTCATATATGCAATTGCATAACAGGATTGCAGCACACATGACAGCAGTATCACTGTGACAGTTTTCATAATGCACCTTTGAACACACACATATGCAGATAGCATTTTATTAATTACAGGTCAGCATAGCAAAGCATGATGAAACCTCTGCTGTAGTGAGAATCAGCCAAGGAGTCTAGGTTCCACAGCCGCACACATGTCCTACTATACCCTAGACAGATTTATGTCACTCATTAAGTGTTTTGCTAGCTCAGTAGGGCATTCAAATTGTATGATTGGAGCAAAACTCTAAATGAAAATCGAACTTACTTGTCGACTAGGTCAAGTGTTATTCCAGGTACCAGCTTAGACGTCTTCTGTAGAACATACCTGAAAGAATTACAAAATCAGCCGCATTCTAACCATTAAAAAGGAACAACATTATTCTATTTACGGATTCTATTCTATTTATGGATTTATAAAGCGCCTCTCACAGTACAACCTTTAGCTTCCCATATATGTAATTATTCCCCTTTCGAAGAACAGAGATGCTCATCTGTTGACACGATGAACAACTGACATCAAGAACCACTCTAAGAATACAAAATAATTCGGTAAACATCACTGCAATGCTAAGAACTAACTTAACCATGCAATGCATGATAATGCACATAGTGGTAAGGTGTGAGGAGAGCCATTCAGTTCTTCTTGCTCAACAGAAGCAAACATATGACCAATAACTTGTGCAATAAATTTTATTTACTTTCTGACAAAATTTATTTGCGTAAATATCTGATGACTCACCATTAAAGTCAAATCTGAAACTTACAGAAGTGAGTACATAAACACAATTAAACAATAAAAATGAAGATATATATTGACTCTTTTCAGAAGTATATCTGCACTGGTGGCATCTTCACCAGCCATTCAGTTGAAATAGTTCAAATGTCAGTCATACAAACCACTGCAGGGCTATTTTAATCGGCGTAGTAAGACACGATGTGAAGAGGTCAGCAGGTAACTCAGGATTCATGGGCAAAATTTCATTGGATGCACAGGCAGCCAGTTGGATACAGCTGTTTGATGGATCAAGATCTGTGTTACCAGTTACATCTGAACAATCATCAGATGCCTGCGTCGTATCAGGTGACTAAAAACAATTCCAAACAAAGACGATTATTGCACTTGATTATGTCAATATGGTGGTTAAGGTGTGGCACAGTGGCCAATTGGTTAGAGTGCTCAGTCTGCAACACTGAGAATATTGGTTCAAGCCTTGTCTTAGGCAGTTCTGTGTAGGGACGCTGAGCAAGTCTTCTTACTCACACTCACTCTACATGATTGATGTTCGGTCATATGGTTGTGAAAACTTCAGAAATAAATTGCATCAGGATTGAGGCTATAATTTACAAAGTACACTATAAGCCAATTGTGGAAGTTTCGACCATTAGGAAAACCAGTCACTTTGCACCACAAAGCGAAGAGAAATGTGGCTAGGCATATATGGACTCTGTCCAATGTACGTTTTCAACTTACCACAATATTAGGGATGAACCAAGTTTGAATTACTTGCCGAGTCCGAGTTTTACAAGTTGATTTTTGCTGGATCTGAGTCCGAGTTTAGAAAATTTAAAGAAGTCTCATTCTCTTAATGTTTCGATTGGCAGTGTGCACAACTTTAATGAATTTAGTTTTGCCTTAGTTAACACTAGAAAGTAGTAACTCGTAAGCACCAACAGTAGCAGTATTTGTGTTTTTAGTTATGTCGATTGTTGTTTTGTAAATAAAAATAAGAGTGTTTGTACTTTTAGTTACGTCAATTGTCGTTTTGTAAATACATAAATCAAATTTTTTGTCAAAACAGAAAATTGGAAAGATTAGTACTTTGACCCATTGTTTCTGAGCCAAGTTTTGGTTCATCCCAATTCAATATGAATACATTTCTTTACAATAGTTGGATAGCTATGTATGCAGCTTATATAGTTATGTGTGAAGGCTACTGATTAAGCATATTAGAAGATAAAGAAGACTATGTACACTAACAAATCCGACATGTTACCTCATTCTCTGCGAACTGTTGAGGCACTGGAGTGGCCTTTAGGAAGTTGACTATGGTGCCAGCATTGGAGCAATCAAAGACATAGATGGAAGGTGTTCCCATCCACATCTGGAGGTCACAGACGGACAATGGAATGTACTGCGTGAAGTGCTAAACACACAAGACCATTCACAGACCATCACAGGTATACAAATCTTTTCACTATATCATATGCATGAAGCACTTTTCTTTCAATTAAGCACTAATTATGCTCCAAATAGGTTATTAATGAGCCTTAATAAACACTACTAATCATTGTAGCAGGACATCAAGGACGGTAGCAAAAGACGCAGCAGGAACGTCATCCCATTGCATTTGTACATCGTAACTCCATTGGCGACTCTCTCCTTGCACCTCACTCTTAACTCTGCTGTTAAAATATATGCTGGGGTTGGTTCTCCAAGATATATAAATACACTAGTCTGCTTGACTCTTTGAGCTACATCTGCAGAGATGCACACTCCAATGTAATGTAATGTAATTGAGCATTTACAGATGGTGCATTCTCAAAGAGTGCCAGTGTGTGAGTGCTAGTGTGTGCATGATAGCATAATACCTGTTGTTAAATATATGCACCAATACAGAGACAAACATAACCAACTGATTCATACAACCTCAGCTTAAAAACAATGGAACAAAAATATTTACGAATTAATAAACACACACAGATGCCAAAACATTACAATTAGATAACACGTTCAATATGGCCAGCAATCCTCCCCGTCACGGTCACATGCGCACCCCAGTCATATGCGTTGCCAGTCATCATCTACATCGCAAGACAAGGACAATCAAACAGGCCCTATGTTACAAACCAGGCACCTCTGACATGTACTGCATCAGACGGATCAAACATTGACCACGTCAACAATTTTTTAAAATCTAAATATAATAATAGTATCGAAAAGAGGGAGACCAACTATTTGGATTATTATTAAACTGAGTAAGCAAAGTCCAGAGATTAACTCTGATTAACCTTGATTATACTGGTCTTTTATGACCATCAATGTGTCACCCATTATTCAATCATTCTATCAGTCTTCCTATTAAAAGGTATGGCTACAAGATCAAATGACTGCATTTTTAGCATTCACAAGACTTGAAAAATAATGGAGAACCAATAATAGGAAAACTTGTCGTGGCTTTAGTTTCAATACATCCTATTATTCCAGGCAAAAAAGCAAAAGATTACTAAGCGATGTGCTTCAACGAACCTTGTTGAACACCCAGATTTCTCCATTCTGTGTGGGCCTTGGAACCCCATGACCATTGTAGTGGAACAGAACTCGTTCATCCTTGGCATTGCGCCTCAGCGATATGCACAACTTTTTTACTTCATCGATAGTTGGGTCAAGGCTTAGCTTGTATCGAGCACGTGGCTGCCATCGTTCATACTGGCGCTGGAGGTTGGCTCCTACAATTTCCACTGCTTTCTGATTGTTAGCAGCCGTTGGATCGGAGTATTGAAGAGGGTCTATCAAACAAGATTTCAAAATGGTCAGCTTTTTAAAAAGATCCTGCATTAATCCTAAAATTTATGTATGTAAACATATTATATATGATACTGATATATACATCAAATAGTTCAAAATTGCCAGTTTTATATGTTGCAGCCAAATTCAGTCACAAGTCATGTAATCAAGCTCATTCTAATAATTACTATAACTTCAAATTACTGTACATACTGAACCAAGCATCGATCAATGATCAATCTACGCAAAACTGTAGATACAAATTATTTGCATCAGGTCACTGAAAATTTGAATGATCAGGAAAAGCAGTAGTCAGGCTACAGTGGGTAAACAACATGAAACAAAAGAGTCTCAAGGTTGGGTACAAATTATATCAAAAGAACGCACAGAACAGGGCAGTGAACTTGAAAGCATCCGTAGCATCCGATCGAGCCACAGAATGCGAACTCCTCAATTCATCTCTTAGTCAGTGGCATTCGCTTCATGCACTGCACCAAAATTAAATTATATCAATGCATTTCTCACTTGTACTGTGCCTCAGTGAGATGCAACACTTTTTTTACTTCATTCATAGTTGGGTCAAGCCTCATTGTGCAGTGAGCACATGGCTCCCACTGTTAATAAAGGCACAGGAGGTCAGTCCTACAATTTCCACCGCATTTATCAAACAATAGAACGAACTGTCAAGCTCTCTTTGTAGCTTTACACTGTCATAACATTAGAAAACTCTACAAGACTCCAATCCTTTGTGGCTTCCAAATATCTGCCGATCAACCTGACTCCCAACACTCAAACTGCTGAGATAAAGCACAACTCAAAATTTAAAAGCAATTATTATACAAGGCAAAATTACATAAGTTAGAGAACACTAGCTTTGTTTGGACTGACCGATCCAACATTGTAGACGAGCACATGGTGAGATCTTGACAACATCAGGTGGATCAACACCAACATTAAGGCACAGCACCAGAGCCACACTCACGGTCTTCATCTGTACAAAATGCAATACACTAATTGGTAGAAGATCAGTCGACTTAAAACCTAATCCTAGACTATGCATTAATGGGTATCAAATGCTAGAGCTTCAGCCTATAAGGGAGGGTAGCCAGTTGTTCCCATTGCTGCCTGATTTCCCAATGACAGTATACAGTTAGTACATTCATTTACAGACTTTGAATTATTATACTTCACAAGGCACCACAATGGTGTTATGGTTAGTGTGTTGGATTGTCAATTGAGAGGATTCAAATCCCCACCAAATGCGGTTAGAGATCTCTGATCAAGCTGCACTCCTAGCCGATTCCCAGCTATAACGAGTACAACGAACACATGCTGTTGGTCAGAAGATAAGATGGTGAGGCAGAGGAATGTCATTGGTCACCCCTTATGTTGGCCATGCAGAAGTTGGGCACACATCTGAGTAGTTCCCTTGAAGAGGTGCCATACAAATCCTCATAAATGAAAGAATGAATAGGCTGAGGCTAAGAAAATGAAGATGCCTAACACATTACACCCATGGTTGTCTCTCAGGCTAGCTTAAGGGACTGTTATTCGTCTAAACTTCAGAGAGGTGGGATGTGGGCAGACATTTATTTTTTTTTCAAATATCTATCTGCTCCAGTGAGGATTTATACTCTGGAAAGGTGTGAACAGTTTGGTAAAACAATGCCTGGGTATACACAATTGACAAATCTATTCTAAATTTATTCATTCATTCCGAAAATTTATATAGCGCTCCGTCAAGATAACTACTTAGAGGTGATTTCAGCCAGGCTGCGGCCAAACAAAAATGACTTGAGATTACGGTAGAAGACTGGCAGATTGTTCCTAGGGAGTATGTGCAGCACTAGGGAGGGCCCATTCCAAAAGGAGGGACCAAGAAGGCTCGATGCTGCTTCATCGAGCTCGTGGTACCAATAACTAACCCCTACCTGAGGAACCGAGGGCCCTACAATAGGATATGTCAGAAACCGGGCAACACAGACTACTCAAATAGGACGGAGTGCTACCGACATGACATGTTGCAGCCCTGAAACTCAAATATCAACCACTCAATCACTAGAAAACAAATTCATTAACAAAGGTTACAAGTGAGTCACCATATAAACTTGAGTCTATTTAATTGATAATTAGCAGGCACCCAATAAATTAAGTCATATCTTTCAGCCAACCATTTACAGCAGTTGCACACCTGTTCTATTGACTGACAGAGGCAAAAAGTGATCCAGTCCAATGACTTTTAAAGTGCTGCTAGCATACTGTGCAAGACTTCAGTAGATAGTTGTCAGTTTTAGATTACTGTTATTCTAGATCAGAGTCTCCCAAACTGGGGTACACCACTCCAAGGGGTGCGACATGTCATTTCAGAGGGTGCGATATACCATTAAAGGGGGTGAGACATGTCATTTCAGGGTGTTGAGGCATGTCATTTCAGGGGTGCAACATGTCATTTCAGGGGTGCGACATGTCATCTCAGAGGCTACAACATGTCATTTCAGAGCTGTGACATGTCATTTTTGGGGGTGAGACATGTCATTTCAGGGTGCGACAAGTCACTTCGGCGTGTGCGAAATATCATTTCAGGAGGCACGACATGTCACTTCAGGGGTTGAGACAAGTCATTTCAGGGGTATGACATGTCATTTCAGGGGTGTGATATGTCATTTCATAGGTGTAACAAAAAGAAAAAGTATGCATAAAAATTTGTTTATTCCGTTGACATGAATGACAAAGCTGGTTTCTCTGCCTTTGATTTTATCCATCACGATGACTGCTGTTGGGGATATGAGGTCTCCATGTCTTTTACCTATTGAACTGTTGAACCAATTCACTTGACTTCAGAATACATAACAATAAAAATAGCCAAAGACAAGTTAATTATTTGGCAAAAATGCAGCATCAAGGTGCATAAATTTCCACTATTTAAGACATAGTTCAACTGTTCAAAATGATGTCATTGGTAGGAAGAAAACCGTGCTGACATGCACCAGTTTACTCGCATCACTCGTGAGGGTCCGTTAGGCATCTTCCCAATAACAGCATGCTGAACTATGTCAAATATTATCGGGAACCTATGCACCCCAATACTGCATATTTTCCAATTATTTTGGCGACGCACAGTCTTTTCAAACAAGGATGCTGATAAATTGGATCAAGTTCACAATGCCTCTTTTGGATGAGATTTTGACAGATGCAAAAAGGAATTTCACATAACTTACTGACTTTACTAAATGTTCAAACCTACATAATTTAAAACCATAACGGCACGAGTACTGATTTACTAAGTTACTTTAAATGCTAGCGATCACCAGGTAAAGTTTCGTGGCATTTAAAGCAACTTAGTAAATCAGTACCCATGTCACCATAACCATAAGTGCATGTTATACGTACACGTGAAATGTTTATGGAATAAGTCCAACAGCACCAGTTGTGCACGACAAATCAAAACTTACCCTTTCTCTCATGCGCCAAGTCTGCGCAACAGTTTTAAAGGCCTCTATTTTCTCCGTGTGTCTTTTGCCACTAAACGCCCTGGGCAATCGCCAAAAGTCCAGCGCATTCTGCTCATCAAGTGGATCGTCGTCCTCCACGGGCCAGTGATGACAGCTGGCCATTGTACGGCGTACCGGTCTCAGTTTAATGACTAAAGTGACCGCTCAGATAAGTATCGTCAACGAGGTAAAAATTTTGTCAAAACGCAAATTCATTAGTCTTTCATAAAAATCAAAAGGAAAATACTCAGATTGTTCTTTGTAGATAATCTAAAATTGTAACTTCGTGCTCGAGTTCTAGACTAATACTTTTAGCATGTCTGCAAATAAAATTACCTCGGGTACACTCTCCGCCCACACTAGCAATCAAGGTGACCCTAAATTAACATAAAACTCTACATAATAAATATATCTTGCAACACCCTAGAAGTGCAAATCGATGGAATTTGATGTGGCATCGTAGTAAAATATAAATTTCAATAACTAACTTACATAGCTGAAGAGAATTGATTCGTAATCGATCCTCCGCCTCCCATGCAATTCTTGCACTTTAACAACTACTCTGCCCTCTGCCTCTCTAGAAGCTGGACCTTTACCTCCTCTGGACTACCCTTTTGACAACCCTGTGATTAAATGCAGCGCCCGTGAATAAGTTGATGCCTTGCGCTTGGTTTTCGAGTGGCTCTTTAGAAGTTTACGGTTACGATTACTGTCCACGGGAGATTTAGTAATCTAAGAATCGGTAGGTGGCGCGTTTTGGCCCAATTTAGCGTTTGTTGGTTTTAAAAATATATGTCATGCTTGTTATTTCTGAGGATTTCGTCAGGCTAGATAATTGTAGCTGGTGCAGACAACAGTTCCAAACTGTTCCAGATCATTCTACGAATCAAGAGCTCTACTGCTGTTAGTTCTTCGTGGATTATTGGGTAAGTAATCGTTGCTGAATATCATAATTAGATCAGTGTAACATGAAGTAGGCCTACAAATGCTTAAAATGCGAAGCTTTCTCTTTAAATGACTGGATAGATCTCGACCTATAATTTGCGTCTCTAGACCTATTGTTGTATGAGAGGGCGTTGGCTCAGAGTAACTTATGGTATTAACTCTGTGTGCCGTAAAGAGACTGTTGGGAAGGATTGTTGTAAGTAGGCCTAATCTAGGAGTTTAGCTCTTCTTAGGATTCTTTCCAGGCACTCATTATCAGGGTCTAGGGAGTTGGGTCAAACTTTACCAGGATGGGGAGGCATATGCAGCTTTAACAATAGTAGTAGTTTTGGTTATGTAATGAATGGTAGTTGAAGAAAAACCATGGATTTTGAGTTTTATGATAACGTAAAAGGATGAGGAGCAAGTTGCTGTCAGGTGGTCAATGTGAGAGTTCTGTGAGTTTTAGGTTATCTTGAATGACAGCACCCAGTATTTTTAATGAGGTCTTCCGAGGTCACACGAGTCAGCTGAACATGAGACCAGAGGTGGCGATCTCGTTTGACAGGTGGGGGCAGGAAAGGTGGGTGTCACACGTATAACGTGTTCCTTCTGTGTAAAAGGTGGGGGTATTTGTCCCCCTTGACTCCAGAAGTGTTAATCATTTATTCATTCAGGAGAAAAATTTGCTATTGTTTGGTTAGGTTGAATTTTACTGGTCTGTTCAATTCAATTCAATGTTCGTTTAATTCTAATCAAGCTGACAAAGCACAGCTTAATTTACAGAGTTAAGTTTAGTTCAACCTTAATCTGTTGTTGGTTTTACACTAGTAGAAGGTGCCTAAGATTTCCAATAAGTAGATTCTCATTTGTGATTGTGCTTTATTCACTATTAGGGCTGACAGAGTTCAGTAGGAGTACATTGAATACAACACGCATCATGGAACCATGGAGTTTTCCTGCTATGCCAACATGGGTTCTGATCACATTTGGTTTTCTGTTTGGATACTACAAGTTAGTGTTAAAAAAATCTAAAGATGTTCTCTGTTTATGGTTTCATTAATCTTAGTGCTTATAGGTATCATTGATTGTGTGCTCAACAGTAAGTGTCAAGTTCTTTAAAGGTGCTATAAAATTGTTCTGCAGTTAGTATGAATTGCATTGCACACCATAATTCTGTGATAGCATATAATATAGAATAATAATAATAATACTAATGATGATGACCATTTATATGGCGCCGTGGCCCGTAATGTGGCCATATCGCTACACGGGCGCTTCACAAACAACTAACTAACGGATAAGCCTTTGATAACAGATGAGTATGGAGTTTAGACTTGAAGGAGTTAACTCAGTCAGCCAATCTGATGGCCGGTAGAAGACTGTTGTTCTGGCATCTGAGAAAGGGATATCGTTGAAGCGCATCTTCAACCTTCATACGCGTAGGTCAGTCTTCTGAAGTGATGTGAGCTGCATCCCAGATGCAGTGTCACATGTCTCAATGTAGTAGTCATGCATGTGTTCAGGCGTTGCTCCATGAACTGACTTAAATATGAGCAAACAGAGTTTATACTTGATGCGGAATGGGACAGGCAACCAATGCAGGACATTCAGCGGTTGCTCCAAGAAAATTACCAAGAATTGTATTTAAAGAAGAGAGAGATGGGCATTCCAAAGAAGTGAAATCCGGAACAAGTAATATTTATTCATCCATTCATTTAAAAAAATGTATATAACACCCTTTCAAGTTAGCTACTCAAAAGCACTCCAGGCTCCAGCACTCCTGTGGTTCATAGTACTTCAGAAGCCTGTAAAAAAGGTCAGTTTTCAAATGGCCATAAGAAATACCACTATACAATTTAGCTAACAGACCTAGTTTAATTTAGCTTAGGGCTAAATATTAATGTAGAATAGGCATATATAACAGTCTAATTCATTTGATCCACATCAGCAGCAAACATTTACTTTGTGCTTCTGTGGTATGAAGTTGCCTATTTGCTTTGCATTGCTGTGAACTGGCTGCACAAACAACAGGCACTAAAGTTGCATGACCTGTGGAGCTAGGTCTGTATGGCCTATTTCTGAGCATAATCCTAGCAAGACCACATGAATTGGAACGGTATACAAGGATTAAGAGCAATCTGGATTTTATATGAAGATAACTTGGGGTTGAAAGCACAGTGTGTTATTCTAAATATGGCTATGCTTGGCTGAGTTTGCAACTGTCTGTTGACAGAGGACCTGATTTTTTTAAGGTGTGATGTTATGTAAGGGTTGTCACATCACATATGCCTGCTTGTTTCCTTAATCCCAGTAATGGTTTGCTGTAAAAATATTCTGCTTAACTGTGATAATATGATAATAGAACAGAAATGTTGACGTGTGTGTCACTCTGTGGGTGTAACACAATTCTCGGTGGTGCAAAGGTGCATTGCATTACGTGGCACCATCTGTGATGTCATGCGATATAACATAGGAATGAGAAAGGAGGTGACCCTGCACCACTTGGGCTCTGGTTGCTGCCTGTATGGAGATAGGTAGTGGTGGAAGTAAGGGAGGAGAAGGGTAGTGGGAGATGGAGGGAGGGCAGGGTAGTAGGGGATGGATGAGGATGGTAGGGGTAAGGTGGAAGATAGGTAAAGGAATTGTGAGTAGGAGAGGGGAAAGTGATTTGGAGGGGAGGGGTAGGAAGGATGGGAATTGTGATGAGGGGAAGAAGAGGAGTTTGGAGATTGAGGGAATGGGGAAGGGAGAGGAAGGGAGAATGGGAGAAATACAGGTAGAATGGGATATGGAAGTGAGCAGAGGGGAGGGAAGCAGGAATGGATGAGGAGGTGAAGGTAGGGAAGGGGAGAAGGAGAGGGTAAGTGAAAGTAGAGGGGAAGGCAACTAAACTTTACTATCCCAGGACCGGCAAGCATCTAGTTACTTTATATATTACTGTTCTCATAAATTAAAACATATTGTCAGACTTAATTATTCGAATAGATGTCTATTATGCATCTCCTTTTAATTGCAAATAAATAACTGAGAACAATGGTTTCCTTCTGGCTTCCTGTGGAGCAATATTTCTATTTATTTGTATTCTGAATTTGTCATCTAGCCTTGAATCTTAAAACTTCTATTTTGGACATAAGACACTGACACATTCCAGTGTAGTTAGCCAAAGAGACAGTCAATAAGCATGCCAATAAATACTTTTAAAGATATATTAGTTGTAATAGCATAATTTAATGCTGTTTTTGTATGTATTCTCAGATGTGTATCATGTGTAGGCCTACTTTACAGTTTCCGGGTTGCTAGTACAACTCCTTATGAAGGCTACACTGACTCTACGCTGATACCCTACAATAATTACCATCATTATACATACACTCACTTATTCACTATCTGTATTGTCTGTCAACTACTGGCCAACCAATACCATTACATTAATAAGGCAACATAAGACAACAAGTTCTTTGATACAATGGTTTGACATTTTCAAGTTATAGCATTCTCAATTTTCACACTGAGGAAAATAGAAATTAAAATATACTGAACTGGTTTTAACTTGTGCATACAATGATAAATGTGTTAAAAAATATTTTATGCAGATTTTTTACTTGGAATTTTGGAGTCTTCAAAAAACTAGGAATTAAGGGACCACGACCTATCCCAGTCTTGGGGACAATGTGGCCCATGGTGCGAGAGGTGAGTTCCGTTGTATTGCCAAGAATTTTATTCACATAGGTACCATTGGCTGTGAGCCTGTGAGAAACCCCAACTGTCTTCCACAGTCCCTGCACCTGGAATTACTGATCCTTTCACCTTGTCAGTTTCGGAGATGCCTTAAGACTTTCCTGTTCTCTTGCCCAAGCAGAGACGCCCGGTTGAGAGCGCTGCTGATTCAAGTGGCGCTTTTATAGATGCTTGATTACAATGCATTACATTACAGGAATCACTTAGAGGTACTGTAAATAGATTAATACATGCAAAAATTTCCATCATACAAAAAGGAGTGGAATGTCAAAATCGTACACACACACACGGCATATATATTCCCAAGCCAACATTATTACCAAGAGCATATATTTATGATCAGTTATTGATCACCGTAATGGATTTGGGAACTATGTAAAATGCATGTCCTTCATGTCCTAGGTATGCACACAAACCTATTGGAACCAGTATGCAAATTGTATATGCTTTTGTCTATCGTGGACTGGTGACATAAATTAAGTGATTCTAATTAAATTAAATTTCTAATATGAGCAGAAAGTTAATAGAACAGATATGTCACGGTTGCTAGTAGTATTCCAGGTTCACATGTAGCAGCATAATCTAGGAGTAAGTTAGTGCAACTAGCAGGCTCCAAGTAAGTTCTGTCTAAATTGGTCATTGCATTTGTACTCATGGATATGGGAAGATTTCAATAATATAAATAATTTATAATAATACTAATAATAATACACTTGATACATTACCATTCTAAATATTAATAATAATAATGATGATGCTGATAATAATAATGAAAATGAAAAAAGTAATAATAATGATGGTAATAGTAATAGTAATGATTGTAATAATAATAATAATAATAAATTATTATTGTAACAGCAGTAGTTTCTAAGCAGTGGTGTTGCTAGGATTAGAGGCTAGGAGAGATAGATTGGATATCATGGGGTAGGAGAGGGGATGCTCTGTCTCCTCCCTAACCCCAAGACTCTTAAAATAACAATACAACAGTGATTTTAATCATTTGTTGGTGAAGATGCTGTCATAATCTTGCAAAGGGGTACTATTCAAAGCAGAGAATCACCAGCTAGATCATGCATACAGTAGGCTAATGCAAGTTTATGCAAGGAATATCACGCGGGAAAAAACTCCTGCTAACGCAGAATGATTACAGCAAGCTGTCAGCAGTCTCTGCAGTAATGCCTTCAATTCCGAGTGGCTCATGTTATTTTTCAATAGAAAAAATATTTCAATAAAAAAAAAACCAGGGGAGACACGCGCCTCTGTGATTCAATGGTAGCGATGCTTTTGTTTCTGAGGTACTGTGACACAGCACACAACACACAACCATAACACAACAACACAGATACAATTGTGGCTACACAACAACAAACACTTAAGGTTGCATAATTTTTACGAGGAGCTTCACAGCTTCATTTAAAGAATTATCAAAAATAAATTTTGTTACTTGTAATTACTAACTAACTAATACATTTCTCGTTTTTTAAATAAATAATCAATGGAACGAACTTGACCTCCATTAAATTGTGATTTTATGGTGAACAATAAATTTTAAAAAATTTAACAAATAAAAATTTAATGATTTAAAAAATGTGTGCAACTATTTGTATTTGTGTGTATGATATTTATTTAGAAAAGCAAATACTATGCGAATAGTGCCAAAATAGTGATATTCGGCCGAGACAGATGTTTCGGCTGATCCCTACTTGTCAATTCTGTGGATGCACAGAAATTCTGAGATTGGGTCGGTGTATATAATGGACATTTCTGCCACACATGGGACACGGTCTAATGCTGGCCGCTTATTATGATGAGTCAAGCTATTCTGAGAAGTATTGACAAAATGTCATATTCTTAAAGGAAGTTGCCAGAGATTGAATCATGAAATTCAGTTATTTCATGTTTTATCTTTGAAGGGACTGATGAAGCACGACCTGGATATGAAAAAGAAATATGGATCAATAGTAGGGTAAATAATTTAAATTATTCTTTTATATTACCTAATATACTAGTGATGCTATCTTAACTAATGTTTCTACAATGTATAGTTGTATATTGAATTATTTCTTATTTTATCCTAATTTATATGTGATCCAATCATACCTGTTACATACTTTCTCCTCTGTAGCCAAAAATGAGTTCCAGATCAGTGCAGATCTGATTTGAAAAACTTGAAAATTGCCAATAGTAGATTTATGAGATCTTGTGGCTTATTGTAATTTCCTGAATTAAGACTAATTCTTGATTTTTCATAGAACTTTCCAAGGTCGTATACCGATTCTGATGATATATGATACGGAAATTCTTAAACAGATCATGGTGACAGACTTCAGCAACTTCACGAACAGATTTGTAAGATGCTGTATGATAACAATCTGCTTGCTTTCTAGTTGACTGATACTGGTTGTCTAAACATTTTGCAAGGTTGAGACATTCTCTGTTTTACCTGCAATACAGTTGAGTCCTGTTTATCGGTGAATTTTCTTAGCATGCAGTTGTGTTTAATTGCAATGTGAGGACTGGACTCGTAGTCGTTGTGGCCCCTCTTTAAGCTAATTATATTTTGATACCTATATAGATGAAGGAAGAAGAGCCTTATGCTACACTCTTATAGAGATGGTTGTGTGTAAAAGATGGATAGTAAATTGTTAGAGTGAGATTTTTGTGACTTGAATTATTCAAATTCAAATTGAAGTCACAAAAACAGAGTGTGTGACTATTTTAATGTTTTGAGATGAAATATGTGCTCCTTCCAATCAAACATTTCTGCTACTCTTTTGCCATGTATGACATAAAACATTTTTTAAATATGGAAACTTTTCCGCTGCTTTTTTAAAGTTACTGAACTCCAGATATTAATTTACACCGTTATTTCTATTTTTATTATTAAAAATAATATTCAGGCATTTACCTTCCTAAGCCTTACAGCCAGGGCTGTTATGGCTTATTGAACAAGACCTTCTCAATGAATATTGATAAAGCAGAGCTTGTGTGAGTGAAGGTTTGTACGCAGTAATCAACTGAGAACAGTTCCAGACTTACGTCACCATCCACAGATAAAGAAGTGTGAATGATTTGACAAAAAGCTACATGTGTTCATCTACTTGATATCTTATGCCATCGTTAGTGTATAATTTGGAATATGCTGTGTTTTTAGCCATATACAAGGAAAACTCCTCAGTCTTTTTATCATGAGCTGAAAACAGTTCTGTTTTAATTGTTATTGTAATTACGACGATTTATAAAGGGCTGTTTGTAGCAATTTGCTTCTCGTGTTGTGTGGTGAGTTTGATTTTCAGTTATGCAGCACTTCTGAGAAGTTTTGCTATGTAATGCTTGATTGATTTGCATCCGGAGTGTCTTTGACTTGTAGGATGTAGGATTTCAGCAGTATCCTTTGACAAAGATGCTGATAGTATTGCACGATGGTCACTGGAAACACGTTCGCAACCATCTCACACCAACGTTTAGTGGGGGAAAACTAAGAAAGGTTTGACTAATTGCTGAAAATTTTTAACTGTTTGATTATTAGTATGCCCACTTTATGGCATATGATTGTTGCTTTTTATGCCAATTATTCTAAAGCTTCCTACTCCTCAACTTAATTTCGTCTATAATGAACACCTCTGTAGCATCACTATTCTGATGCACAAGGCATCAGAATATTTTGCTGCTTGCATTAGATATCAAGACTATGTAACATCTATCTTGAATCATTATATAAAAGTAGAATTCAATGGACAGAGCCATGCAGGGAAGATCTGTGAAACGTCTGATATTGGAAATGAACTACTAAGGAATAGCAACTCACGTAGGAAGGTTTTAGTCCGGACCTAATGACTTCAATGAACCACCAGGCGGTGAATTCCAGAGTCTCGACCGGCGATTGAGTAAGACTGGAACCTTATTCTAATTTGTATGAAGCACAGTAAGAGCATCCAGTGAGAAATGGTAATTAGTCATTTGTGAACCTGATTTGCAGGTAAATATTAAAGTAATTTGTCTGGATTTTGTCTGTCTGTCTGTAAACAAGGAGAGTTCTAAACTCGATTTTGTGTACTATATGGATCCGGTTCTATGATTACAACATTGTTGTGACGTTTACAATTTCATTGTTTTAATCGAGTCAAGTTGTTCTGAAGCATTTTGTAATTTGCGTAGATTTATCTTTGTGATACTCTTTAAATTAGAGCCAATTAAATTGTGCAAGATAGACATTTCTATACATGACTTTATGCTAGATAGAGATTTATATACCTCTTACTCTGAAACAGGTATATAAATGTCCATCTATAAAAGGAATAGGTATATGAATGTCCATCGAGATTGTGAATAGAATGTGATCGCTTCTAATTACTGTTAACTTTGCCACTGTTACAACCTACTTGGCCACCGTCCTCCAAATCGCTGTCTTCTAGTTTCTATATTTATAAATAACCACTGGAAACTGTGCTGACAAACATTTAGCAAAGCATAACATTCTTACTTTTCAGATGAATGGGAGGATGGTTAAATGTGTTGAGACATTCGTAAACAATCTTGAAAAGAAGGCTGAAAACAAAGAAATTTTTGATTTTAGACAGTAAGCAATATTTACAGTGAATTAACAAAGTCGATTGTGCTGTAATGTATTATGTATACTTTGCCTGGCGTACTGTGTAAATGTTCTAATTCTTTATCTTCAACCATCTATCTTAAACGACCATACACTATACCTGCCTTATCTACTATCCAGGATTGCTGCTGGCACTGTTTATAAACTCTATAAACTGTTCTTATTACACCAGTTCTGCGCTCCATAGGAGGAGTGCAGAACTGGTGTAATAAGACCAATGCGGATAATAAGTGCTGATCTCTTACATAAATGCCACACAAATGCACTGAATGAGTGCCAGGAAGCTAGAGGTAGAACTTCAGTTTTGTTTACTACTGGTAGTTCTCTTATTGGAGGAGTGTATAACAGTGATAGGGGAGGGCATAGACAAATGACCCTGAATTTGATGCAGAAATCAACTATGTATATATATGACTTTGCATTTGCTGAAATAATTTCTCTTCATTTGTCACTCGAGGACAGTAGAAACTCAAAAACGTAGTAAGAAATAAGAACAAAATAGAAAAAACGTGTTATTATCATTTGATCACAGATAACGTAAATAATAATCTCCAGATCACAAACGGATAATGTGATATGACTTATTTAATTGAAAAATAGGTAAAAATTTATACAGTTGTATAATATTTCACATTGTACTTAATTTCTTATTCATTAGTAACAGTACACATTTTTGCATATTACATACTTGAATGAGTTTCCTTTCTATATATTTTTTTGCTTAGATTTTCTTTGCTTAAGTGATGGTGTTAAAATGATGTCAAGACATATCTCGCAAGCTTTCATGCAAAATAATCCAATTGCAGATGCCGACTTTTCCTACAAGTATAATTTAATCCAACAAATCTAATTTTTATCAGGTGACAATATACACACATCTTGCAGTTTTGCACATGTACACTAAATATAAGCCTAAGCAAACCGGCCAAGTTTTTCCTCCACCCAAAAACACACAACTGAAACGATGTTCCTGGTGTATAAACGTTTTGAATAGTTTTTTATATATACACATGCCTTGGACATTTTGTTTTCTGTGAGTTTTCTTTCCATTTCTTATTAACAGTCAGTAAGTATAACTGAGCATTTGTGCTGAAACAAGTTTAACTGAGTTTCAAACTTTGAACAGGTGTATTTGCTGTGTTAAGTTTCAAGTTTATGTGTTGTAGGTTAACTGGAGCATATACAATGGATGTGACTGCAAGTACAGCTTTTGGGCTTCAGATTGACTCTCACAACGATCCCAACAACCAATTTGTACTAATGGCAAAGAAACTTTTCGACTTCAGTTTCTTCAACCTCACCACACTAATATTTTGTAAGATTATTAATTTCTTGTCATTTTCACAGAGTTAATTGTGTTATTTTAAAAATTGATACCTAAAGTTTTTTCAATGAGTTTTCTGTAAAGCTAAATGGAAATAGTGTGATGCCATGAGAGGAAGTATCATCATTAGCACACAATGATGTTACTTCCAAGCAATCCCACGCTAGTTGAAGATGATGAACGTCATCCTTTTGGCTTCTGGGTCTAAGCAGAATTTGTTATATGTCAGTCCCGAGGTCGAAATGGTCAAGGTAACTGCAAAGACCTTAGTCAATTCTCTTCCACCAAAATGAAAATTGTCCAACTGCAGATAGCTTATATGCAGTCTATTGATCCGAGACTTGCACGCACATGAGGAAGCTGTCGTCTAGGTCAAGATTACGTGCAAAGAAAATACCATAAAAAAGTGCAAAGGTCACAGAAGAAATTAAGAATAAGTCCGATGGACAGATGTAGTAACAGTAAATTCCTACATGTTAGAATTTGCTCAGCAAATCTTACATTTAGACACACTGATTTAGAAGAAGTGTCATGACACAGATGGTGGGTAAACGACAAGTGACATACATCACATATACTGTGTTGAATAATATGGTAATGACTGATGGTGAATCATAGCAATAATTTATTCAGAGACATGTTTTATGTCATCCTTACAAGTTTTATACTTACGAAGAGTTTGATTAGTTAATCAGCGTTTCATCTGTTTCAGCACTGAATTTAAGCTTAAATGTGCCTTGGACATTTTGTTTTCTGTGATTTGCAGTTTTCTTTCCATTTCTTGTTAAACCTCTTGCAATGCTGGGTTTATCGATCTTTCCAAAAGATGCGTTGAGTTTTTTTGTCACTGTTGTTGACCAAGCCTTAACAGAGAGGCGAAGTACAGAAAGTGTAAGTTGATTTCTTCATTCTTTAAGGCCAAAGTTAGTCATAATTATGTTGTGAGTGATGCAGTAGTTTTTTAGTTAGCATTCTGAACAGTCAACGTCGAAGTGCAATGTTCTTACTCTGGCAGAGCAGACATTTCAAGATTTATGCTGTTTGGGTTGCTGTCTGCTTCAGAAATAGTTGGAATGAATACTATATTTTGTTCATTTTTTATAATACTTGATAAGCAAAAATCCCAGTAATGATAATAACATTTGGCTTGTTTGGGCTTCAAACAATGAACTTGGAAGACTTTCAAATGAGACTTTTTAACACTTGTGAAATTGTCACTAGAATTTTCAGTGTTTCAAAATTTCTGTTTTTAACCACTTAGCCTATGTTCTGCTATTACCTTCTCCTGTGTTATCCCTAATTTGTCTAATATGTCGAATTCACTGAATTGAATTAACCGATTTTCATTGTAAAATGAAGAAAAACATGATGCTGTTTAATAATAAGCTGTGACTCTGCTTTTAACTGTGAAAGGATGATGTTGACTTTCTTCAACTGATGATCAAAGCTGAAGTTGATGATGAAGAAATTAGCAAGCAGGCTAATGCTGACAAAAATGATTCAGTCGCAGAAGCTTGGACTAAAAGCAGAGGTAGTTACTTTACATGTACCAGGTCAATAAAAAAGTCTTAAATTATTATATTAATGTAATTGCATTTGTTATGTGGCTGCTGAAGGAATATGCTGTGCTATGATTACCCCATTTATCACTCAACTGGTAAACTGTTGCAATGCAGCAAGTAGAGTTTCAACGATCTTTGAAGTCGCAACCTTTACTCCACCAGCAAATAATCACAGCCCAGACACCGTAGATGTAAGAAGCTACATTGATTGTTTTATGTTCTGTCCAGCTGATTGTCTCTATTCTTCGCCTTGTCCACGGTTAATAATTCCAAATTGTGTTCACGTTTTTAAAAGAGGTAATGTATGTATGCATGTATCTGGCTATTTTTATATAGCGCCTTATAAGAACCTCTCGAAGGCGCTAGGTAATGAATTATATGTGCTTAATATCAGGTTTGTCCCATGAAGAGATTCTGGCACAAGGCGTACTTTTCTTTGTGGCTGGATACGAAACGACTGCAAATACTCTGGCATTGTTTGGGTATCAGTTGGCTGTTAATCCTGATGTTCAAGACAGGCTTATCAAGGAAATTGATGAGGTTATGACCGGTCATGTAAGTGACTCTTGCATCATTTGAACTGCGTGAAGACTAGTTAGATTTAAAATTTCATTGCTGGAGTTGATTTAGAAAACAGATTTCTGGGATTTGCACTTTTTTATGGGAGCATGAAAAAATTGATTTGCAGAATTGATTCCACTTCTACATAAGCAAGCCATTAATTCTTCTGATTGCTTTCATAAATAGCTTTGTCAGACCAGTGCACACTGTTTTCCTAGTTATCTTAATTTTCGACTAAATTCTGTATTTATTTCAATATTTTTTACCATCTCCAGCTTTCGATACTGCAGCTACAAGGTAGGTATGATAATTATAATTAGGGACCGACCGGGTAGACAATTTCCACCAGGTACCGAATCCAGGCATTTGAATGTACTATTTGCCGGATCAGGGTACAAACCGAGTGGTAGTGGGTCGCTACTAGAGCGGGATCTACTCCGGCAGGTAGCCAATGCCTCTTCAATCGTCATCATGTGTGGCAAAGCTTAAAATTAAGAATTTTCTTATAATGAGATTTAAATAAATTATGCTGTACCTGTAATAAATTAATAATCATAACGTAAATTATATTTTAGCGATAATATAAATTATATTTTAGCTCTTTGTAGGAGGAAATTGGATATCAAAATAGGTACTAAATGACATCAATGAAATTATTTACCATAGGCCTATTACGAATTTTTAAATTATAGTTTCACTTTTTTGACTATCTATTTGTGTGTGTACAATTTGCCAAGGCGAATACTTCCGAATAGTTGCCAAAAATAGGATATTCGGCTGAGGCGAATGTCTGAGGCGATTTCCGGTCGGTCCCTAATTATAATTAGTTGTTTACTGAACTATACTGGCTAATTCTGTTGTCTTTTGTTTACCAAAGTGTTGGCGTTGTTGATGCAGGATTGTGCAACATATGACCTTGTGCAGAAGATGCCTTATCTGGACATGTGCCTTAGTGAAGTTCTGAGACTCTATCCTGCTGGACCAAGGTGATATGTCTATTCATTTAAGTGTGAGCTCATTACTCCATAGCTATTGTCACTTATCTTTTTTGGAGATATCCTCCCCCCAAGAATAGGTTTGCTTCTGTGGGCTAATGCATGTTTTGACTGATTGGTACAAGAAAGTGACCTTTCTTCTGCAAGTAAAATGACAGAACAGATTTTCAGCTCTAGGCTGATGCATGCTTTGATGTATTGACTTCTTGTATTTGGGAGAAAGGCTTTTCTGTTTATTATACAGTAACAGTTGCAGGCTCAGACAGCAAATACAATTCGCATGCCTGTTGTTCGTTAGAAAGCTTTCATTTGAATATTCGACTGTGTTATTTTCCCATCGATCAATTTATATTAACACAGTTACCAAAGGTATTGTGCATACTAATTGCAAACTTGCTGAAAGCTGTTAGGCAAGTGCGGCACTTGAAGTGCCGCAAGTGTCAATAGAAGAGAGTAATGGATGGTTGAAGCAGCATAACCAACAAGGTTTTAGCGAGTTATTCATATATTACATTATATGATATCATAAATGATGTGCTTATGTTTTAGGACTGATAGAGTTACAAGAAATGACATTGTTATAAACGGGTTGCACATACCAAAGGGTATGATTATCGGAATTCCAATATATAGCCTTCAGAATGATCCAGAAATTTGGCCAAATCCAGAAAAGTTTGACCCAGAAAGGTAAGTATTTATATATTCTGTGCTTCTCTAAATATAGTTCTTTATTAACTCAGAACTGTATAACTAAGACTTATTTGTCTAAAGATTTGTTGCAGTTAATTTTATATTTTAAAATTATTCAATGTTTATGTCCACTTTAGTGACATTTTTTCTTGTATTTTACTTCTAGTACTTCTCACAACTGACAAACTTGCTAACTTTTATGAAAATCAGGCCTATTATATAAGTAAGATTGGTCAAATAACTGTGCAAAAATTTTTCTAATCCTTATACCATGTCTATAATGCAATGCATGTATGTGTGCATGAATGACATGTGTAATTTTATTTCTCAGAAGTTACATTTATCTGCCTTATTTAAATTACTTTGCAGTTCATATGTAGCAGAGCTACACTTTAATCAATTAGGATACCAGCATGGAGAAACCAGCATTCATAGTATTCTAATAAAAAATTGTATGGGAGTGACCAATGTAGAAAACCTGAACAGCCAGGAATCGGCTAAAAATGTTGCAACTTGGAAGGAACATATTAAGACAGCATTCTGATGGCATGTACACATGCTATTGTGGACTAGGTTCATTTAGCTAGACTCTTTGAACCATTAAGTTTAGCTATAGTCAGTGGACAAACTTTACGTACGAAAATGCAAAAAAAATGTTGTCATATAATTCAAAGGAAAGTCAGCTAGAGGTTGACTTCCAGTTACCAGTATTATGGACAAGTTGTATGTTGTAGATTTTTACCTGAAACAAAGGCATCACGAGATCAATGCCACTACTTTCCATTTAGCATCGGACCAAGAAACTGTGTTGGAATGCGTTTAGCACTTATGGAACTGAAAATGTCTATGGTACATATTCTACAAAAGCTGAAGTTCGTTGTTTGTGAAGAGACACAAGTAAGTTGTAGCGTGTTACTTCTTTTGCCTCTTATTTCATATGCGAGAATTATGTTAAAACTAGCAATTTGTATTCAACTTTGCCCGGGTTTTGTTCAGACATAAATTTTCACAGCTGAACATAAAGACTATTTACTTATTTACCTTATATATTGTTACCTTATTAAAATGACAAATCCGTTTTATTTGCCAACAAGCTTAAAATATTTATAGTATCCATATATCTGAATCAAAACAACATTTAGAGGTGAAAATAGTTGCTTTGCCTGTGTGTTTGAATTCAATGACCTCTTGCTTTGCGGATGTGCCGATTCGCATGTGAATTTAATGACCTTACGCACGTCATGATAAATATTGATCAAGATGAAAATAATTGCATTGACCATCAAATTAGCATAAGAATGTTTTGTAACATCGAAACATCATATCGCTAAAGCGCTACGTTCACGTAACTATAGTGGGTCAGACAAGAAAACAGGACAACCTTTTTGACATATGTGAGGCCAGGGGTCGAAACCCATCAGTTGTCGTTTTTGACTGTTTTTACTAAATCATATTCTACAATGCACGTGCTTCCAAATACTTTTTACAGAAACAAAATAACTTTATTCTAACTTAAGTTATACTCGTTTGACTCTTTCATTAGTAAAATCATGACAACTGAAAAAATCGAAGTTAAAATTTCAGAATATTCTTGTCATCAAAGTTCCTAGCAACCATTACTTGAATGCTCCAGAATTTTGCTTGGCAACAAGGGACTATATTCTGTATGAAATAAAGCACAGGGCATCCAAATCTGGTTGCTACTTTGCAAATTATGACAGTTATGTGAAAGAAATCTAGGTCATTCGCCTCTGAAAACATGCATATTTAGCAATGCAAATCTTGACACCACATGCATTAAAGTCATTTTTCTCCAACCAAATATTTGAATTCAACATTTTTAATTTCAGATATTGAAAGAAGACATATTTGTTTGTAACAATATACCATAAAGCAATTTTCTGTGTTTTTGACCCCTCTTGACTTATTTCAGCCTTTATCTCAGTAACTGGGAGCCGACAAACGGCGGGTTTTGACCCCTTGCCTCGCATATAGTTTAGATACTGACATTACTTTACATTTCGTACTAATGTTTTCAATTGTTAATTATTAAGTAAACAACCTATTAACTAAATTACAGGAAGAATGACTTGTTGAAATAATGTTGTTTAGTGAACTATTTGGTTCTGATCGTTTAAAATTGAAGCTTATAGTTTATACAGTGCACTGAACATGGTTCCACTCATGCGCTGATGTCATTTTGTTCTTGACTAAACAATTACCTTTTCCAAACTCGATTATTTATTGTCATCTCTTTATATCTTAGTGGACTGATCTTCTGCATGTTGACCTCATGTTGGTGTGGCATTGGTTGATGCATTGTACATTAGACATCGTGGCAGAATAGAAGTTACTCATTACAATTACCACAAATGAATTTCAATTAAGAGAAACTGTTGTGCTTATTCCATGGATCTCATTTGAACAGTGAGAACAAATGTAAGTGCATTGTATTATTTTATGGACAGATTCCTTTGAAGATGGATAAACTCAGAATGCAAGGAGTAAATGGCATTAAACTGAGTATGGAGAAGCGACACTGAAGTTCTGCTAAGAAGTCGTATTTTACCAGTGTACTACAACAGAACTTTTCTATATATTTTATAAACTTTGCATTAATGAACATTCAAGATAGACAGATTTAGAATTTAACTGTGTAGCTATTATGTTATGCATCTATGTTAAACTTGTATTTGTTACTGCCTCTTGTCAACTCCACTAGAATCTCGCTATTGAACTATTGTTCCGTTTTAGTGTAACTAGATGTACTATAAGTTTTTGGTGAGTTTAATGGTTGAATTGTGACAGAGCGTTAATCACATGTGTGTGTGTGTTATGAGTACAGAACAAGACTATAACCTTATTTTGTTACACTAACAGATTATAAATGGTGACTGCTTATGATGTACATCTGTAAATGCCTAAGTGCCTTGTCCGTGTACAGAATTAGTAGAGAATCGTTCGACTGTGAATCGTACCTGGTTTTATATATATATATAATATATATGGCAATTAATGCTCTTTCATATTATATGCTTATTGCTTCACATTTGCTTTTAAATGCACTTTACTATATTTAACATGATTGTTACAAACTGATTTTTAAAACTTGTTTTTAAAACTTTTATATGATATTAAAGAACATTATACTCATATATTTATTTGCAGTGCTGTATGCAAGACCTGAAACTTCAAGACCAAGACGAGATCGAGACAGTGAGGTGCCGAGACTGAGACAGTGAGGTACCAAGACCGAGACCGAGACACTAGGCTCAAGACAGTACGAGACAGTAAAAGACAAGTGATCCTATATAAAATGCTGTAAAATACTAATGTATCAGTTTTTGGGAATAAGGTTCATTTGTAATTTCAATTTGAAACTTGTTATGTATATAGTACCAATTCCTGAGAATAGGTTTATATTGCGCAAGATTTTAAGACAGTTAACGCGAAACTTATCGAGATGTCTTGTTCGAGACAGAACAAGACTTTCACTTCAAGACAGTTTCTAAAAATTCGAGACACTACCTCGAGACCGAGACCGCAGGCTTCCGAGACCGAGACACTAAAAAACTGTCTCGAGACCATACAACTCTGTTTATTTGTCTATTGATGATTTTGCAAATAGGGCTATGAAGTCTCATCAATTTTCAGAAAACTTGTCAAAAGGTGGGGTTTGCTATTGTAGAAATTATATTATTATATGCATTTTCCAAAGCTTTGTTTCTGTTCAACCTTCTCTCATTTAAATTTTATGATGATAGTCTAGTGACATATCAGTTCGTTGGTTTGTAAGCAGGGAGAGGTGCTGAAACAGGCAAACAGTGACAAAAGCCATAGGAATCTGAACTTTACACTTTTAATGTTGCTCTTACATATAGTATTAATAGTGAGTGCATTGTTGAACAAAGAAGTTAAAAGTGGGTAGCGACCAACTTTTAACTCATCCCTATCCTTGTCAACATTTGGCATCACCCTCCCAATGTCACTGTTCAGATGTCAATGCCGAATGATCCATAGCTTGCTCTTTCTTTGCCAAAATGAAGCCAAACTTCTACATCATTCTTAATTATTACCAATTCCAACAAAACTCATATCAATTTTACAGTTGGCCAGAAAGTCCACAATTGCAAAACACAGCTCTTCATCGTGTCAGAATTACTTGAGTCAATTTTTCCGCCTTTCCACTCTCAGTTTAATGCCATTAACACCAACCATTCTGAGTTTATCTAGCTGTAGAGGTATCTAAACAAAGAAACACACAAAGACTGATGACACAAACAACAAAGTAATCAGACTCAAAGTTATATTCAAGCTAATCATATCCTATGATTGATGAATCATGGATACCATCAGCTTACTGTGGGGAGATGGTTGGATGTAATGTAATGTAGAAACAACTGCCAACGCTCAGACACAGAAGATCAGACTGAGTGCAAATTTTGCTGAATTTTTTTTTAACAAAATTATTGATCTTAAATGTAAAATTGCTAGATGTGCTGCTAATTTAGTATGGAATGACCTGCTGCTTGACTCCGAATTCTTCGGCCCTGCCTTCGATGACATACCGCCTGTCACACTCTTTGAAGTCTTTAATCTTCTCAGTAGCATGGTTTCTAAATCATCAGCATTGGACTTCATACCTACATCACTCATCATCTCTTGTTCCGATGTATTCTCTCACCTAATTGCACACTAGGCCAACCTATCTTTTACTGAGGGGTGCTTTCCTTCATGCTTCAAATCTGCTTTAGTCACGCCTTTACTTAAAAAGCCTGACCTTGACACTAGCAATTTGTCTAACTTCAGACCTATCTAAAACCTCAATAACATTTTCAAGATCCTTGAACGTCTTTTTCTTATGCATATCAAGAGACACATTACTTCCTCTCCCAACTTCAGTTCTTACCGGTCAGCATATTGCGAAGGCTACTCTACGGAAACTGCTCTTGTCTTTACACTAGATTACATCTTCTCAACTATTGACGATGGTAAAGCCTGCCTCTCTGTGTGTCTTGACCTTAGTGCAGCCTTTGACACTGTAGACCACCAGTTAACTCCTTTCAAGACTAGAAAAAAGCTTTGGTGTCTCTGGGACTGCCTTACACTGGTTAGCTTCATACCTGGTTGACCGCAATCAGCAGGTGGGCATTGGTTCTGCTCGGTCGGAGCCCACACTTTGCACTGCTGGAGTGCCACAGGGATCTGTCCTCGGCCCTTTATTATTTACAGTCTTTACTTCCCCAATCAGTCACATAGCTAAACACTTTGGAATTCAATTACAACAGTATGCAGATGATACTCAGCTCCATATTGCTCTGTCACACACTGATCAGTCTGGTAAACTAAAACTGGAAGAATGCCTCTTATCTATATATGAATGGTTCTGTTTCAATGGTTTGGCCATAAACCCCGACAAGTCTGAAGCAATTGTATTTGGCTCAGGTCAACGCCTGCGTTCTTTCCCTATGGTCTCTAGCATTGAACTGGTGCGCACTGCTGTGCCGCTTTCAGACTCTGTCAAAACACTTGGAGTTACCCTTGACAGCAAGCTAACATTTCGGCATCACATAACAAGCCTTTGTAAATCTTGTTTCTACCACATCAGGGCAATACGTCACATAAGGTCGGCTCTAACTCAAAGTGTGTCTGAAACTATAGCCTGCTCACTTGTCTCCTCTCACCTCGATTATGCTAATTCACTTTTTGTCGGTCTCTCAGACCTTGAACTCAAAAGACTTCAACGTATCCAAAATACGTTAGCTCGAGTAGTGCTCCGTGTCCCACTACGAACATGCTCCTCTGCCCTACTCCACCAGCTGCATTGGCTCCCTGTTGAATTCAGAATCAAATTTAAGTTAGCTTGTTTGACCTACAAAGCCATCATCACCAGTACACCTACCTATATTCATGCTCTACTAACTCCTTACATTCCTCCTCGTTGCTTACGATCATCAAGTACAGGTCTTTTAGTTGAACCACGATGCAGAACAGTTATGGGCTCTCGTGCATTTCATGTCTCTGCTCCTAGGGAATGGAATCGATTGCCACTCTCTCTTCGTAGCTCAAATTCACTTCCTTCCTTCAAAAAGTGACTCAAAACTCACTATTTCTCTTTGGCTTTCAAGGATTTGGAAATCTAATTGCATCTTCTCCTGGCAACTGACTATCCGCGCCTCAGATTCACATTTAGGTGTGACCTTGTGCGCGTTACAAATTTAATAAATAAATAAATAAAGCGGTAGCATGTTGGCATGAAGATCATAAGGATGCAGGTTCAATACCCGCTAGGCCATTGAAGTTAACGCTGTCTAGCATTCGCTAGGTGCATTAGTAAAATGAATATTGTAATATTGTAAGACTTATTGGAGCCTTGTAGGCTGCCATACAGTTACATTTGACTACTGGTAAACCTTGTTGTCGATGATCTGTTACTACTTTATCAAGTAAACTTACTGCATATTTTTCAGTTTTAATTAATAAAGAATATATATTAGTGCTATTTCAGTTATTATTATATACCACAGTTTTCGTAAGTGCCTGAACTGCTTCCAACTTTCAAATTTAAAAATTCAGCTGACATGAACAGCGTGTCAGACAAGATTAAATTTTCATATTTGAGGAAAAAGAAATTCTTTAGTATGTACCTATACTTGTCATATTCTGCTTTGCACTTGCTGACAACCTTGACAGACTTGCTGATACCCTTGAGACTTGTCAGCTCACACTAGAAAGTTTAATCTTGAGTAAAGAAAGAGTATTAACGACATAGCCACGTACCTGAGTTTCTTCGCATACTACAAACTTCAATCTCTGAAGTATATACACCATGGCCATCTTCAATTCCATGAGCGCTAGGCGCATTCCAACGCAGTTCCTGGGTCCCATGCCAAATGGTAAGTAATTGAACGGATTTCTGGCTTCCTTTGCTGCTGGAGTGAACCTATAAACACAAAGTAGGGGCAGCAGTGAATGTTAATATTCATCTTGACGCAGCTAGTCAATGCTCATGAGCATTTCTTGACGTGTTGGAAGGGTTAATCCTTTAATGACCAGCTGCATATGTTTTCCGATACATTTTAGTACATGCGGGTCGTTAAAGGGTTAAACATGAAACAGATGACTACCTTTCCTAAACATAAAAAGTCGTATCCTGGATGACTCATTCTGGCTTGCAATTGCTTCATTACTCTAATTGAGCAATTAATATCTGTCAGATCAAAGGATCCTTGTTTAGTAGACTGACATTGGATATTAATTGATTGGACCTACTGCATCCCACAGTAAAGTTGCAGTCAGACAAGTTGCTAATTACAATGACAATATGTTTTTTATCTATGATATAAACACAAAATCTATATTGGATGGATATTAAATCTAATCCAATGACTTCTTTTTGTGCCACTATCATACTATAAATAAAGCATTTACTCACCAAATATGGTAGCACAGTAACAAGAAATATCATGATACCTAAGACATCAGTTACTCTGTTGTCTCCTGAGAAGAAAGAAATTGCAATAAAAATCATGACACATTGGAGAAATCAGGTTAAAGGCAGGTGATAATGAACTTACCTTTCAGGGTCAAACTTCTCAGGATTTGGCCAAACTTCAGGGTCATTCTGAAGGGCATATATTGGAACTCCAATAGTCATTCCTTTTGGTATTCGAACTCCCTTTATGGTGATTTCATTTTTCGTCACTCTATCAGTTCTAGAAAATAACACAGAACTTCTTAAACAGCAGAATTATCAATGCTTCATATCTATCAGAAGCTGCCCAGTGTCCATAGTATTAGATACAATGTGTTTCATTGTACTACAATCGCAAGTTTAAAAATTGGCCAAGGAATTGACGATTGATGAATCCTAAGTTATAAATAAATGCTTTCTAAAGAAGCACTGTATGAAGCAGCGCTGCATGAAGTCGCACCATGTGCTGTCAGTATAACTCCTAGCACTAACAAGGCTCTATGAGCAAACATCATTGAATCATACAATTTAGCTGAAAATCTTTTGGTTAATTGATTCTGCATGTGATAGCCCACCAGCAGAGACTTTTCCTGGTATACTTCATTTGTATCTGGGTGAAGTTTAAATTCTTATTGAAGATCAATTAAGCACATTCCAACGATTCTTAGTAGGTGATGTGAAAATATCTAGGAACAAATATAAATATAAACAAACATCGTTTGCATTTGAACAAAGGATACTGAACATGACTTCAACATTTAAGATGCTCGGTTTGGGTTTAAGATTATTCAATTATACAGTTTCACAGAGGCTGGCAAGAAAAACAGATGAGAGAACTAGCATGAAGTTACATCAATCTAGTTTAACCAGAAGTTTAACTAGTCTAGTTTAACTAGTTTAACCAGTTCAATCAAAATATATCGGTACCTTTGACCAGACGGATAGAGTCTGAGAACCTCGCAAAGGCACATCTCTAGGTACTGCATCTTATGCACAACATCATAGGTCACTTGTTTCTGAAAAATTAAATTTTATTTGACTGTGTTTATCAATCATAATCAGTTTAAAATTCACATAAAATTGCTAATGCAAAAACATCTGTGAGATGCTTTATCAAAAACAGGCGGATGTCGCAAATCACAATTTCGAGATAACTGCCAAAAAAGTTCAAGTTTCAATCTGTATTTGTACTATATTGCATGCATTACAGAGAATCCAGTTTCACAGAGATATGACGTACCGAAAGAAATCAAAAACTTAACAGCTCTGTCAAAAATTAATCCTTGTTCTGCTCTTCTTTTAAGCCAAAAATCACTCAGCAAGTCCTTGTTTAATTCACTCCTCAATCGACCATCACTTGAAAGCTCAATGAATTGATATCTTTTCTTGGCAGAAAATTCATCTGGTAATGCAACCTCAAAAAATGAAGTTCTTATCTTTTCTTGCATAACCCTTGGCAACAGCTGGCGTACCAACGGTTGGGAACCACTAGTCTAATTCACTGGGACTTTGTATGCAAAAGCCAGATATGCAGTGTCATGTAACTGTGGTACCCTAAGTAAGTAGGTATTTTGGACAAATGAGGAACAAAACAAACTGTCAAATGAAATGTTATGTGAGTGTCATCTGTATAGTATCCTCTGTACAGAAACGACATCTCAAGCAACAGAGGCCTTTGATCCCTGGAAGGCCTGGATGTACATGCATATAGCTAGCCTCTGACAACGAATCCCAGCCTGATGAGTTAGATGGTGTTGTGGCAACTGCATCAGCCACTTGTGTTTGGGAGCGAATACAGAGTCATTATGTTCCAATTATGGACATCCTACCGCCATCTGCACACAAGCAGACACCAACAAGTAGATGCATCGTATGCTACAAACGTGGACAGCAGAAAGAGTCGTTACATCTGCAAGACATTTGCTTCTAAGTCTGGACTCTTCTTGATTCCATGTACTGAGGATTACCATTCACATGCAGACTTCTAGCCAGATTACTGTGAGTAGAGTTGGAGTGATGAACAAGTTCTTTGCATTTCATATAGTCTTTACATTATTTTTTCAATAATTAGCGCTTTACGCCATTTCTTCACAATGCCGATAATTTCTTATAATTATGGCGTCGTGCCTGCGTAACAAATGTTCATGTGGTCAATGTGTTAGGGCAGGACCAGCAGAAGTGTTGAAAATTAAGCAATGTATGAGCATGGTCAATGGTATCAAATGGAACAGGTCAGTCAAAATGAACAATAAGAGGTAATAGCTACATAATAAGCAGTGACAAAAGCGATGACATCTACCTCATCCTTCATGGCATCATCTATCTCCTGTACAAGTCTGTCTTGGATGTCCTGATGAATGGCCAACTCGTAAGCAAACAATGCCAAGGTGTTTGCAGTCGTGTCATATCCAGCCAGAAAAAACAGTATGCTTTGCGCCAGAATTTCTTCATGTGATAACCCTAAACACATGTCAGAACTTGGTGTTTAGACCAAAACATAAAAATAATATGGAAGAAAACAAGCAAAACCAAAACTCAATTGATGCCCAAATCTTGCTTAAATGGCAACAGCATTACTAAAGCTTGAGTGACCCACATGGTAATACTCAATTCAATTGGTCTTTTCAAAATTAACAGGCTATGAGCCAGATTCCTGTTCCTGATTTGAAGATACCTCTGTGTTTAACAAGTAAACAGATTTGTGTATCAGATGTTTATAAATCTACTGCTGAACCATAAGGTAATGGTCACTGACAGAGACATAGTTAAAAGAATCATGCAAAGTAAGTGTGAATTAACACAATAAATTCAGTGTAGCACGTGAACAAGTGACTTGTGCCTACAGCATTTTCAGTGCTGTGGAGGAAATTAAACTGTATGACATCAATGCAGACAAATAATTAAAACTGTATGTATGTATGCCATTCTCATGCTACATGATAAAGAGTTTACAACTGAGATAATAACCTCTGCTTTTCGTCCAAGTTTTGCCTTGCTTACTGATTTCATCGTCATCTACCTCAGCATTGATCATCAGTTGAAGAAAGTCAACGTCATCCTTGCAGAAACAACATATCAAATGTCACAAAATGATAGAATGACCAGAAGTAGTAGAAAGAACCTTCTAAAGTGACCTACTGTCTTTTAAATCATGGGTGATCATGCTTCTTCAATAACACCAGTCTTTCTCTTGAAATAAAAAGGTGCATTTCTTGCACAAGCCAAATCCAATCACTCTGATCCTTGTCTCACCAAGTTCTTTTGTAACAGTTTCACACAGGTAATCTCTACCCTACTCATTGCTCCCTCTTGATTTGCATAATTAGCCCCACCTTCGGATGAAATGATCCGTAAATACAAATGGCATGCAGTCACAAGATTGGATGCAAGAATATGTGAACTTAAAATGTCCATCAAACATTCTGTAAAGGTTTCTTATTGCTACAGTGCAGCATTTGCAAGTTTTGGTGAGATCTGTACAGAAGGACAAATTTTTAGACTTAATAGTTTATATTATAGTTTATATAACTAGAGCAGCCAAGAAGCCAGAATCATGTAGCAGGTGACCTACTCAGTCTTATGAGTCTACATGAACACAGACTCAGATCCTGTAAAGTAACTGTCATTAAAGACTTACACTGTCAAGGTTTTTTCTTTCACTCAGTGCTCGATCCACGGCTGACGAAAAGAAATTTATTGCATCTTTTGGGAAAAGTGAGACCAGACCAAGTGTTGACAGCGGCCCAACCAGATATGGAAAGAACACTGCCAAAGACAGTAAAGCAAAGCACTTAAAATATATTGACAGTAGTTAAAATTAAATTGCATTAATTTCTGCCCTAGCTTAAGCCTCAAAATGTAAAGTATTTCTTACTCTCATAACCAACATAAGGAAGTCAGGAAGTGAGAGTTCATGATAAAAACCAGAACAAGACGTTCACAGAAAAGTTGCTAAAACAGATCATAGTTAGAATGTATCAAAGGATTCGCATTCTAAGGTCAGTACTAAAGAATACCCTGTTTCTGTGTAATCGTAGATCCATACAATGTCAAATGCAGGCATATTTCAGTTTCTCAAATTTCTAATGCAGCAAGTATACAGTCTTGATTAAGGTCACACACAAATCGCCCAGTTATGTACACACATAAACATATTTGTAAACTATTAAAGGTAGGGCCTACATGTGAATACACTAATGTTTTATTTATAAAACATTAGTGTAAAACATTCATTAAAACATCACCCACAAATATGCAATAAAAGTAACCAAGTTTAGTAAGACACAACAAGAATAATTAGGTTCTAGTTTCACCCAGAGCTATCATCGAGAGTTCCTATTCAACAACAATGCATAGAGACAGACGAATAAGAATTTAATGCTTACGGAACAGCATCGTGTTAATACTGGTAAACGTGAAGTCGAAGGCTTTCCTTGCCATTTTGACAAACTGGTTGTTTGGATCATTGTGTGAGTCAATCTTAAGTCCGAAAGCAGTGCTTGCTATGACATCCATTGTAAATGCACCACACATGCTATAGCCAACACAAACAGCATGAAGAACATCAGAGCCTACTTAATTTCTTATGGTCTTAAGACTTCCTGACTGTAGAAAAAGCTTTTCACATAATCGTGGAGACCCAATTACTTACCAGAAGTTATGCCAGGGTTCCTTACAATGCCTATCCATTCATTATCTGACCTAATCTAATTCTATAACTTAAATGAAAAGCAATGGCCTCATACCACAAGAATCCAATATATAATTTTTAAATACTATTTGCTGAACGTCATATAAGGTCAGGCGATCCATGGCAATCTAGTGGTTATCTCATTGGCTATCTAATGGTCGATGGTTCATTGATGCCTCCTAATTAACCTGGATAAAACTGAAGTAGTTTTAGTGAACAGATCAGACAGAAATGGAGAGGCAATCATCCACCTTCACATGATAATGCTAAGAAAATGAAGTCACCATTGATAATAATTCATATACATCGTTTGTTGAATCCTTCTGTAAATAACTGTAAGCAAATACCATAATCATGATTATATATCCTTTAAATAAATTTCTATTTGGTTATGGCATAATAAAAAATTGTATTTTCATCATATTTCTGCATAATTGGATATTTTATACACAATCCAAATTAAAAGGTAATTCAAGGTATACTAACACTCTGAATTCAAATGTCTCCTTCTTATCAATTGTCCTTTCCAAGTTCTTGCATAGAGTTTCAACACAGTGAAGCATCTTTGCATTCATCTACAGAGATTCCACACAAAAACACTGACAATAACACATTCTGTCCGATAAAGCACACACACATTCTGCAACTGTAATTTAAAACATCATCATCAGGTCACTGAGCTTGCAATTTGCAAACAGTAATGCATCTATGCTAATCCTAATGAATAAACAAATATTGCATTGTTTTTTTAAAATTTAAATACAATTCAGAGGACTAAAATACAAAATAATACAATTACCATTAGATTGAAAAGATCTGCAATAAATCTATTAGTTGCAATACAAAAACTGTTTTGTCAGCCTATCCTCAAGCAGTCCCAATCAAAAAAATACTCTTTTTCGATTATCATAATAAACACACCTTTTAGTCACGCTAAACAAATGCATATTTAAAAAATTTCTATACAATATAATCACCTATAAAAAAAATCAAAACTGTTAAAGACTTAAGAATTTGTGAATAAATTAAAATTTTACCTTTCTCAGTTTTCCACTGCTGAAAGTAGGTGTGAGATGGTTGCGGATATGTTTCCAGTGATCATCTTCAACAGCTATTATTAACTTCGACAGAGGGTAATCGTTAATACCTGGGTTCTACAGAATATTTTATATCAACAGAAAACATTACATTAACATCAACAAACACTGTTAACAACTCTGCAGTGACATCACCACAAACTAAACATGCTTTGCGTTTCATAGATCTAAAACTTTCTCCAGTATTGCCACTCACAACCCACCCTTTCAGTAATCAGGGATGCTCAGTCCTGTATAGCACGTAATAAACTTCAAAATCCTTTAACACCGAATTCCTTCTCCTTGGGACAAGTCAACAGTTTCATGAATCAGACTACAATACAATACAATACAACTCGGCAATTATAACGCGCTTTATCACGACAAGTCGTGCTCGAAAGCGCTCACAAGTCTCGACGATGCAACTGCAGTTGTAAAGCAGAGCAATTGTGTGCGAAAGACTTGCTCACGGTCCCTACACAGTGACGCCCCGGATGAGAGTCGAACCCACTCACTCAGCGCACACTGAACGTTAAGGGCTGACCACTCTAACCGCTCGGCCACCATGCCACACAGACTGGCTGACATTTGCTGAACTGAGAAAAATGCTTGATTGAATGTGTGTAGTTTAGACCAGCTTTCTCCAACTTTTTCACACGTGCGGACCAGTGAAAATAGGAGAAATATTTCGCAGACTGGCTGACGACTAAGACAGAAATAAATACGATGAAGGTAGTATTTTAATTAACATCTATTTGGTTTCTCTGTTTGGTTTTATTACTGACATGGCTGAAAAAATCTTTTCACACAAATAGGTAGTCAAAAAATCAACATATTTCTTTTTCTTGGTTTCTTCTAATGTTGAAGCACTAATATTTGGCCTATTGTCATCACCATCACTACTTTTCTCCTGAATATTGTCCTCGCCTTGACCGAAAAAGGCCAAAAAGGTTTTGTTGTTTGTCTTTTTTTATCTCTAATTTTTATGGTTTCAAGTTCTACAAAATATATCTTGCTTTCTTAAATACCACAACCAACACAATACTACACAAAACACCAGTCAACTTGTGATAATGTAAATTTAGATAAAAAACATACTGATGCATTGCAAGGTAGTGGCTTCACAAACAAATATACAGTCACCATCTTATTGCACTGTACAACTATAATTTTAGTTTTAAATTGTGACAAAAAATAAAAAGATATTGCAGGAAAAATTAATTTATGGAATATTTATCATGAAATTTTGCTCCTTCTAGAAATTTTCCCCGGACTGGCAGAAAATTTCTGTGGACCGGCACCAGTATGCGGACCACAGCTTGAAGAAGACTGGTTTAGACTACATGTTGACTCCATCATTCTTATGACAATGTTCAGGCCATACAGATATCAAGGCAATATTGCATATGGCATATTCACAGAATCAGATTTCATATTTTAAACTGTTTAGTATCATTAGCAACTGGTTTCCAGCCACATTGACCACTGCAACTCACTGCTAAACTGGAATCACTAGAGTGGATGTACACATCCTACAAATGGTGCAAATCACTCTCGCCATAGCCAATGCAAATTCATGGTATCAGGATATCACACTGTCACACCCACATTGCCAATAGTTTGAATCACAGCACTGAAGATATTATGGTTCATTATTATGATCCGAAAGAACGTGATAATAGACTGCCACTTACAAATCGAGCAGTGAAGTTACTGAAATCCTTGATAAGAATCTGCTTCAACATTTCCGTATCATAAATAATGAGCATTGGCGTTGGACCTTGAAAAGTACTACAACAAAAAATGTGAAACAATGGAGATTTGAAACCACTTTAATTGTAACTGCAAACAAGGAAAATTGAAAGTACTACTTACAAGCAAAGTAGCATGGCACAAACATTTTCATGAGTGCTGTGTTAAATCAGAGATCCAGTTGCCAGAAAGACCAGTAAGAGGAGATAACAGAACATAACATAATATAACATGCTCTTTTATTGCATTCAATTCGCAACGTATAAGTAGATACATAAGTAGTATAAAAATAGAATACAATGGGAGACACCTAAAGGGGCCAGAGAGAATAGGCCCCAGAGATAGAGGAGTATTTAAGCTGAATTGTGTTTAGATTGAGAGAAATTGGAAGGCACAAGAGTAGATGGATCAAGGTAAGATTTCATTAAAAGGTAAGACATTAGGCTATTAAACATGGTTCTAGGACAAAATGGTATTGGACAAAATGGT